>JAHRHZ010000065.1:19370679-19388349 GCA_024137785.1 Ginglymostoma cirratum
CTGTCCTCCCTGGACTGACCTATCTCCTCCCTACCCCCCCACCTACACTCACCTTTACTGGCTCCATCCCCGCCTCTTCGACTTGTCTGCCTCCTCTCCACCTATCCTCTCCTCTATCCATCCTCTATCCACCTCCCCCTCTCTCCCTATTTATTTCAGAACCCTCTTCCCCTCCCCCATTTCTGATGAAGGGTCTAGGCCCGAAACATCAAGCTTTCCTGCTCCTATGATGCTGCTTGGCCTGCTGTGTTCATCCAGCCCCACACCTTGTTATCTCGGATTCTCTAGCATCTGCAGTACCTTTTATCTCTCAAACATCCCACGTGCTGTTTTGCAAGGTTGCAGAAAGTAACTCCAGGCATTGCTATTACTGTTTGACTTACCTTTAGCTTAACCCATTGATGCCAATGCTCTGGGATGTGACAGCATCAACAACTTAATTCACTCGGGATTTTCCAATGTTCATATCAAATCATCGAGCAGATTACGCTCCACTTCCTCTTTACACATGATGCCCTTCCACAGAAAGCTGCCTGACATGTTTAGGCCGGTCACAGTCAAAGGCAGGTTCTGTGCGTTGTTGTGGCTTATCTGATTGATTTTCATTGGCATGCAGCACGCTTGCCTTCATCGACCAGGGCATCAAATGTAAAAGTTTGCAAGTTATGCTGCAGCTGTATAGAACTTTAGTTAGGCTGCATTTGGAATATTGCATGCAGTTCTGGTCGCCACACTACCAGAAGGACGTTGATGCTTTGGAGAGGGTACAGAGAAGATTTACCAGGATGTTGCCTGATTTGGAGGGCTTTTAGTTATGAGGAGAGGTTGGATAAACTCGGATTATTTTCATTGGAAAGACAGAGGCTGAGGGGCAACTCGATAGAGGTCCACAAAATTATGACAGGCATAGATAGGGGGGATGGTTAGATGCTTTTTCCAAGGGTGGAAAGAAGGGAATATGTTTGAAGTGAGGCAAGAAAGTTTAGGGGAGAAGAGAAGGGAAAATTTTTCACACAGGCGGTGCCTGTAATGCATTACCAGTGGAGGTGATGGAAGCAGGCATGTTAGCAACGTTTAAGACATATTTTGATAGACACAAGAATGGGAAGTGAACAGAGGGATAGATTTTACGTATGTGCAATAAGTAGCAGATCTAAATAAGGATTACAAATCGGTGCAGGCTTGGTGGGCTGAAGCTTGGTGGGCTATTATTGTATGTGTAATGTAATCTAGGTGCGACTCAAATATGTGATTCCAACTGAAGTCCATCAAGTTTCAATGCAGGACATTTGGCAAGTGCCAATTGGCTGAAAAACTAATTAGCAAAGCTGATTTTACAGCACATCCAGTTTTCTTTTCCTCTTAGGGCTTCAGTAGAGGTATCCTGCTAGGCTTCATTGCAACTTTTAAAGGGTAAGTGAACCGATACTTGAAAATGAAAAACTGTATAGGTCTCTCACTGTCCATGTCATTGCATTGAGCGGCCTAATCAATAGTCCTTACAATGACTGATGGTGGTTGCCCAAAATGTAGCCCTGTTAAGTTTCTGGGTTATATCCGTGGGACCAGGAGGAGCTGGAGTGCTCTTAAAAAAAAAAACCATTGGTCACTGATAGCCTTGGTTCTCATTGCCCCTAGCCCTTGCATTTGCCTCCTCATCCACAACTCGCAAACTTCTTAAGCCGCCTCCTGTGGCATTGGATTGACCAGCCAGAGGCTGGTTCAAGACATGGAACTCACCCGTGGGATTTAAATGAGACCCAAGTTCAAAACTGCCCTGGTCTCCTCAGTCACTTGATGGCTAGATGACCGTCAAATTTACTGTTGTGTTTCCTACATTATAACAATGAGTACACATGAGGAAAAGACCCCTCAGTATGTCCTACTGATTGGCTGACTCAGTATGAAACTTGGCCTCATTGATTGCACGTGACTGCTTGGTAAACCATGATGGAAGCACTGTATCCTTCAATTCTTCTGTATGGGCTGCTTGTTCGAATGAATGAAAATTATCAAGGAGGCGTAGACTTCCAACTACTTTGCCATCTTCAAGGTGTTAAATACCAGTGGGAATTCTGATATTTAAAGGTTTTCAATTAACTTAACTTCCCATTGACACAAATGACAAATGGAATTTCACATTGTGCTAGCGTGATGATAATGTCACTGGTATTACAAAAGCCTGCTCTAGATATGAGGAGTCACAGGTGGCCGTGTGAACCGACAAAGCACCTTCATTTTGTATAATGAAAAGCAAAAATTAATTTCAGAAGTGTTGCATTGAAACACCTTTACTCAGCAGGCAGAAACAAAAATAGACAGCAAAGCGTACAGCAATATATTCACATGACTGTAACATTGATATCGCCTCCTTATCATTATTAAATACTTCACAGGAGCATCATCGAACTGTATTTGATACTGAGTCACGTGTGTATAATAGGGCAGATGAGCAAAAGCTTAGTCAAACAGGTAGGGAGTGTCTTGAAGAAGAGATGATGTCTGGATAGCAGAAGAGGCTTAGGAACAGAATTGCGTTTGGAGACTGAGAAAGCTGAAGGTCACCAATAGGGATAAAATCAAAAATAGAAATCAGCAATATGTAATAGCAACAGCATTTTCATAGAATCATAGAATCCGTACAGTATGGAAGCAGGCCATTTGGCCCATTGAGTCCACACCGACACCTCCCCCCCCCCAACCCCTGAAGGGCATCCATCAAATCCACCACTGTACCCTATCCTTGTAATGCTGCATTTCCCATGGCTAATCCACCTAGCCTGCATAACCGTGGATGTATGGTGGCACAGTGGTTAGAACTACTGCCTCACAGTGCCAGGGACCAAGGTTCAATTCCACTTTTGGGTGACTGTCTGTGTGGAGTTTGCACATTCTCCCTGTGTCTGTGTGAGTTTGCTATAGTTTCCTCCCACAGTCCAAAAATGTGCAGGTTAAGTGGATTGACCATGCTAAATTGCACATAATGTCCAGGTTTTGGATTCATTCAAGTTCGTGCATGGTGGCAGATGGGCCAAATAGTGTACTTCAGCACAGTAATAACTCTATGGGAGGTTAATCAGAGTAGCATTAGAACAGTCATGTTTAGAGGTTGTTGAGGAATGTTTGAAGCCTTCAGCAGCAGACAGGCTGAGGGAAGAGCAGATCTGAGTGATATTATGCAGATAGTTGCTGGAGATAGTGCCTTGAAAATGGACCCTGGGGTGTAAACAAAGACAGTGGCTTCAGTCTTCCAGTATTTAGTTGGAAAAAAATTCTGCTCACCCAGTGTTGGGTGTCAGGCAAGTAGACTGATACATTGGAGGTAATAGCTGTTGGTAGTGGAAGGGTGTGCTGGTGAGGACTAATGATGGCTGGCAGTAAGGTTGTGCTGGGTTCTATCGGCCTGACCTTTGCTTCTCGATGATCTCACCTGGGGTCAGCACATAAACAGGAAAATAGGGAAAGTTGAAGATAAATTTCTAAGGATCAAAAAGTGGAATAATAGAAAGTTCTGTACTCTGAAAGGTAAGTACTTTATCTCCAAGTCTCCTTCAATTTATAGTTGCTTAGTGTAAAGGCAAGTGGTTGCTTTTACCGTAGGCAGCATTTAACTGGGAAAATACAATGGTAGCAAAGAACCTCTTGATCCCTGCAAAGCACGTAATGGCATTTCTGCTTCATTTGATCACTTGGCAAACATAAAAGGATTGTCAGTTGGCAGCGTTTCAACTTCTTGTCTAAATACTCTTCTGTATACCCTGTCGACAATGACCCCTGCCTATTCTCAGAGTTCTGAGGAAGGGTCACTTGACCCAAAAGGTTAACTCTGATTTCTCTCCACAGATGCTACCAGACCTGCTGAGCTTTTCCAGACATCTCTATTTTTGTTTCTGATTTACAGCATCTGCAGTTCTTTCAATTTTTATTCTCACTTTCCTGTTGTTTGGGAATTTAATGTGTGCGAACTTACTGCATTGTTTCCTACATTATCAACAGTAACTGCACTTCAAAACTACTTCCTCTATAGAGAATGTTCGGACATCATGTGATCTTGAAAAGTGCTATGCAAAAGCAATTGTTCATTTATCAGAAATCCTTTTTTGGTTCTTTTGTCTTAACGGAGCCATTGCATAGGGAAACTGCATTTGAAATCAGGTATTATTCTTATCTTCATAGAATCCCTACAGTGACGAAACAGGCCTTTCAGCCCAACAAGACATACCCAGGCCCATCTCCCTATGACCCACCAAGTCTACATATCCCTGAACACTATGGGCAATTTAGCATGGCCACCTCACCTGCATATCTTTGGACTGTGGGAGGTAACCGGAGCACCCAGAGGAAACCCACACAGACACAGGGAGAATGTGCAAAATCCACACAGATAGTTTCCCAAAGGTGGGATTGAACCTGAGTTCCTGGCACTGTGAGGCAGCAATGTTAATCATTGAGCCACTGTGCCACCCTTGTGCAACATGTTGACCTAATAGGTTATTACTTGCTCACAATCAGACAAGTTGCTAACTTTGATACATGGTCCCCGATCAAAAGGCATCTGTTCAGGTGTATCTTGTAACATGTTCCTAAATCTGAATGAAATAGTGGTTTAAGGATGTGGAAACACAGTGGGTGGGATACTTTACATTCCATCTATTGGGAGTTGGGAGTCGGGTTAGAGTGGGTGTGTCTATCGATTTCCACCGGCAAGAGTTGTGACTCTGACACCTGGCCTTCTGGGTTTGAGATCCATAATAGTTTGAAGATAGGTATGTTGTGCCAAACGGATAGTGGTGTGTGGGTGTGGAGTGGGCAGGTTTGAGAATAGGGTTGCGCTGCTGAAGGCATGTTGGCTTGTCTTATCTTGAAGGTTACGAAATGTGTCCTTTAACTTTACAGCTCATCTTCAGCTGAGAGTAATGCTTTGACAATTTGATGAGCATAGACTGCAGTCCAATGAAATTGTGATAAATAAGTCATGTTAATACAGCTGGAACATGCAGCCAAGAAGTATTTCTTCAAACAATTGTCTTCTCCAGATCCAGTGGGAAATCAGCACTGGATAGCAAGAAATCTGGGACAGTATTTTGGATTACGTTTAAAATGTCTGTCTGAGGAAGTGTGAAATTCCCACTTTATTGGGCGGCACTGTGGCTGAGTGTTTAGCACTATAGGCTTACAGTGCCTGGAGCGCAGGTTTGATTCCAGACTTGTTGACTGTCTGTGTGGAGTTTGCACATTCACCCCATGTTCATGTGGGTTTCAACCAGATGCTCTGGTTTCCTTTCATAATCCAAAGATGTGCAGGTTATGTGGATAAGCCATAGGAAATGTAAGGTTACAGGGATAGAATAGGGGATTGGATCTGGGTGGAATGCCCTTAGGAGGGTCAGTTTGGACATGATGGGCCAAATGGCTGCTTCCACACCGTAGGGATTCTATTCTATGATTTTTAATCAATCGCCATGTTAATCAATGGAATCAAAGTCTTGGCTGCTGAAATCCTTAAGATTTTACAATGTTGTGATTACTAAGTAAATTGGACAAAATCTGATCCTAACAGGTCCAGAACCAAAAACTGTGTGTAATTGTGATCCAACTATATAAATGTGTGAATGAATTGTTTTTGTGGTCAAGTTTCAGCGTTTAATAATGAGTTTTCACAATGTCAAAGAGAATGATACTTCGGTCAGCTTTCTCAGAGATAGCAAGAACTGCAGATGCTGGAATCAGAGACAACACTGTTTGGAACTGGGGGAACACAGCAGACCAGGAAGCATTAGAGGAGCAGGAAAGTTGATGTTCGGGTCGGGACCCTTATTCAGAAACGGAGAGGGGGATGGGAGCTAGGAAATAAATAGAGAGGAGGCGCGTGGCTGGGCCAGGTAAGTGGGATGGTGGTAGGTGAGTGAAGGTAGAGAGTGGTGGGGATTGGTCAGAGAGGTGTGAGTAGCGGATAGGTGGGAGAGAAGATGGACAGGTCATGTCAGGTCAAGGAGGTAGGGATGAGAGGGAGGGCTGGACAGAGGATGAGGCCGGGGGGTGGGGAGATTTTAAAACTGGTGAATTCCATGTTTCGGCCATCAAGCCACAGGCTCCCAAAGTGGAATATGAGGTGTTGCTCCTCCAGTTTGTGGGTGACATCATTGTGTCACTGGAGGAGGCCCAGGATGGACATGTCACCCAGGGAGTGGGAGGGGGAATCAAAATGGTTGGCATTTTTGTGTTGTCGTTTATCGTGCACAGAGCGTAGATGGTCTACGAAACGGTCTCTAAGTCTACACTTGGTCTCACTGATGTAGAGGAGGCCACATCATGTGCAGCAGATGGAGTAGGCCAGGTTGACAGATGTACAGATGAACCCTTGTCTGATATGGAAGATTTGTTTTAGGCCTTGAATGGAGGTGAGGGTGGAGGTGTATGGGCAGGTGTAGCACTTCCTGCTATTGCAGGGAAAGGTGCTGGGGCTGGTGGGGCTAATAGGGAGTGTGGAACAGACGAGGGAGTCGCGGAGAGTGCGATCTCTATGAAAGGCAGATAGGGGTGGGAAGGGAAATAGGTATTTGGTTGTGGGGTCGGATTGTAGGTGGCGGAAGTGGCTGATAATGATATTCTGGATGCGGTGGTCCGTGGGGTGATAAGTGAGAACAAGGAGCGATCTGTTTTTATTTTTGTTGGGGGGAAGGGATCTGAGGGCAGAAGTTATGAAAATGCAAGAGATGTGGTTGAGGCCATTTTCGATCACCACTGGGGGAATGTTACGGTCCTTAAAATAGGAGGACATTTGGGATGATCAGGAGTGGAATCGCCCATCTCGGGAGCAGGCACAGCGGAGGTGGAGGAATTGGGAGTAAGGGATAACATTCTTGCAGGAGAGTGGGTAAGAGGAGGTGTTGTCCAGGTAGCTATGGGAGTCGGTGGTATTGAAATAGGTGTCAGTTTCAAAGCAGTCACCAGACATGAAGACAGAGAGGCCTGGGAAGGAGAGGGAGTTATCGGAGATGGTCCAGGTGAAATTGAGGTTGGGGTGAAAGGTGTTAGTAAAGGTGATGAACCGTTCAAGCTCCTTGCGGGAGCACAAGGCAGCACCAATACAGTCATCGATGTAGTGGAGGAAGAGGTGGGGGATAGTGCCAGTGTAACAGCGAAAAGGTTGGTTTTAAAGATTTACGATATGTTTGACAATTTCCTCTTTATCTGTTTTCAATTTGTGGCTTTCAGGGTCTATTAATGTATCCAACTAGCTCAAGTGATAACCTCTTGTACATTTGTTTGAACAGAGAGCTAATCGTGCTACTTAGTAGATCCTTTGACAGACCGCTCAAGATGTCTGAAGCCTGAAGCCTGAAGCCTGCACCCCATTTAGACAGAGAACAGGAAATACCTGTCTTGATCCTTCAGACTTTTGTTTATGGTCCCTAACAGCCCTTTGTGGCCTTCAATGAAAGGCATAATGACTTACAATTAGAATTTTTTTGACTCAGTCCAGACTTGCATATGCACTGTAGAGTTACAAGTCTGCATTGAGTCACACTGTATTTGCACTGATTTAAAAGATCTAATTATCATCTATGACCAATATCCTTGGTTGTTTTTACATTCATGTTCAAGGTGGAGCATGTTACAACATGGTTGATAATTGCTGCCTTTGAGTCAGTGACATTTTTATTTAATGAGAGCTTGTACAACCATGTTCCCTCCTAAACAATAGATTCTGTAGAAAAGTATAAGCAGAGAAATTATGAAAATTCTAATATTTACCATGATTTGATTTAGCTAACATACATCTACCTTGGTGTCTTCTCACTGTCAAGCCCCCCCATGTGAAACACCAACATTTGTCCTATGAGACAGCAATAATTCAAAGTATTTGGAATAGGCATTCGTTTCTTTCCTGATGTATCCTGCTTAAGACCTGACCTCTCTGTGTTTAGTTTACTCTGCACTAATTATGCATATTCTTCCCTGCAAACTTTTCGGGTTTCACCAACAAAAAAAAATTGATGTTATGAAATGCTCCTCGAGGCAAAACACAGAAAGATAGAAAATAGAAACAGGACGAGGTCAGTCAATGCATTGAGTCCACTCCACCATTCAATACCATCGTGGTCAATGCCCCATCTCAATTCCATTGACAGTTCTCTCCATCTTTAGCTGCTAGAAATGAATGTATTTCTTTTCTAAATATATTCAGAGACTTCACCTTCACAGTCTTTTGAAATAAAGAATTTCACAGGTTTGCCAGTCTCTGAGGGGAGAAATTTCTCTTCATCTTAGCCCAAAATAGCTTACCATGTGTTCTGAGATGGTAACCCCTTTTCTGGATCTTTCAGCACGAGGAAAAGAATTGTCTCTACATTCAGCAACTACGAGATAGCAAGGACTACAAATGCTGGAAGTCAGAGTTGATAAAATGTAGAGCTGGAGTAGCACAGCAGGTCAGACAGCATCAGAAGAGCAGGAAAGTCTCCATCTTCCTGAGCCCTGTCTTCTTGCAGCATGACATGCCGAATGAGCATGCTTCAGCAATTTAAATTGCTTATTTTAGAGGAAAAAAATGACTTCCGTGAAAATCCACCTAAAATCACGGGTATTCATCAATTTTTACATCACAACGCAAAACACTTTCAGAGGAAGAATATTTAGAGCTAATGAAGGAATGTCACTGTTAACAAACAGCTGTTTTCCAATTGCAGTGCCAAAGCCACATAAAAATGACTAAGAGTCACTCTCCCATGGTAATAGGAATGTAAATCCTATCTTCTATCCACTCAAATATGGTTCTGCTTATGCTTTTCATTAAATTATTGATTTCTTGATGCTTAAATCAGCCACAAATCTTTAAAATTCCTGGAACATGCACATTTAAACCAGCCAAATGGGTAAGATACATGTTAGAATACAGGAATTAATTAGTTTTAGTTTAGCCCCACTTGATAGTTTTGCATGAAATTTTAGACCAACAAACAAAATGAACCACATGCAATGTACTTAGTAGTCACCGTGAGTTATGTGGGTCTTACTCACCACTGGGATGAAAGCACAAACCCACACATAACCATGAGCCACCAATGTGTCATATGTTTTCAATTTAATAAGGAGCAGAAGGAAAACTGAAATAGACTTCTTTTTAACTGAAAACTTCTCTTTATTTAACAAATATATCATCAAATAACACCAGAGGCCCTGTTTCATTCCATTGATGCCACATGAAGAAATTACCCATCACTGCTGGCAGCATCAGATTTTTTGCAATGGACCTACCACCAGGCAACTACATCAGATAAAAGACTCAGATGAACAGCCTGCATTCAGACCACAAGACGTGCTGTCAGAACCTTTCAGCTACTTTTTAATGTGACAATAGCAAAAGTAAAATGCATTATATAACAGTGCATTGAAATAACACTGGAGTTAAATTCCTTAGTTGCACCCACATAGGATTTCCTCTCAGTTCCGCTGTCACTATTAATATAATCCTTCAAGCTTCAAGTGACTTTTAAAAATAAGTAGTTCCACCCCTGAACAAGCAACTGTGCTCTGGGCCACTGCTAACATTCCAATGTACTTGCAGGCCCTAACCACAAATGGGCCACATTCCAATTGGCTTTTGAACCAGATTTGAACATTTCTTTCCTTATATTCAGCAAATAGAAAGGAAATGGACCTTCCAACTTCCTGCATCACATGCCCTGTTTCCACTGTAGATGAGCAATTACCATTACAAACTGCACATGCCAGATCTGAGTTACTTAGCAGCTTGCACTGGTGTGTATTGAATTGATTAATGTTTGTTCATATGAATAAGAAAGTCTATGACCAAAACATTGAAAGGTTTTTTAAAACTACTGAAAGTCTGGTGATTTTTTTTAAATTCTGAGGCGAAAATAGAAAGCAGATGGTAAAGGAATTTATAGGATGCAACTTAATTCATTAAGTGATAATTAATGAGTGACAGGAATAAATACCATTTTCTACATTCTATATTGAATATGTTAGCTATACGTTGTTATTCAAATGAAAATAGTAGGAGTTAAATGCAAATTATATCTTAAAGTAGGAGCTGAATTTACCCAAGAGTATGGAAAGATGTTGTTAATGTCATAGAGATGACGGTATGACACTACGGGCAGGATATTTCCTGTTCTGGAATGGCAGGCTCGGAAGTACTGGTGCTGGGAGAAAGCAAGGAATTTCAGTATATCTTCCTGAATCATTCCTGTCCCAGTGATGTTTCCTGGATTGAGATGTGGTGTGGATCACCAAAGCTCTTTATACAACATCATCCTAATCCTGACCACTGCTATCCAGAAGGACAAGGGCAGCAGATACATGGGAACACCACCACCTGCAAGTTGCATTCCAAGTCACTCATCAAATTCCTTCACTATCGGTGGGTCAAAATCCTGGAATTCCCTCCCTAAGAGCATTGTGGGTCTACCTACAGCACGTGGACTACAGTGGATCAAGTAATCAGCTCACTACCAGCAAATAGGGATGGGTAATAAATGCTGGACCAATAGCAAATCCCGCATCCGAGAATGCATAATTTTTGAAAAAGCCCCAGTGAAGAAAGACTTTCTGTGCTTCCCAGCAGCTTACCAGAAGTGGAGTGCTACTGCTTGTGAATCCTTCCAGTGATGTTCCAGGAGATTCATAGAGGCCCTGTACCTCAACATTGGTTGTTCCAATCCAGGGAAAGCCCTACTCTCGATTCCAGTGTACCATCTAGATGGGCCTCCCCTCCAGTTGGAAGGCTCAGTCTGTTTGGCTCCCCTGAATGATTATTTGTGTATACCTCACTAGGGGCATCTATTGATCCCTGACCTGCCGTACCAACATCTACCTCTGCTAATGCGATTGTCCAAGTTTCAGATCTGCTAGCTCTCTGATTGGACAAGTAATACCAGTAGCTCAGAAATGTTGAGTAAGAGCCAGCCAATCGAGAGACCGTCTCCAAGGAAATAATACTGGTGGTCTGACCCTGGCATGTGTCAGTGTGATTGTGTGATCCCATTGGGTGCTGGCATTGTGATCACAAACTCCACAGCTCAGTCCCACATATTATATATTATTGTGGTATTCATTATGTAACATCACATACACCATTTGGGGCAGTAGAAATTTTTCTGTGTTTTTTTTGTAAATTTTGTGGTTAGCAAACACAAACTCCTGTACTAAAGAGAGGTCTGCACATGCGAGAGATATTCTACCAGCAATATCTCCACTGCATTCTTTAGATTGAACAGGAGGACAACTGAACAAACGCTATTGCCGTTCTTGAGTCTAGTTGTACAGGGTTCAAGCAAAACTCCTCCAAAACTAACTACAATGGACTGGGCACTGTCTTTAAATAGCTCAAAATTGTCTCTGTGACAGGGTCTTATTTTCCCAACTTTCAAATGGCCAAGATTCTGGGGGAGAACAAAGACAACACTGTAAACCTCTCTGAAATTCTCCATGAAGTGCGCAACATTGACATTAATGATCTTGAGGAGCATGATGCTGAATGTTCAAAATGCAGCAACTTATCTGCCAAGCCCATCATACCTTGAGTCTTCATACCTTAATGTTGAGGAATATTGCCAGCAGTCACGGAAAAAGTCCTGCGCTCTGGACTCCAATACCTCATGGGACATCCTGCTTCACGTACCCAAAGGTATGAGTGTCAAGAATTGGCCTGTTAGTTCATGTGAAGACTGCAACAGAAACCTATGACAACTGATGGACGACAATGATGGGTTTATCACAGAGATCATGGCATTAGCAAATGAAATCGAAAACTTTTCCAATTAGGGCGCTACCTTATTTTGGACTACGTGGCTAAGAAGGAGTTTTGGAAGGAGTCAGGTGAAATTGAATGCAAATATCAAATTGAATTTAGTCCACAGTTTGTTAAATCCCTAATTCACATTTTGATTGCTGATTCCTGGATTGATACTCCATGCATAAGCTCAAGACAATGGAAGTTTGTAAAAGCCATTCCAGATTCATAAATAATCTGTTAGAATGACTTCATTCAGTCTGAGCTAAGTGAGAGTCAGCTGTGCTGTGCCTGGTTCTTGGAGCACTGGGGCAGGTTTGATTGACAGTTCAAAAGATAAATTCCCAGAGCAAGATGAATGATGGGGTCATGGGTAATAGTGGCTTTGCACCTAACATAACAATAAAAAGCAATCTGCGCAAAGATAATTAAAAATGCAGTGCAGAGAGCAAGAGATTCCTGTTTTAAGGTTCATGCTCAGAAATTTGAAGAGGTGTAATGGACTAATGTCCATGATAATCAATTAGCAAGCTGGCTGTTGTGATTTCAAATCCTGCACGGCAACTTGCAAAATTGAATTTTAAACAAGAAAACTCTGTTGTTATGGAATAGCATCACATAAAATGGTGATACAGGGTATCAGCATTGCTCTCGATATTATCACTTCTTGTTTCACTTTCTGGTTGGCATGAGTTATAGAGTCATACAGCACAGAAACAGACCCTTCAGCCCAACTTGTCCATGTTGACCAAGTTTCATAAACTAAATGTTTTGCAACCATTTAAATGATTTGCCCTGAGTTGGCCCATATCCCATTAAACCTTTCCTATCCACGTACCTATTCAAATTTCTTTTAAATGTGTAATTGGAGGCTTTGATGCCAGGTAAATGATTCTGCAATAACTTGGTATTGATTCAAATCCAGAATGTCTCTTCTGTGAGATCTCTCATTCACCCTTTCTTAGTAATGTGACATTCCATCATTGTTACTTTATGATTCCATATGCTGAGGCTGTTAAACCATTATTCCAAATCTCCTCCCAAGTCTTTGTTTGTATTATTTACAATATACCCCCATCTGTCCACAATGTCTCAAACATCAAAGGTCCCTTTTTATGGCAGTTTTGCAACTTTCCCTGATCTCATTCAGATTTGTATTTGAGGTTGATGGTCTGGCACAGTTTCCCTACCCTTGGCTTGGGTATGTGTGCAGCTTTCAGTGCTTCTTTGTTTACCTCAGGATTGAAATAGTATGGCCATATTTGCAACTGGTTTTGTTTTCAAGGTCACAGCAAGTATTCAATTTCTCTTTATAACACCTTGAGGTTACTTCTCCAAATATGATCTCAGCTGTTCCACTGTCTGAGCAAATATTCCTTCCTGCTGTCAGTCTTAGATCCATACTCCTTTTGCTGCTGGAGAACTTACAATTTCCATTGCCCAATGTTGATGATTGAAGTTTGTGATTTGTCTCTGTCTCCAGTGTTCTTCAGTTTTCTCACTCTATTATTATTTTCTGTTGTGTAATGTCTTCATCAGAGGCTGCACTGATGATGTTACCCAGCAGGGTAATGAAACGTCTACAAACTAATGAACCAGCTCAATGAGCGAACCAACCACAGCATTCACAACCCAAGCTACGAATCTACTCAAGAACCTTGGGCCTAAAGACCCTGGAGCAATCTTGCGATGATGTCACTTACTTGCTCTTCAGTGGGCATACGTAGCACTGTACTGGAAGAATTAAGAGAGATGAAAGAAACATCAGGACAGCAAGTTAGAAGCCTGGTGTCAAATCATGTGAATGTCACAAACATGTACAGAGGAGCATGTATAGTAGACTGACTCACATTAGGGGGTAGATTTTTCTTTTATCCAACAGTAAGGTTAGTGCCTAGTGTATTTCTAAATACTATGTATCGAATCCAAGCCTGAAGACAATTCTTGACCTTGCATTCTCCTCTACCAGTCGGTCCTGAACCCAAACTCACAGATGTGGGCATAAAACAACTTTCAAAAGATCTTCTGAAGGAATATGAGGCTTTAATTTTTCAAAAATGATGGAAGATACATTTGCAGTCTTGTTCTCATGGCATTTCTCCAGATGTCCACTCCTGGTATCTTGTGGCACTTGCCAGCATGACCAGAATGTAATGCTGGGTAAAGATCGTCTGAGATAGATCCCTGTTCCAAATCCTGTTCTGTCTTTTTTTTGTCTTGGGCTTAACTAATGAATAGTCTTGTCAGACACACTACAATAGAGCATTGACAGGAGAGACACTGGCCTTAGATAGCAAGAAGGTTTATTGCATGGCAACAACTACATTTGGCCAGGCATCACTATAAGGAACTGATAAAGATACATCGGCTCCCGCCAAAAGGTAGAGTAGAGCTGCGTCTCTCCATCCACAAGCTGTAGAAGACAGTAATGGAGTTGAAGTAATGCAAATATTAACTTTTCACAACCATCACCTTATGCAACATCTTCCTGAACATTTTTTCTCCATTAGTTAACCTCTTATATACTCATGTTTCTAACTATGCTACATGTAGGACTATCTCATCTCTCCCATATTTCTGGTTTCACAAACGCAGGTGCTCTGAACATTTCACACTTTTCTCAGGACAGACTCTATTCATATTTGGAAGCATAGTACATGTCTTGCTTAAGGCCTCGTTGAGCCTGATTCTGAATTATTTCTCTGCTGGAGGATCTTTTATCATTCAGATATCCCTCATGGAGGATATTGCTCTTTGTGGACATCATGTTGGCCCATTACATATGTGAAGGACCCTGAATCTCCTGAAGTTTCTTTCTGGAAGACAGCTGCTCTGTGAAATAAATACGCTCTTCCTTGTAGCATTCTGGATTTTTGATTAAGGCAATTGCTTTTGAGTTGGAAGAGAGAGTTTTATTTTGAGGCAGTATCCTGGATGCTTAAACCAGGCAGTTTCTTCATCTTGACAGTGTCCTGATCTGCAGATTTTGGTCCAGCTCCAATGGAGTTATATGCAGCTTGAGCAGTTGATCAGCTTAGATGTCTTCAGTCACCCATTGTGGTTAATTGATATTTTCAGGCTCTCATTTGTGTGACTGAACAATTATTACTCCCTCCACACTATCTCTCACACTGATATTGATTGTCAGTGAAGGATTCCTGGATGAGGCCAAGGGTTTGCTGATTCTCACAAGTTTTGCCAAGTTTAACTTCTGACCTGCCTTTGGCAAGGACAGGAGGTTTTTTAGACCTGGAAATCTTGTATAACTGCAGATTTCGCAAAGGCTTATGAGATCTCCAATCTTCTTTATGATCTCTGACCACCACACCACTGATTAAACCCTGGATGTACACCTAAGTGTCCCTGGTATATTTTTTCCAGTACATTGTCCTAAACAGTAGCTGGAGTAAATAGTCATTTATCAGATGTAGGAAATCACCAATGGCTATGAAATGCTAGCAGTGTTCAAAGTATGTGTTCTTGGCTGACTTGCTGGATTTTTGATCAGATTGTCAATCAGCACAATTGGTAGCGCAGTCTTTGTCACGCTTGTTCTTTTTTGTCTTGCCTTGCCTTTCGTGATTTGTCCCCCAGCCAGAGCTACCAGGCACACAGTTTTACTTTGCTGTTTAGTGCAGACATAAACCCAGGAAGCTTGTCAGGATTCTCAGCAGCCATCAGTAAAGGGAAATACCCTTTAGTTAGGGGTTCCCAAACCAATAAGTTAAGAGCAGCCTCTGATACCAGTCCAGAGGCTCGAACACGTTACGTCAACCACTTGGGTGGTCAGAGTCAGCATCCTCTCCTTGCAAGGGATTAAAAGCCAAATGTTAAGCATCTCACAGGTCATCCTGTATCTTTCTGCTCTACTGTCAGCTGTTTCCTTATCGAGAGAGAGAGAGAGAGAAAGGGAGGTTCTAAGGGAGATGAAAGTGGGTCACATAGCTGATAATACTGGTACATGTGAGGGAAAGGTGTTGAGGCACACTGACAGAGTGAGTAGGTAGCATGGAGGTCATACAGGATTAGCAGTCAAGGGGTTTATTTTAAATGTTTTAACTAAATGCTATTGGATGTGCTGGGCTTCCCAACCATAAGTGATTAAGATGGTCAAGAAAGCATATAGTGTGCTTGCCTTAATTGGTCAGTGCATCCAGTATTGGAGTTGGGAGGTCATGTCGCAGCTGTACAGGATATTGGTTAGGCTACTTTAGGAATACTGCATTCAATTCTAGTCTCTCTTCTACAGGAAAGATTTTGTGAAACTTGAACAGGTTCAGAAAAGATTTACAAATATATTGCCATGGTGGGAGGGTTTGAGCTATAGGGAGAGGCTGAATAAGCTGGGGCTTTTTCCTTGAAGTGTCGGAGGCTGAGAGGTGACTTTATAGAGGCTTGTAAAATCATGAAGAGCATGGATAGGGCAAATAGGCAAGGTCTTTTCCCCAGGGTAGGGGAGTCCAAAACTAGAGGGCATAGGTTTAAGGTGAGAGGGGAACGATTTAAACTGGAGCCAAGGGGCAACTTTTTCACACAGGGAGTGGTGCTAGTATGGAATAAACTGCCAAAGGAAGTGGTGGAGGCTGGTACAACTACAATATTTAAAACACACCTGTATTGGTATAGGGAAGGTTTAGAGGGATATGGACCAAATGCTGGAAAATGGGATCAGATTAATTTTGAATATCTGGTCGGTATGGACAAGTTGGACTGAACAATCTGTTTCTGTGCTGTACATTTCAATGACTCTATCCATTCTATCCATGCCTGCCATAGTTGTGTATATCAGGTCACCCGTCCCTCCTTCGATGTACAAGTGAAAATAAACCAAGTTTGTCCAATCTCTCCTCATAGCTAATACCCTCCAAACCAGGCAACTTTCTGGTAAACAGTTTCTGTACCCTCTCCAAAGCCTCGACATCCTTTTGGTAGTGTGGCAACGTATACTCAATGCACTGGCCAATAAAGGCAAGCGTACTAGCTTACTTCTTCACTACCCTGTCTACTTTCAAGGAACTGTGTGCCTGCACTCCAAGTTCCCAACACTCCCCAGGACCTTACCATTAAATATATAAATCCTGCCCATTTTTGCCTTACCAAAGTGCAGCACCTCACATTTATCTAAATTAAACTCCATTCGCCGCTCCTCAACCCATCGGCCCATCTAATCAAGGTCCCATTGTACTCTGAGGTAATCTTCTTTGCTGTCAATTTTGCATCATCAATTTATGTGCCATCTGCAAACTTGCTAACCAGCCAGAATCCTTCCCCAAGGTGGAAATAATTAATTATTAGGAGATATGAGAGGCACGTTTTTAATACAGAGGGTAGTAAGTGCCTGGAATATGCTGTTGTAGGAGGTGGTGGAGACAGATACAATAGCAACACTTAAGAGGCATCTTGACATGTACGTGGATAGGCAGGGAACAGAAGAATATGAACTACATAGGGGAAAAAGATTTTTAGTTTAGAAAGGCATTGGCTGTTCTTTGTTCATAATGCATGATATGTCTGTCACTGTGGAAGAGCTGGATGCTAAGAATACAATGAATCCTGCTCGAATGAAAATTGCCTGATAGGCAGCATGAAAATAGAACTTACTTTGACATAAACTACAAGGTTTTGAAAAGGCTACAAAAGACACTTCAGTAGAATGGTTTCCGAGGATTCCCATTCGGTGATTGAATTGGAATAGTTGGGAGTGTTCTCTTCAGATCACAGAATTCTAAGAGGCGATTGATCAAGCAGTTCAAAAATCACAATGATTTTAGATAGTGTCCATGAAGAGAAACTATTTCCAATGGCTGAAAGATTGATAATCAGAGAACAGGTTTGGGTGTTCGGCAAATGAACTAGAGATGGAATGAGCAAAATCGCCTCATGCAACAAATGATCAGGATTTGGAATGC
>JAHRHZ010000065.1:19393349-19406287 GCA_024137785.1 Ginglymostoma cirratum
ATGCTGCTTGACCTGCTGTGTTCATCCAGCCCCACGCTTGTTATCTCCCATTGATTCTATCAATTTAGTTTAAAAGATTTTGTTATTTATGTTCCCCATATGGCATTATTTCAAAGAAGAGCAGAGATTTTGTCCCAGTGTGCTGGCCAATTTTTAAAAATTCTTCTCGGGGATTGTGGGCTTTGTTGGCTGAGCCGGCATTTACTGTCCGTCGGCAACTGTCTTTGAGAAGGTTGTGGTGATATTCCTTCTTGAATCACTGCAGTTTATTTACTATAGGTATCATCACAATGCCATTAGGGTGGGAGTTCCAGGAATTTGGCCCACTGATGGTGAAAGAAAAGCAACATATTTCCAAATCAGGATCAGCAATGCCTTAGATGCCCTTGCCCTTCTATATGGTCGTGGTGATGAGTTTGCAAGGCTGTTATTTAATAGGGCCTGCTTAATTTAACTCTGAAACAACTCTGAAGTGTACTGTTCACAAATTGGCTGCCATATTTTCTATGTTCAGACAGTGAAAACCCTTTAAATGTATTTAATTGGCACATGGTAAATAGTATTATATTAATGCATGTCTTTCTATCTTACTAAAGTTTCCTCAAGAATTCAGGCTCTGTCTCTGTGCTTTGGACAAGCTGATTTCATATGTTTTCAAACATTTTTATTCAATAAACAATTAATTGCATTTTCACATTTTGCGTATGCAGTTCAGTGTTGTAAATGTGTGACCAGGTTAGAGATGTACTTCAATAAACTGAGCTCAATAATTCTGGGCTAAAATGGAAGTGTAAACACAAAGCACCTTGTGCTTGATACAGGATTGGTTTTTCCACTGTATGTCAGAAAAGGTATTTGCATTTGTTAATGATGTGAATTGATACAGTTAAATTTGTACAGAAATATGCTGAGATGCTCAAAGGGTTTGATAATGAGGACAGTATTGTGTCCTATTTCAAGGTTTAAATTGAGTTATCTGAAAGACAGGTAGCTTTTTTTCCCTCTCTGCTCAAGATAAAGGAATGAAGCCACAAATGATGAAAATCTGTTTTAAAAAATTGAAGAAATACTGGGAATATATCAGCAAATGAGATGAAAAAATAGGTTACCACTTTGATAGATAGGCTTCATCAGAACTAATACGGAAAAATAGGTCAACCCACTAAAAAAAAAGAAAGGAGGAAAGAGAATAATGTATGGAAAGGAAAACAGAATTGGAGAGACTGAATCTCTTGTCTTCCATCTGACCTGGCACTAGGCTGGAGAAGCAGACTGAAGTGCGCTGAGAAAGTCCAGGATCAAGAGCTTATTTCCCTGCTGTGAAGCTGCTCTGCTACGTGGCTTGGTAATAGCAATTGAGGAAAGGAGAACAGGTTAAGGGTTTAGGCCCGAAACGTCAAGTTTTCCTGCTCCTATGATGCTGCTTGACCTGCTGTGTTCATCCAGCCCCATGCTTGTTATCTCAGGTTATCAGCCTTGCAGGCTTCTGCTGATTTGGGAGCAAACTGTTCTAAAAGGTCTTGGGCGTCATTGGCAGCATTGTAGAACTATTCACTGGGGAAAGCTGGGAAATCTGCTGATTTCGATAACATCAGTCTACCCTCCTCCCTGCTGACTATCTGTTGGAGAGCAGCAGCCAAAGGCTCTGAGAGGTGAAGACTTTTCTGAGGTGGGGTGGTATTTGATACAGGTGACTTTTTGTCTTTATTCTGTTTCATTGGGCTGTCAGTGTCACAACGTTAGTTTCAACATCTGTTCCCCAGGTGCCCCCCCACCTCAACTGGACACCCAATGACATGTCATAAAGCAAAACTCAGTGTGATACTGACAATATTTTCTGCCCTCCCCACCTCCTCTACCACATATACATTTTGGCAGGGGCTGACTGAGATGCGACCATCCTGCTTCTAGGATAACTGCCAATCCCAATATTCCTGACATTTGCAAACCAGGGAATAAGCTTTCCCCGAGGGTTAAAATGGTCATGAAAATAAAAACCCAGTGAATTGATTAAGAGGTGCCTGGCATACCCATAGAACACTGATGGGGAAGGATAGGGTGAATAAGTGCACCTTTTCTTTCATTTCTCAATGGAAGAAAATAATGTGGGTAATATTTGTCACTTTTATACTCCTTTGGTTTATTTTTCTAAAGCTTACTGCTACCTCATTATTCCTGTTTCTTGTTTTCAAAACATTGTGTGCAGGCAGCTACAAGAAGTCTAAGAACAACAGTGATTAAAGATTACTTTCCATTACTTCAAAATCACTTCTCCATAGTCAATGCTCCGGTCCACGCTAAGCTGGCAACGGCTCCCATGGTCGCTGCACTCACTCTTCCTGAGAGTTTGTGCTCTCTTTCTGTTTATTTGATTCTCTTTGTGTCACATTCTTCACTGAAGGTGCTGTGCGGCCAGCCTCATTGCAGTTGACCATATCACAAGCTCGCTGACTAACCCGAGTAGGCAACAAGGTATAGTTGCAAGATGAAAGGGGGTGTATTGTGAAGGGGTTTGGAGGATGCAGAATGTAACACTTAAATGGAAAAAAGTATAAAGTAGGAACTGAAGGAATCAGAAGTCAAATGTTGCAGATCTAGCTCACAAGTCTAAGAGCAACAATGACTAAAGATTAAGTTCCATTATCTCACATTTATTGATTCAGATAATATTTTGGTCCATGCTTAACTATTCCTTTCATATCTGTTCTCACTATCTTCAGGAATAAACATATTGATCACCACCCTCCTCTCCTATTTTAATTCGTCACAATTTTGACTTACATTTAATTACTCATTTCTATGCAATTCGCAACCCTTCATCATGCAATTTGTGGTCCAGTGGTAGCACAGATGCAACTTCTGTACTCAAAGGTCATGTTCTACTCCAGAGACTTCAATACAAGGATATAGCTTGACACTTCATTTCTGGGTTGAGGGAGCAGTGCACTGTCAGAGGCGTACTGTCTTTCATGTAAGATGTCAAACTGAAGCGCTGTCTGCTTTCTCAGGTCAACAAAAAAATCCCTCAGAACTATTCAAAGAAGATTTAGAGAGTCATTCCTGGTATCCTTTACCAATATGTACCCCTCAGCCATTGTCAATATAACAGATTACCCGATCATTATCATATTGGCATTTATTGACTTTTGCTGTGTGTAAATTGGTTACTACATTGCAACAGTGACTGAAACATGAGAACTTATCAGGGGTTTAAAAGCATTTTAGGATGTAATGAAAGGTACTATGCAAATGTAAGTCTTTATTGCTTTAATTTGAAAGGCTTAACGATAATTTTTACTCATTCTCCTAATGGTAGATGTAGGCAGCGCCTACGTGTTTTCCAGCAAATTCTGTCCCAATCAGGAGAGCTGTATGATGTAGCAGCATTTTGATGAGTATATGATACGCTTCTTGGCTCAGATGGGAATGATCTATGAGCCATATGGAGTCGTTTCACACATGTTCTGGAGCCTCAGTAACAACTACTCCCATTTGAACTTTACATATCACGACCCAGACTGTGATCCAGTAACTGACGCAAAATGAAACTTGACAACAAAGATAGTCAGTGTCATTCCCTATTCCTGGAGTACTTGATGATTTTAGTCACCATGTATTCAACATGTGAACGTTTACTACAGTTCAGTCAAAAACTTGGTGCAAAATTGTTGTGAAGAAAATTCCAGGTCCCCTTTTTTAACGCTATTGGGAGTTTTTGTTTAATCTACAGGCGTGTGTAAAGCAGGTGGTTTCACATCAGCCTCCAGTTTTATAGCTCTGCCAGTGATTTTCCATTTCATCATCTTCAGAGGAAAGCTAAATCAGGTGGGATGTAGATATTTTGTAATCAACCTATTCAGGGATGTTATAACATACTTACAACCTAGGTTTGCTGGCGCAGAGATTAGGATTCTACTACTGCACCCAAACAGCCCTTCAGGTGGGATTTATAATGAACAATCAATTTGATTTCAGCTGTTCTACTGAAAGTTCAAATGATTCCCTAATCATCATCTCTCTGTACATCATTGAAATAACTCCACAAAAGCTGGTATCCTGTCATTTTTTATTTACATGTGCATAGACCATGACACTGACCCAGCTAGCTCAGAACTGTCTCCTAGAATGAACAGATCCCCTGACACTCTTCTTTATATCAGTCAGCCAGGGCTCCCTGATTGGACCAAGTTAACAGCCACAATCAAGGAACTCACATTCTATGACGTCAACCTGTCTGACCTCGTTCCAATCACTACAATTATAGTGCAAAGAATATTAGCGAATAATAACATTATCAAACACACATCTCAGGCAAGTTATGCATTCATGACTACCTTTCAGTGAAATAGTTATCAAATTAAAATTACAAAATGGGATTTTTGATTTTTGTCTTTCCAAGAATGTATATTATATGCAATGTTAAATTCCTATTTGTTTTATGCAGCTTTTTAACTATCTAATGATGTTATTGTCTCTCATTCTCCTTCCGCATGTCTATAGGGTGGCACGGTGGCTCAGTGGTTAGCTCTGCTGCCTCACAGTGCCAGGAACCTGTGTTAGATTCCACCCTCAGGCAACTGTCTGTGTGGAGTTTGTACGTTCTCCCCATGTCTGCCTGGGTTTCCTCCGGGTGCTCCAGTTTCCTCCCACAGTCTAAAGATGCGCAGGTTAGGTGGATTGGTCATGTAAAATTGCCAGTTAGTGTTCAGGGATGCCTAGATTGGGGAATAAGTCTGGGTGGGTTACTCTGAGGGTTGGTGTGGACTTGTTGGGCCAAAGGGCCTGTTTCCACACTGTAGGGATTCTATGATCCAGGATTTTCAGGGAAATCAGAAATAATGAAAGGTTTGGAAAGGTGGACTATCACTGAATTGATAAAATCTTTAAATCCATAAACGTTTTGAATGTGTGGTGCTTTGGTAAAAGTTGCCACCACTTCAAAAGATAATTTTTTTGTTCAGGGAGATAGTGACAAGCAATTATGGTTGGTGTGCTTGGATTATTAGATGGAGATACGATGTTGGGAAGCTTGGATAAAGTCTTGTTTTCAAAATTGAGATAAGAACAGAATCAAAATAATGTACTACAGATGATAAGGTGTATAACTGTAATGGTATTAAGTGGACTGTTGACATTTTAATGATAAAGGAGTAAGGACAAGAATAAATGAACAGACGGAGAGTTTTCCAATACTCCCATTAGCTGGCCAGACTGGTAAAATAGTACACATGCAATGAGACAAACTTATAAATACAATATGTAAGAAATAAATGATCAATGATTTAGTATTGTTTCAATCTCTGGGGAATACTGAAGAGCAAAGGGACCTGGTGTAGAAGTCTATAGACCCCTGAAGGTGTCAGCACAGATAGACAGGATGGTGAAGAAGGCATATGGAACTTTTTTTCATTCATGGGAAGAGGACATCATTGGCTAGGGCAGCATTTATTGCCCATCCCTAATTGCCCAGAGGACAGTTATGAGTCAACCACACTGCTGTGGGCCTGGAGTCACATGTAGGCCAGACCAGGTAAAGGTGGCAGTTTTCTTCCCTAAAGGGCTTTAGTGAACCAGATGACTTTTTCCAACAATCAACAATGGATTTATGGTCATCATCAGACTCTTACTTCCAGATATTTATTGAATTCAAATTCCACCATCTACTGTGGCAAGATTCGGACCTGAGTTCCCAGAATGTTATCTGGGTGTCTGCCAGATTAACATTCCAGCGATAACACCACTAGGCCATCGCCTCCCCACCTGCGAATGTTTGCCTTCATTGGCTGGAGTGTAGAATATAGGGGCAGGTAAGTCTGTTGCATCTTTAAAAAACATTGGTGAGGCTACAGATGGAATACTGTATGCAGTTCTGGTTGCCACACTATTGGAAGGACATGATTGCACTGGAGAGGGTGCAGAGGATACAGATCATTTGACCCTGATTATCTCAAACAATTGAATGACTGTGCGCAAGTGCCTGGACTGCTGCTGGACAATGCCTTTGTAACAGAAACTCCAGCAGCAGGTGGTGATGGTGACGGAGGGTCACTGAAGCAATCAAATGGAACTTCTCTGGAGAAAAAGGTGTCTTTGGGGAAAGGAAGTCTCATGGATACAAGAAACAGACAGATCATTCCTCAATCCTGTGCAACTACAGGTTTCATTCCATTTAAGTACTATTCAATCTTTCTTTACCCTCATTTGTGTAATGACGCTCTGCCAGTGGAATAAAATATCTCTGCTTCATGATCTTGTGCCTTCCATTCAAGTCTCATGTTACCTTTCTGGTGCAGTCAGCAGCAATCCATAACATGGACATCATGCCATATCAGACGAGATTGACAGCTGCCTGGTCAAGATGGAGGTGGTGAATGAGCTGCAAATGGCATTGCCTGTGAGGAAGCCTGAAGCTCCTTTGGGATCATTGAAGGCTCAATATGGGTAGAGAAAATCAGACCATTAAGCTAAACACAAGCAGAGTCTCCCCGTATCAATTCCTTTCATGCTATAAAGGATGGAAGCTGTACTCCTGGTCAGATAATCTTCTTGCCGATGGGTAGGAAGCTGGACAGTTAAAAAGGTTGGAAACACCCAATAATCCGGTGAATGAAAACTGGACATACAGCTGCTTACCAGGGATCACAATGCATGTGAGCAGACGGAATAAGTAATGGAACATCAGTGCAGGAAATGTGTTGAGGAATACTGCAAAGAGGTGCAAATGTCACAGAAGTCCCAGAAATGTTCTAGTAGTGGCTAGAACTTCCACCTAGGATGAGTTGAACATGATAGAGATAAGGTATATAACTAGTGAGATGAATTGTGGAGAATAATGTGAGAAACCTCTGAGGGCTCATGGAGGGAAACCATGCATGAAATTTCCCAAAATTAGCACTTAGCCTGAAGTCCACAGAGGCCAGTATCCTGTCACCAAGTCACCCTTTAATTACACGTGGAGCATCCCTGACACTGATCCAGCTCCCTCAGAGCCAGCTCTCAGAGTGAACAGGATGTCTGACACTCCTGTTGATATCTGTCAGCCAGGGATCCTTGCTTGGACCAAATTAACAGCCCGAATCAGGAAACTCATGTTCTATGAAGTCCTCCTGGCTGACCTCGTTACAGTCACTACATAGAGTCAAAAAGTCACACAGCATGGAAACAGACCTTTCAGTCCAACTAGTCCATGCTGACCACATTCCAAAACTAAACTAGACTCACGTGCCTGCATTTGTCCCAAATCCGTCCAAACCTTTCCTATTCATGCACTTATGTGAATACATTTTAAATGTAGTAACTGTACCTGCATTCACCACTTCCTCTGGCAGTTAGAATCACAGAGTTGTTCAGCATAGAAACAGACCCTTCAGTCCAACTTGTCATGCTGACTAGATATCCTAAATTAATCTCGTGCCATTTGCCAGATTTTGGCCTATATCCCTCCAAATCCTTCCTGTTCAAGTGCCCGTCCAGATGGCTTTTTGTACTACCCTCCACTTCCTTTGGTATCTCATTCCATACATGCATTACCCTTTGTGTGAAAAAGTTGTTCCTTGGGTCCCTCTTGGATCTTTTCCCTCTCACCTTAAACCTATGCCCTCTAGTTTTAGACTCCTCTACCCTGTCACAGCCACGTAGCTTCATAGCCAATTTCTGGGGGAAAAAAGTAGCCCATTGTTCCAATCTTGCTGTATTTTCCCAACTGACTTGTTGCCACCCACAACATTCGGAGCTGGGAAAATTCTTCCCTCCCTCACTCCCTCTTTCCCTCACTCCCACGCTCCCTCTCTCCCTGTCTCCCGCTCTCTCTATAAATGCTTTCAGTCCTGCTAGGTGTTTCCAGCAGTTTCTGCTGTTATTTCAGATTTCCAGCATTAGTAGTACTGCGCTTATATATTAATGCAAGATAAATGATACTTTGGATCAATAAATGTACAGAAATATTGCTTCACACTGGCTGAAATATGACATTAATTTCCAAACAAATATGACATTAATTTCCAAACTACGTGCATATGGTTCTGACACAGGTAAGAATGGTGAATTCCCTCAACATGTCAAGATGGATTACAAAATGCAGCAATGCAGCTGCAGTGTTTAGCATGACAAGATTTTACATGCATTCATCAATGAATTTACTTATTACCTGCCATAGTGTTTATTCCCTGAAGCTCTCTTGTTATCTGTCTTAGACAAAGTACTGGTGGGATAAATCTATTCATGCCCATCCCAGTTTGAGTAGGGTATTTCCTCTTTGTTAAGATAAATCTCATATTTATTCAATTCATATAAAATAATTGCGTAACATTGGCTGATTATCACAGGTTGAGATATGTCGATCTCCAAGGTAAATATTTTTTGTGGTCAGTTCCTTTTGTACTGCTGCCAGCCCTACACTTAAAAATATGTTTTATCGTCTTTTTCACTGACATTGCAGTGGGACGTTCTTCAAGATATCTATCACAAGGACCAATGTGTCATAATACTAATCGGGTTTATTGTTGAGAACACATTGGGCTAGCAATAGGTAAGTTACAGATTTCCTGCAGCAGAGGGTAAGTTTCAACAAGCCTCAATTGTTCACACAGTAATGTTTAAAATTTTTAACATAGGTTTAGAGTTAAAATGGTGTTTCAAAGAAGCAATGCATGAATCATGGTAGTCCATGTAGAGCTTTAGACAAATCCAAAATTGATAAGTGTTTTTGCTTTTTCCATAAATATTTAAGGTAATAAGTATTAGGTGTAAGCAACACTAAATCCTGTAGTGGCACTGTAGTCACCATGTTATAAGTAACTGATGGTGTAACAAAGATCCTGTAGATGTTACATTGGGTAAATTTTGATAATGGATAACTATCATAATGATGATCATAGGTCTACATGCCTTCAAACCAGGATAAGTCCAGGGGACTGAATGTGTATTTGAAAAAGGCCAGTTTAGAGATTTTTAGAAAAAAACAGTCGTTTGGGATCAAATTGAGCATCTCTTCAACAAAAGCTACACAGGAATGCTGGGTCAAAGGTTCTCCTCCTGTGTAGTAATTTTCTGTGCTCCATGGCTTTTCTTCCTGGAGCTTGTTTTTTTTTTCCTCCCGAATGAATGTGGGTTTTGACGACATGCTAAACTTTCCAACGTTTTTTGACAGATTACTAGAACATCCCACATTGCCATAATCACCTTCATTGTTCGATTACTTTGGAAGCAAACAGATGTAATCACCAACCTAAGGAATTTAGCATTTGGAACTGCAGCAAGATGTGACCTTAAGGTGGGTGGGCAATACTGAGTTTTTATTTGCCTTTTAGATCTGATCTTATCATTTCTCAAGGCATTTAACAATCAAACTGAAAGCATACTCTAATAAGATATTGATGCTGAAATTGTTTATAGTTTTGCAGAGGTACAAGCACTTTAAGGGAAATCAGCACGTGACGCAACAATGTTAGGAATTACATGAAGAAAAATATCTGCATTACTGACAAAGAGACAGCAAGAACTGCAGATGCTGGAGTCAGAGACAACACAGTCTGGAGCTAGAGGAACACAACAGGCCAGGCTGCATCAGAGGAGCAGGAATGTTGACTTTTCAGGTCAAGATCTTTCTTCAGAAATGGCAGGGCTGGGGATGATAGGTAGAGTGGTGAGAGGTGAGTGCAGGTAGAGAGTGGTGGGGATTTGTCTGTGGGATGGCTAGGATGGATAGGTGGGAGAGAAGATGGACAGGTTGTGTCAGGTCAAGGAGGCGAGGATGAGAGGGAGGCTTGGACATGGGATGAGGCCGGAGGCGTGGAGATCCTGGGCCTCCTCCAGTGTCACAATGACATCACCCACAAACTGGAGGAGCAACACTTTGTATTCTGCCTTGGGAGCCTACAGCCCGATAGCATAAACGTAGAATTCATCAGTTTTAAAATCTCCCCACCCCAGGCCTCATCCCATGTCCAACCCTCCCTCTCATCCCAACCTCCTCAACCTAACACAACCTGTCCATCTTCCCTCCCACCTATTCGCTCTTCCCACCCCACTGACCAATCCCTACCACTCACTACCTGCACTCACCTGTCACCACCCCACCTACCTTCCCGAGCCCCACCCCTCCTGTCTCTATTTATTTCCCAGCTCCCTTCCCCCTCCCCATTTCTGAAGAAGGGTCCCGACCCGAAATGTCAACTTTCCCACTTCTCTGATGCTGCCTGGCCTGCTGTGTTCCTTCAGCTCCACACTGTGTTATCTTGTGCTACTGAAATAACAAGATCGATATTCAAAAATTGTAATTTTTAATACTTAAAGAATTGCTTATGTCAGAGCTACCATTATCCATGATTTCAATTGATATGCCATTGGTAGCACCTGTTGTGTTTCATCAGTATTGGTCTGAGCTATGGGCTGATTGGATGGATTTCCTCGCTATAATCAAAATATTTTGAATGCATTATCAAGGTAAGAAAATTGTTGCAGCAGAAAAGTTGGTCAGAAGTCCATTTCTGCCTTTAACCGACTTCCAAAAGATTCCTCCCATGTATTTAGTGCTCGCTATGACCCACTTACGTTGTCCTGAGTGCCTTTAGATAAATATAAGGTACTGAGGCCCACTGGTGCTGCTGCTCTAAATTACCTGCTGATACACTTGCATTGCACATCAGGTAATTACACGTTGTCCCTGTTGTCTGGATCAATTAAGTAACAGTGTCTCTGAGCTTGAAGAATTGGGAGCTGCAAACGTCTTCCTGAAATGGCATTCTTTTGTCATTCTACCAGCAGGTATAACAGGTAATAAGGACAGCAACGAGAATGTTGCCATTTATTGCTAAAGGAATGGAATATAAAAGTAGACAAGTGTTGCTGCAACTGTACGAGGCATTAATGAGACTACATTGGGAGTATTGAGTACAGTTTTGTCTCCCTACTTGAGAAATAATCTAATTTCATTACAGGAAATTCAGCTAAGGGTCTCTAAATTAATTGCAGAGATGAAAGGTTTGTCTTATGATAAGAGGTTGAACAATTTAGGCCTACACTTACTAGACTTTAGAAGAATAAGAGGAAATGTAACTGTAGCAAATGAGATGATAAAGGGGATTGACAATGTAGCCATAAAGCAGATGTTTCATCTTGTGGGGTAATCTAGAATGAGGTCGTAGTTTAGACTAAGGGGTGGCAGATTTAAAACAGATGAGCAGGAATTACTTTTCTCAATGGGTCATGAATCTGTGGAATTCACTACCCCAGAGCGTGGTGGTGGATGCTGGCACGCTGATACAATTAAGTAGGAGATAGATGGAAAGTCTTTGAACAGGAAAGTGGAGTTGAGGCCGAGATGAGATTTTCCTGAAAATAGTGGAGTAGACTTGAGGGGCTGAATTGCTTACTCCAGCTCCTAGCTCTTATGTACTAACAAACTTCAGGAGTTGCTTCTCTTGGCTTCTAACAGGATCAATTCAGTGGCAATTTTCAGTTCCCAGTCCTAATCTTGGAAACCCTAACTAACAGCAGTATATATCACTGCTGCCATATTTGTTGTCTAAGGGCTTTAGGTTCCTGGAACACCTTTGTGATGACATCATGGAGCTACACAGCGCTCAACATAAATGGCACAGTGTGGGTGCTGTTAGAATGATCTCGAATGAGAGAGAGTCTTGAGAGCATATGAACACAAACATACGACAAAAACAGATTAGCCTTTACTGAACGTAGCTATAAGTTAGAGCCTGGAATATCAATAATTACCATGTGCAGCAGTACTTACCATCAATATATAATAAATGGTGTAACTTTAAAGTCTAAGTGTGAAGGCAGTTTGTGACTTTGCCTTCTCTTCCAGGCTGTCTTGAACTCAAACTCTTCTGGTAGCACAAACCACATGAAAAATGATGGTGGACAATGGCAGGATACATTGTATGGAAGATTATGGCAGCTGATAAAAACCAAGGAAAGACCTGGAATCGTACAGAGGAGAGAAAAATTCAAAGATTGATTTTTACAAAAGATTTCTGGTACAGCTTTAAGATCAGCCAGAAAAGCCACATAGATGAACAACTGCTGTGAAGGGGATATCTTCAAACAGAAAACCCCTCCAGAGAAACCACCACAACACCGTCAGCCTCAAAATAAAAACATTTACAGCTAGTAATTGGGGAAACAAGTCTTTCACG
This sequence comes from Ginglymostoma cirratum, assembly GCA_024137785.1. Lineage (NCBI taxonomy): Eukaryota > Metazoa > Chordata > Chondrichthyes > Orectolobiformes > Ginglymostomatidae > Ginglymostoma > Ginglymostoma cirratum. The sequence continues at coordinate 19,405,505 of JAHRHZ010000065.1, forward strand.
ATGGAGTGAGATCAGCTAAGCCCACAAGCAGCTAAGGGCAAAAATCGATATTGAGTACCCTTGAGAGGAGGTTGAATCTGAACACCTAAAACAGATTTGATCCCTTCAGGGAAGGGAGAAAAATATTTTATTTCCGCTTGGAAAATTAAGTTGAGCTTAACAGAGTTAAGACTTCTAACAGTGAGTTAACAAGTTTCTGAACTACTTACTTGATGTTGAAATAAACAACAGGACATTCAGTTAATTCTTCAGATACAGGCTTAAAGAACATTGAAAAGAAGAAACAAAAGCGTGAGTAAAGATCAGTACTGCAAATCAAAGAATCAAAGCCACTAAAAGTTTGTAAATCTTTAAAATGTGACAGTTCAAACAAAAAATTCAAAGTTTTGTTAGGCAATTAAGTTTTATTGATGTTTATTCATTAAAATAGAAAAAAAATCAGAAAAGTAAACATGAATCTGATCATGTGGTGTCAAATTTAATATAAAAATTATATCCAATGCAGAGAAAATTGATGTGAAAAATGTTGTGGCAGACATCTTTGATTCAATGAAACAAATAATTGAATGTTGATGAGTAAAGCTATTTTGAGAAAATTTTACTCACAGATCTTTAGGAAATTCTTCAACCATCTCAGAAAAGTAATTTATCTCTATGAAGATGTCGCATTGTTAAAGGAAAACAACATTGAAAACAGCAAAAACTTTAAAGGAAAACAACTTTGAAAACAGGAAAACTGATGAAGGGTTTAGGCCCGAAACGTCAAGTTTTCCTGCTCCTATG
>JAHRHZ010000065.1:19409075-19491183 GCA_024137785.1 Ginglymostoma cirratum
TGCTGCTTGACCTGCTGTGTTCATCCAGCCCCACACCTTGTTATCTCCTACAGCATCTGATATTTTGTTTTGATCCACTGCGGTATTTGACTTTTGTTTTGTTCTTTGTATTAATATTACTGTAACAAGGAATTTCTATACAGAATCCAGATGCCTCCATTGATAGTTTATTGTTTCCACAACTGAGGAATGTTAGCAGTTGTATGAGAATGCACAGTAATGCTATACAGATCTCTGTGGATTGGAAATGCATGGAATCGGAACGTATCAGTGTTTGTATGGTATCTGAAAATATCATAGGCAAAGAAGATAGAACTTTTGCTTTCTATAAGGCCATATGAAATGAGAAATGCAGCTGACATCTAACTCATCAGGTCAAGTACAGAATGATGCGTAGATTTCATATCTGATAATTTGACAATCCAACTGCTGTATTTCAAGGAAGTTACTATTGGGTTTAATAAACAACTCACTTATTTTTTGTTTAATATCAATAAGTTATAGCTTGTATCCAGCAGACTAACTGTAACCACATCAAACCATGACAGATCAGTTAGCAAATCCACCCACAGAAAGATGTTTAGTTCAGCCCAGCTGCACTTTGAGACAAAGATCTTTTTGACTTGTATGGATTATGTTCAGACTGGCCAGTAAGAGCATGAAAACCAGTAACTATAAAAGCTAAAAGGACACACAATTGCCATTCTTTGGAAATAAAAGTCTTCCGGGCATGATCAGTGTAAATAGTTCTGATACACCATGAACAAATCTGCAGACATTTGACATTTAAACCCCAGAACAAGCTAACTGCAAGCAGTGCATTCTTTAGGCTCCCAAAGGATGTGAAATTACTTGAATCCTACTACAGCTGAAATTCATTTCATTCTTCTTGGGAATTAGTAAAAGTTTCTGACACAAAACCAAAAAATAAACTCACTAAAATTTAACCTTTCTATCAGTGTTGTTACGTCCAGACATCATCAATTAGCACTGAATTGTCCTGAATGGAGGGAACATATCTGTAAGCGTGTTATTCAATAGTAGGGATTGCTATAAATCTTACTTTCCCAGTTGGAAACAAATTTAATCATGCTCGAAATGATAGTGCAAAATTACTCTTTTAGTGCATTGCTAAAACTTCAGTTTGCCTTAGAGAGTCAGGAGTAATCAATATTTTCTTGTAGCAGAACACCCTCTAGTTTTATATTAATTTTAATCTTTTGTTCCCATCATTTGCACCACACAAACCACATGTTTTTTTTTCAAATCAAAGCTGGAGTTGAACAATAAAAGAGACTTGTAACTATGTAAATTGGCAAAAGTACAAATTGAACATGTTCTAACGTTACAATCCTTCGGAAAACACAATTAGAACTACAGCGCATTTGCTCTGAAATGACCCAAATATGTTAAATGTTGATGTCTTAATTTGAACAAAAGATATCAATATAAGTATTTTCATGAAGCCATGACCCAAGAATTGAAGTCAACTAGAATGTGAAATAAAGCTGACACTCTAATAAATTACAATTCAAATGAAATTGTATTAATTCCCAGACTTAAACTCATGAATCATGTCGCACTTCCTTTCCCGAAAGAATCCTATAGTATAATGCTTCTTCCTTGGAACTATGCAGCATGTTGGATACTTTCATGTAGTCAAATGTTTGTTTGGCAAAACAGGATTTCCTGTGTTGATAGAAATCTCAATGTTAACAGTATAAATAGAAATTGTAGTTATCCATGGAAACAGCTACTGAACCGCGCCCATAAACTGATCAGCTTAAAAATGGTCCAAAGGTTTTGTCAAGGAGAAATTTTTAAAATGATTGAACATGCAGTTTGATTATGGATGCTATATCACATTTCATAATCCACCCACATAACACTGTAACTAGGGGCTTTGTGATGGTTATCTTACATTTCACAGATGACTGGCTACTGGAAATCAGCCTTCAAACAAATCTAAAGGGTTTCTTTTGTGCAAAGAATCAATTATCCATAGATTTTCTGCACTAATAGTTGACTGAATATCTTGTTACCTTCCTGTTAGTGAGGAATAAATCACCCTCTGCTGTGAAAGCTACATTTCTTTCCTGACATTTCAAAATGCTCATCTCAGCTTTAAAAGCAATGGATCAACATTATAATGATAGATAATATTTTTGTCCCCACCGCACAGCTAAGATTTGAGCCTCAAGGGATTCCGCTATGACAGCCTTTTCTCGAGCAAGGCAAGTGTGGTTCAGTTCTCATCCAAATAAATCATATACAAAAATTTTGTTTGAAATTACACAATAATAATATTTGACCTGAAAGTTTGCATTTAAATTAAAAACATTAACTTTACATATTCTGGTGATTTTCACCTTTACCCCCATCACCAATGTCTAGGTTTTTATTTTGTGCGCACAATTCACTGTTTGTGTGTACTTGACGTATTCTGCTGCATTCCTCAGTGTATAGTTCTCATGTGCTATAGATACTCATTCGGTAATCTCTGCTCATACTGTGTTATGTTTCCTTGACTGTACATCCACTCTGCTGTATTTCAAAACCTAGGCATATGCTATTATAGCCTCTAATACACTTAAGTGCTGTAGCACATTAATCTCCTGCTAAAAGAGCCTGTCGTACAATTATAATTCTTTATATCATCAAAAAGAAGTAAATGCTTTCATTTCCAGGTAAGAGCACTTTGTCTCACTGGAGGCTTTTCTGGCTTAGTCATGACACAAATTTTCAGCATGATCAACAAGCAATAGGTTACAGGTAAGGGGTAGCATATAATGAAACTGATGCTTTTGAATAAGTTTTGAATTCTTCAGTATTGTCTTTCAGATAAGTATACGTTGCCAAGGAATTTCTATACCTGCAGCTACACTGGGTTAAATTTGTAGAGTTGATACCTAACTGGAAACAACAAGTGTAATTAAGACCTTTCCATAAGAACAGACGACTAGGAGTAAGGGTAAACCACATGGTTTTTTTGAGCCTGCTCTGTCGTACAATAAGATCTTCCTCTTAGATTGCATTTATTATCCTATCCCCTGGGTGTCCAAGCCCTTATGATGTAGAGAATTCTACAGACTCACAACCATTTGTAAGAGGCATCTCATCTGGGTCCTAAATGACCAATTTCAGCTGGTAAACAAAATATATACATGATGGAAAGTATCTCAGCAGTGAATAAGGAGGGAGAAATGTAGTAAATATGTTATCTAGTTCTGGGTAAGCATGATGTGGATTTTCTGTATAAGAAAAAAGTATTGAAGCAAACTTTCTGCACTCACAAATATTATACTTAAAACCTGATGTTATAGGATACAACAATAGGTACGCCACTTGCCAGTATTTGGTTTGAAGATTGGTGTGAGATTATTATTGAGAACTAAATTATTGTTGCTATTAATGTGGTGATAGTTAACCATTAAGAATACTCTTTTTTTGTTGGTTTTGTTTACTGTTCTCTTTCAGATAATTTTGTTTTTGGCTGGTTTATATAACCACAGGTTAGAAGATTACCGGTGAGATATACCAGGGGTAACATTTGCAGGTTGATGTGAAATTAGGCCACAAAATTTCTCAATCTGAAAACAGGAGGAATTACAGAGCACATCATGCTGGGCTACTCTAGTGTGAGACATTGGTGATGGGGGTAAAGGTGAAAATCATCAGAATATGTAAAGTTAATGTTTTTAATTTATATGGATTTAAGTGCAAACTTTCAGGTCAAATATTATTATTGTGTAATTTCAGATAGTTGGTGAGAAATCATCTAGCATGTTTTTCTGGATAAGAGCTCACTACAGGAATGAAGATGTGCTGCACTGTCAGAGGCGCATCCTCAAGATGATGCATGAAACTGAAGTGGTATCTGCTTCTATGGGCATGTGTTAAAATTGCATGGAACAATTCAAAGAATACCCAGGAAATATCCACATGAACTAATGAACTTGCATTCCTAGCAACAAAAAGTGGATTAATAATATGGTATCCATATCGTTATTGTTTATGAAATCTTGCATTCAAAATAACTGCCATGTTAGTTTGTACAATAGTCATTTCCTTTTGAAAAAAAAAGGTAACTAATTGATGTGAAGAGCTTTGGAGTATTCCTGGAAGATTTAAGATGCTCTAAGGATGATATTTAATTTTTTTCTTTCAATTTTCTGAATAGAAGAACTAAACCATTTGAATAAATAGGCTCCCGCGTCCAAACAAAGGACATAATTTGAATTGTTATGATCTCAATTGATAGTGCTGGATAGGACAGATCATAATGAATCTGACTTGATAGATTTTATTTTCTTTAAATTTAATGTTGTGGTCCAGCCTGCAGATTTGATTTAAACAATAAAACAAGTTTATTCTGCAAAAGAAATCAGAAAATTGAAACAAACTAAGCTACCTAAACATAATGCAACTTTAAAAATTTCAAAACACACAGCTAAACAAAATCCCATCTGCCCTCTAACAACACCAGTGTACAATTAATCAAAATCCAGAGAAACCTTTGTTCTCTATTAAATCTACAGGTTTAATTGAACTTCTCGGTTACTGCCCTATGAGCTATAAACCCTCTCTTTGAATGCTACTTAGACATTTTCAGCTTTGAGTTGATATCTAACCAAATACTCCTGGTCTAGATCCTTCACTTTCTACACTCTTTCACTGAGATAACTTATTTCTTTGACTGTTCTAAACAATCTTTTTTTTTCTGGAGAGACTATACTTGCCTCTGACTCTAGTCGCTCTCCTTCAATTTTAATTGAATTTTTTTAATGAAAATTGTTCATCCTAGGTTCTTCCCAGATAATGAGTCAATGTTTTCTCCCTCCTGCGTTAAACCTCCAGAATATAAACAAACATCTATTAACTCTTCAAGGGTCCTTTTGGTCATACATTCTCTGACATAGGCTGGTTTTAAATCATTGCTCTGGAATGACTGATCTAGTTAATTTTTGAAGTACTTCACAAATATAAACTAATACCCAAATGCCACTGGTTTGAATTCCAAATTCTAAAAATATTAATACATAAATCATACACTTTACATAACAGAATATAAATGTTATTCTAAGCAAAATTGGCATGTCAAATTGCAAAGAACAATTTGTATTAAGCATAGCTTCAATTTAACTGAGGATGACCTATGTAACTTAATTTGCCAAAATCATGCTCTAAGTTTTAAAAAACTAAAATTACAATGATGTACTTTATTTTTCAATTTGTTCACATGTTACAATTTTCTGGCCTTGTCCAGAATAAGGCAGCAAGAAATATTGTGAGTTGGCTCTGAAAAAATTCAGCCATCTTTTTCTGCTTAGCAGGCTATATTTGGAAGTGTTTGTGTCAAAAATGTAGTCAACATGTTTTCCATATTTTTGCACTGTAGAGCGTCTCTACTTCCTTTGCTGCTTCAACTAGGGAAACAGGCGGGAGAATGGAAGGATATTCATTGGAATCTCAGGGTCATCAGGATGATAATTTTCCTTCTCTTCGGTTCTGTAACTTCTGAATATTCCTTTCTCAAGAAACGGCAGCATTTCACTGCCATCTGTGACAGTACAAGCCACTGCAGTGACGTGATACCTACCTCATTTTCCACCATTACACATTTCACCTTTTAAAAATTGAAAAAGGACCCAGTAAAAAGTGGGAGAACAGTCCAGCTTCACTGTGTTGAAAATGTTCCTTGGCACGAATTCATTCAGTATGTTAGCAAGACCATTGTTCAGCCACTGTGGCAAGCTCATCCCAATTTTCATGTATTCGCATAGCCTAACTCTGATTTGTTGGTATAGATGTACAACAAACACATAAGTTTGACTAATTCAGAGTTTCCTGTTAAGAGCTCCAGTTTCTAATGGGCATTCTGCTGGTGGGAATAGCTGACAACATTACGACATCTAGGGGTTTTCATTATCTGAATTTGGCTTATTTCACTGTTATTAAAATAATCATAACTCTTTGAATCACTGTTTGAGTGCTTGTTTAGTGCATGATACCCTAGAAAAAGGAGAATCAATGACATTCAGTCTAAAAGTTTAGTATATTCCGTGATTGTGGTGGAAGGAGGAAAATTTCTGTGAAAGTAGAACATTTCTCAGAATGGACACTTGTTCTGAAACTTCCAAGCAAATCATGAAATGAGAGTGCTGATAAGACTGCCAAATCATCAAAACACATTTTTATTTATTCAGTCACTCTAAACCAGTGCACCAGATGATAGGTCCAATCTTATAGACTGAATAATAAAGCTGATTGGATAAATAGTATTCCTCTTAAAAGAAAAGATTTTCAAATAAATCTAATTTGAATGACCTCAGTCTGAGTGATGTAAATCGAAATTGAAATCTGACTTTGACTTCAACTTTCTCTACTTAACTGCACTGCCCATCACGTGGAGGTGAAACACATGCCTTGGATGAGAGAAAAGCCAAATGGCATCTCTTGCCTTACCACAGCTCTCCTACAGTGAGCCAAATTTATAATGAAATTGGCATCAGCCAGAGAGAATCCATAGTCTAGACTACACTGCATTTTAGCCAAAGAAAACCCAGCATCAATGAATAGTTCCTGTGAGAGGAAACAAGGAGTTTTATTAAAATAAGTCAAGTTTTAACAGGCTACCATTGACGAAAATAAGGATTCTTTCCAATCATAAGGTAGCTTAGAGGAAGGGAAAAACGGGTGACTCTGTATTTTTACAATGGACATGCAATTGAAATATTTATTCACTGGGGCTATCAGAATACAACGCCTGTGATTATACTTGGATCAATCATACGTTTAGATGGAAAGGGGTGAAATGGTTTTGTACTTGATAGTTTTGAATCAATTGTTTTGTTTTTTAAAAAAGTTTTGGGCAGAGTCTTGTAAGAGCCTGATCAGCTTGGGCTATGCTGGGAAATGAGACATGAGAAGCCTCTCAAAGTCTTGACATTGAGAACAACTTGCTGTATCTTTTAACTAAGATCTGGGTGAGATTCTCACTAGACAGAGGTGAATTACCTCTTCAGGGGGATTTTTGCTTGTTAGAATAGCATAGAAATTTATCGTCACGTGTACTTTTACATGAAAAATACAGTGAAAAGTTTATAAGTCACCTCACTGTGGTGCCTACATCAATGGCATGATAATAAAAAATGTAAAATTAAAACAAAGGTCATCACAGGTCAGCTAACATCTCTTGGCTTTGGGGAAAGTGGTTAAGGAATGATGGAATACGTGAAGATTCAGCATGACAAAACCACTATTCTGGGACAAGACCACCATGCTGGGCCACTAGAATACTGGGCCAGAAGCCTCTACTAATGAAAACTGCTACACTGGGCTGGGACTGCCACTCCTGGACAAGACTGCCTGCCAGGCCTCTGGAATACCTGGAAGCCGAAGATGAAGAAGACCTCCCACTTAGGGAAGACACCTCCACACTGGAACAAGACTGCCAAGTCTGAACAAGACTACTAAGCTGTGCCGAGACCGCCACTTCTCCTCCTTCAGGCATCCGGGCCTAGCCGTGGACCTGGGGCCTCGGTCTAGCCTGTGGGTCTTGGCCGAGGGAGTTAGCCTCGGACCAGCTCCTTGCTCACTGGGAGATTCTGGGCTGGGGTGGAGCCGCATCCCAATCACCCTGGTGTTGATGCCGCCAGAAGTTTCCTCCATCAACTGCCACCCTCCAGATGTAAAAGAAAAGAAAAAAAAGAGAAAAGAAGAAAAGAAAAAGAAAGCAATAAGAACTAATGCAAAAAAGAAGATGAGAAAAAGAAAGAAAGCCAATGGGAGCATATGTGCCCTTAACTCAGCCCACCTTCTCTGCCACCACCTGGAATGACCCTATTCACCGCACACCTCACCTCATTAATGTGTAGCTTTCAGTTGGACCATCCAATGCAAGCAAACTAGACATCATAAATTCTTAACATGGAAGCAAGCACCTGAAGACTTCAGCTCACCTTTGCTGTGAAGAATTAGACACTGGACACCAATATTTCAGGGTGCATTTTATGAGCACCAGCCCATGTACACCCCATGTCTACAGACATCAGTATCCACATATGCCAGCCTCTAAGAAACCTCATAGCTCGTCCCTGATCTACTTTCAGTGCACTTCTGCACCTCAGTATTACATTTTGGGAGGCATCGGCAACTACCATTGTAATTCAGGATCTCTGAGTACTCAGAGATAGGCATCCAGCTCAGGGATTGGACCAGACTGTATGTCCGAGATGTTTGTTGCTCTCTTGGTGAACTGTTACTTTGAGCGGAACCAGATGCCCAAGGTATCACTGCCTTGCCTTTTTGCACCTTGCCCTTTAGTCATGGATACCAGGCATATAGTTCTGTGTCATTTAGTGCAAACACAAAACCAGGAAGTTTTTCACAGTTGTCAGCAGACCTCAGTCAGGTCAAGGGAGATAGCCTTGGCCAGGGGGGTTCCGGCACAGTTAGTAAAGGGCATCCTCTAATACCAGTCCAGTGGCTTGGATACCAGGATATCAGAAGCTATCTTTACTGAGCGCCTTATGATGTTATAAACCTGACTGAATAAGTGCTAATCTTTCCCTAACGTTCTCCAGAATCATCAATGTTGTTGGTCTCGAATGGGGGACAGCAGATGCTGCAAAGCAATCAAACAATTGATAGTGATAACATTTATTGCACATCAGGGAAGGTGAAGAAAGAAATTACAAAGAAGCTGTATTTATTTCAGCGCATAAACAGGGGCTGTACAACAAAAAAAACTGATGTTCAGTGAATGGTATGTTCACAGAGAGGCAGTGAATAGTGGTATTATCACCAGACTAACAATCCAGGACCCCAGGTTAATGTTCTGGGGACATGATTTCAAATCTCACTATATTCCATGATGGGGAGATGATTTTCTAGTGTTGTTATCATTCACCCTCCTAGTTTCAGAGACCCAGGTAATGCTTATTACATCTGGCTTCACATTTTGTCATAGCAGGTGGTGCAATGTGAACTCAGTAAAAACCCGGGATTCTGAATCTAATTATAACTATTGTCGAGGAAAAGCCTATCCGGTTCATTCCTTTTGCTAAGGAAACTGCTGGCCTACACGCGACTCCAGACTTTCAGCGCTGTGTTTGACTCTCAACTGCTGTCTGACATGGGCAATAAATGCTGGCCCCATATCCCATGAATGAATAGAAAAAAATTCAATGCTAGCCTGCTGCCTGTTTTTGAGAAACGGGTCTTTGGGTTCAACATATTGCGCTAACACTTCGAAATTGTACTGTTTAGTTGCTATTATATAACATAAAAGATTCAGGCCGCAAATATGAAAAATCTAAATTTCATTTAATTTTGGATTGTGATTTGACGTTAGTAACTTTCAAAATACAAGTATGAGATTTTGTGTCAGTCTTTGCTCAATAGTAGTGCTCCCACCTCCGAGTCAGGAGTTCATGGATTCAATCGCCATAAGTTCCAGAGTCCTAACTGTATAATCTGATGAGTGACTGGAGCACTGTTGCAGATGTCACCTTTCAGATGAATTGCTAAACTGAGCTAAGGACTCACGGGCAATCTTAAGTTGGCATAACACTGTTTGATAAAGAGCAGGAGTTTACTTGTTGGTTGTCCTAATATTTCTCAGCTATCCAAGTCTATTAAAGCAGGCTATCTGGTTGCGTATCGCTCTGCTGGTTGGTCAACAGTGTGTGATAACAGTGATGCTGACATTTTAAGAACACTTAACAATTGACTTTGAGGTGTTTTGGAACATATTGGGGAAAGGTTACAACCTCTTACTTTCCCCTTTACACCAAAAGAATTGGACACGTGGTCATGGTTTTGCATGCACATTTAGTTTTTAATCAAAATAAACAGAGGCAAAGTGTCCAGTCTTGTGTTCTGTATGGTCTGTCTCTGACCTTCAACCTGCTTGGCATTATTTCTCCTTCCATCTCTTCTTATTAAACATATTGATTCTTATTGCTGTAAAGTTTTTTACAGCTGTATTATTCCAGCTGTGATCTGTTGTTCTTTAAACTGGTATGCCTGCATTCACCAGGGTTGTTTTAAATGCAATTCCTGCAGAATTTGTTAGACTTGGTCCAATATTTTATTTATTTGTCATTGTTCTTAAACTTTGTATTGCAGCAATACTGTGTTACGTTCTTCAAAAAAGCTTTAAATTCTATTAAATGGCTGTTCTGTAATGATTTACTGCTTTCAACTTTTAAAATTCTCTTTAATTGTAATCTGTTTAATACATCTTTGTCCTGCTTACTGGGTTTTTCAGCTTTACTCAAAGCCTCCCTTTTGTCATGATCAAGATGGTTTTTAGCTCTCTTCTCCAGTATTTTCCTATCATCTGCAGCCAAGATGGAATTTAACTGCTTCTTCCCAGGCAAGATAATGGTCTTACATGATCTAAAACATGAAAGTACTTCCTTCTACGCAATTTTTAAAGTAAAATTCTCTGGGTGTTGCCCTTAAAAGTCTTCCCACTGAAATTTGGCTTTAATTACCATGTGTCAGTCATTCAAATCTTTAATTTCTCCTGACTTTCCTTCTTCTGCTGGAGTCTGTATTTATTCAAATTTGCTTTTCCAACTTAAATAAATTCTAAATGCTGCCTGATTCTGCAATCCCTATCAAAATCCATTGCCTAGCTCTATGCCTTTCTCTTGTACCTGTGTTTAAGGATGCAAAACTCAATGGTGGCAATGTTTGTTCAATGAGGTACAAATTTGATTTTATCATTTCCTTGCCTTCCTTTGCTGGTCTTTGTGCTGTATATATGAAGCTATTGCCTCTTCCTTTTGGAATATCTAACTTTACACCTGGAACCTTCTCCAGCTTCCTACAGACCCTCCTTCACTATACTCTTTTTTTCTAAGTGTAGAGATAACAAGGTGTAGAGCTGGATGAACACAGCAGGCCAAGCAGCATCAGAGGAGCAGGAAAGCTGATGTTTCGGGCCTAGACCCTTCTTCAGAAATGGGGGAGGGGAAGGGAGTGCTGAAATAAATAGGGAGAGAGGGGGAGGCGTATGGAAGATGGATAGAGGAGAACATAGGTGTAGAGGAGACAGACAGGTCAAAGAGGTGGGGATGGAGCCAGTAAAGGTGAGTGTAGGTGGGGAGTTAGGGAGGGGATAGGTCAGTCCAGGGAGGACGGACAGGTCAAGGGGGCGGGATGAGGTTAGTAGGTAGGAGATGGGGATGGGGCTTGAGGTGGGAGGAGGGGATAGGTGGGAGGAAGGACAGGTTAGGGAGGCGGGACAAGCTGGGCTAGTTTTGGGATGCGGTAGGGGGAGGGGAGATTTTGAAGCTTGAGAAGTCCACATTGATTCCATTGGGCTGCAGGGTTCCCAAGCAAAATATGAGGTGCTGTTCCTGCAACCTTCGAGTGGGATCGTTGTGGCACTGCAGGAGGCCCAGGAAGGACATGTCGTCTGAGAAATGGGAGGGGAGTTGAAATGGTTGGCGACTGGGAGGTGCAGTTGTTTAGTGCAAACCGAGCGTGGGTGTTCCTCAAAGTGGTCCCCAAGCCTCCGCTTGTTTTCCTTGATGTAGGGGAGGCCACAACGGGAACAGCGGATACAGTATACCATATTCGCAGACGTGCAGGTGAACATCTGCTTGATGTGGAAAGTCTTCTTGGGGCCTGGGTTGGGTGTGAGGGGGGAGGTGTAGGGGCAGGTGTAGCACTTCCTGCGGTTGCAGGGAAAAGTGCTGGGTGTGGTGGGGCTGGAGGGGATGGAGGAGTGGACAAGGGAGTCATGAAGAGAGTGGTCCCTCCGGAAAGCAGATAAGGGTGGGGAGGGAAAAATGTCTTTGGTGGTGGGGTCGGATTGCAGATGGCGGAAGTGTTGGAGGGTGATGCATTTGATCCAGAGGTTGTTGGGGTGGTACGTGAGGATGAGGGGAATTCTGTTTTGGTTGTTATTGCAGGGAGGGGGTGTGAGAGGTGAGTTGCGGAAAATGCGGGAGACACGGTCGAGGGCTTTCTCGACCACTGAGTGGGGGAAGTTGCGGTCCTTGAAAAACGAGGACATCTGAGATGTACGGGAGTGCAATGCCTCATCCTGGGAGCAGATGTGGATGGAGTTGAAGGAATTTGGGAATAGGGGTGGCATTTTTGCAGGAAGGTGGGTGGGAGGTCTTCAATGTTCTGAATGTAGACATTGTCGTGGCTGGGGCCAAATCGGGAAGGCCTATATGCGGACTGTAGTCCATTGGGGATGATCCAGTTCTGTGGGCATGTACTAAGAAAGGTGATGTGGCTGTAATACCTGGTTTGCTTCAGGACGTGGTCGAGCAGTTTCAGGGCCGAAGAGATTACGAGAGAGTTGCAGTGGGAGAGAGATCCACTGAGGTCTTTCCGGAGGGAGGAGGGTAACTTCTTCAAGGTAGGCATCCTTAGAAGAGGCTTCGCAGTGGGGTTAAAATTGTTTCAGAGATAGTAATAACTGCAGATGCTGGAGAATCTGAGATAACAAGGTGTAGAGCTGAATGAACATAGCAGGCTAAGCAGCATTTTTCAACGTTCTGAATGTAGACATTGTCGTGGTTGGGGCCAAATTGGGAAGGCCTAAATATATACTGTTTTCAGTGTTCTGAAGTGTGGCTGGTTTCTCTCTCTTTTCTGAGGCCTTAGTCTTCTCCCTGCACGTCTTTGCTGAAGATTTGTCTTTGGTGTGCCAAACTCAGCCTGTTACTGTTTCCACAGCTCTGTTAATAACTGTGTTCTAGCTGCTGGCTGTTTGTGTATTCTTGAAGTGACCATGCTCTTAAAGTGGCAAACTCACTTCTCTTCAAACATCTCCTTTCTTCAGGACCACTTTCTCATTGGTGGAGGTTTCTGCATGGAATTCAGATGAAGCTTCTAATCAACATGTATTATTACCCAGATTACCACTAATGGCACTTTGTGGTAACTACCACCTCTGCCAGTGTTAGATTCAAAGTAAGTTATTTGATGTAGGTTGCTGCCACTAATCCTGCTTGTTTAAACTTTGTCTGGGATCTATCTAATAATCAGTGGTAGAGGATGAACTACTGTAGAGCCTTCTTGGAAGAGAAGTTCTCAATTAACAGGATGATTTATTGCATGACAGCAATAATTATAACTACCTTACTAGTCAGGCGTAAACTCTAGGACTCTCAGGAACTTTTCAGAATATATCCACTCCCTTTAAAGGATAGTGCAGAACACACTGTCTCCACTCACAGTCTGCATGTGGCATCAACAGAATGGGTAGAGTTCAATGTAACAAGCACTTTAAGTTCTGCAGAACCATTACCTTATAAAACAACAGTGATCTGGATTTTAACTGCCAGCAAGCTTCTGATAGGAAATCCACAAGCAGGTTAGTCTTATGTCACCCTGCTGTGGAATAGATTCTAACAGATTTCAATGCTCGAGTGTCATTCAATTCCCACTGGTCAACTCCAACTGTCCAATGATATCAGGGTTCATTTTTAATTTCACAAATGGGAATTAACATGGTTTATTTTCAGATGTTCTCATATAAACAAGCAGAACATAGGTATTCACTCATTCAGCTCACCATTCACTGTCAGCAGTTGTCAGTTTAAGTTGTCATTTTTGACATTCTGGATCACTTTGTGTTATTTTTGGTCTAACCTCTATTCCTGCTTTCTTGTGAAAATATACCAATATTGAGACAAGATAAAAAGCTTAAAAAAAAAATTCCTGATACCTTCCAGCCTATTGTCATGGAATAGTCAGTCAGGATTTCCACTGGAAACAGACTCAGTTTGTTTGCAGAGTGGAATATTATGGCATAGACAGGACCTGGAAGCTATTTTCATCAGCAAAAATGCACGGTCCATACTGCACAAGATCTACCAGACTGCATGAAATAGATTGTTTGCAGGTGCCTTGACAAACTGGTCTGAATTGTTTTTGGAACATTTTCTGGGCTGTAAGATGAGCATAATTGGTCTTCCTGCCCATCCACAAAAATACTCCCCTATCATTGCCTTATATTACACCATCATGTCAAATCTTCATTTCCCACATTCGCTGCCACCACCCCACCACCACCACCACCATGCTGATCCTGACCTTCCTCTTTAAAGAGGACCTCACTACAATTTGACGGGTGCAGGGATATTTGAAATATCACCTCAGAAGTCACAAAATGGATGCTTTTGTAAAGTCATAACTGAGGTCTTCTACCTCAACTTGAGCCTGCACTCTGTTATTGCTTGACCTTCCTGCTCTTTCTTTCAATCAATCTGCCAGGAAAAATTGCTGTGTGTCACAATGGTTGAACACTTGGAATGCTAGATGCAGGAGCCTGAACCTCTGGGAGATTATCAGAGGAGACCGCCAGACCAAACCTGAAGAGGGGCTTGTGAATTTTGGATCAGAGCTATGCAGTATACAAGCCCCAGTAAGAAAGCTAGCCATTTCATTTGAAGCAAGAGGTTTCATCTTTATATTGTGTACTGCTGGTGAAGTTCCTGGTTGGCTAAAGTAAGATTGCATCAAAAACTATTCCAGTATACTGCAAAGGCTGTCCAGCATATCCATTGGAGTTTGAAGCCTCTGACTCAAACATGGATCAAGGACTGTTCTAATATTCAACAAATCTCCTGGTTGTAGAGTTTCAATGTTCCTTTTTTTGACAGATTCCCACTTTGTTTAAATGGGTCATTACTTAATTGTGAGGGCAATCTCATTGTGCTTTTCCTTCCCCTGTTACAAGCAACATTAAGCACTTCTGAGGAATAAAGTGAAATTTGCTTTGGCCCTATTAACCTTTGTTTCCTGAACTCATTGCTAATTATACTTGGTAATATTCTATGATTTCCAGCTACCTGCTCCAGAAATGACTGCCATTACTTAAATGGAGATGGATGAATGAATTCACAGGGGCTACTTTCACTTCCAACAGTTTTTTGTTCACTGGTGAGCCATGGAGCTAATCAGAACTGTTTGCAGTGAACTGTCATTGGTTCTCAGATCATGGCAATCTGGTAGGACAGCACATAAATGTAATACCTCTGCACTGCACACAACTGGAAGAGCAGTTTTATGAATCTTCAATTACTGGATTGGCTACCTTGTAGGGAAATAGAGCTAGTAGGCTGGCTGTTGCCACGGCAACTGTGGAATTATGACTTTTATTTCTACAGTTGCCAGACCACAGGAGTGCTTTAATCTATCTTTACACAATTTTCTACGAATGTAGGAGAAACACACACTTCTGTAACCTAGCAACAGAATTGTGCAACCAACTTTTGTCCAGGTGATTGCATTGTGAAAGAAGCAAGCCTTGCTTGGACATGTCTGCATTCATTTTCAGTTCGATGTTAGTAATTTAAGACAAGTATCTGTTTGAAACCAAAGCCCAGAAACTGATTATTTTAAGAAGATAAATTAATACCTGCATGTTGACAAACATTATGGCCATTTCTCAAAATGCAAAGATTTCTTTCATTTTTCATATGAAAATTCAACAAGATCCACATCTTGGAAGTATGTTAGGTTGACAATAAGCTTATTGCGGTATTAGATTAAACTCCCATTTCATGTCACTCTACTCTCTTTGGGGGAACACATGCAGCCATGGAAACCTTAATTTTATTAAGTACTCACACAGGCATTTGGGGTGTGAATTCAGGAGCCTAAGACCAGATGCTCTACAAAGTGATTAAAGGCATTTACGAGATTACAAAGAAGCTAACCTGTATCACATGGTTTCAATGTAGCTTTGATTGACAAACTAGCATACACCATGGAATTATAGTTCAAAGTCAACACATCACATCCAATAAAGCTAAAATATTTTAAAGCTTTTTCTGTCAATATATGTCAGGGAACATTATTCAGAGCAGATGGATTTAAATATATCATATGAAAAATCAACTGTTAACACCTATTCCCATAATATGACAAAGGAAAATGTAGATATGAGGAAAAATATATTTAATTGCACTATAATATGGTAATGTAGATAAATTTATGTTAAGGTTCATAGTGGCTTTTCTTTTGACATGTTAACAAATTCATTAGTGAACTTTGTTTTGAAGCCAGCAATTTTCCACAGTGCAATTCTGGCAATGTCAAAAATCAGTAAGACATGTAATACCTTAATATTCCTCAAAGTAATGAACAAACTACTTTATAAACATGAAAGATTGGCAGTGTGGCTGTGGACAGTGCAAAACATACAATTAACAACAAAGCAGAAAGTACTAAAGGCTTGTTTCACCCAAAACGCAATTTGCACATCTTTCTTTTCATCATTGCCAGTAATATTTTTTCTGAATGCTTTGAGTATTTTGTTCTGTGTATATTATTGTCTACTTCAATAAATAACGAGAGTCTTTCGATGTAATAATTTGATTAATGTTTAGTGTTTACTGTAGAATTTCTATTGTAACTATTGTTATAACTAGGTGAAGAATAGTGAATTGGTTTCCTTCTTTTTAACCTCCTTGACTGATTGCAAAGAAGATTTATGTTCTTTTTAGCATGAGGCTATACCTCTGCCAAATAAAATTGTAGTTATTCTATGTTTCCTGTATCCATAAAGAGCCAATTACAAGGTTTTTCTTGAGTGAAAGAAAGAGCAATTTTATTAGCTGTAAAAAGTTAAAAAGATGTGACGTCAAGCATACATACAACATGGATACAAAGTTAATTAAGGATTGTGTCTAGTACAGAGGAAAGATGAAAGCAATATATAGTTTAAAGTCCTTAGGGTAACTTTGAGACATACAAGTTTTAACCTTTCCCTTTCCTATTCTCTTTCTGTTGTTGCTGTTCTTTTTCTTGATCATACTTTTCTCTCTGTTTTTCCCACTTTTTCCCATTTCAACTTTACTCTTGCTCACTTTCCTGCCACTTTCTTTCTCTTTCTTTTTAATTCAAGATCTGATTTTTACTGCTCCAATTGTAACTTATCTGTTTCAATATCCTCAATTTCCACCTCTAGATAGTCTACCACCCATGTTCCAAATTCTATATTCCCAGCTTATGGGTGAAACTCCACCTCTAACCACCTGGCTCCACCTTTTAATTCTTCCAAGACATTCATCCTTAATTTTTCAAGAACTTTTCTTGTTCTATTGTATGATATATTGGAGATCAATGCGGATGCCTTGCTGCAGACCCATGAAAACGTTTTTGCGGTATTTTAAAGAAGTAAATTTTGAAAGACAAGAATTCCTTCCTCACTCCTACTGTTTTGTTAGTCAGTGGGAACGATGTTGGACACTGAGCCCACAGTTTAATCATGGCCAGATAAGAAGGGATCATAGAATCCCTACAGTGTGGAAGCAGGCCATTTGGCCCATTGAGTCCCTCCTTTCAATCCACGTTTGACAGCCACCAAGATTTATGTTCATCAGGGTATTTATGTTACCAGGGTATATCTCTCTATAATAAAAAATATAGTTACCTAATGTGTACGCTAATAGTAAAAAGCCAATTACAAGATTTTCTTGAGAGGAAAAAAAGAGCAAGTTTATTGTTTATTGATTATTGATCTCAAAATACCATGTATAATAAAAACAAGACATCAAGCATACATGAATGCTGGTACAAAATTGATTAGTATCAGGCACAAAAAGATGACAGGAATATACATTTTCATACAAACATATTAATAATCAATAGACAAAGTCCCCACTCCCACCCCCTGTCAAAAGTGGTTTCCAAAAATATATGCCAGTGTGTGTATTTCTCTGTCTGAGTTAATTACAGGAACTGTCCTTTGTCTAATATGTGAAACCCATACAGATTAAATCAATAGGAAATGAAGCTTTCTTCATGATTGACCGAATGGACTAGTTTCAGAATATTGTAATAAAAATGTTCATTTCATTTCAGACAATTTCATTTATTCCACATTGTTTCATAAAGCTTGGCTTACCTGTATGGTCAGCTGATTGCCGTGACCATTTTAACTCAATACTTTGTCCTTTATGAAACCATGTCAGTCCATGAAATTCCCAAATATTAAAATCAGATGAAGCAATTTGAAAATAAATAGTTTATGCTTTATCACTACGAATAACAAAGTATTCTATTAGTTTCATTAACAACTTAAGCATACAGAGCATGCTAAATTTTAAATAAATTGCATGCAGAAATTTGTGACCAAAAAGTACTTTTTGGATAAACTAATTTGGGTGCCCTTCATATATTAGCAAAGAAAATTGAATAACTCAAAGTCCTTAACCAGATTGATGGTTTTTGGTAGTCAGTTTAATATTTAGGCCAAGCAATGCAATTGCAGATATTTTTGAGTCCAATGTGCTTGACAAGTGAATTGTACATGAAAGTCTCTCTGCTTTTTAGTATCCTATATTGATATTGGTTTTTTTTCATGGAGTTAAGATTGTAAAATGGCTAAGGTTCAAAGTTGTTAGAGGCTTAAACAAGAGATGAGAAAGAAAATCAATTTGGCAGGGGATTAATGATTTTTACAAACAGATTTGCTTTTGGGAAAGAAATTGTATCAACAATCTTCTGATGCTGACAGTGTTGGGAGAGTTGTCAGCAATATCTCTTGTGCTGAGCCTTTACATCAACCACAGAGAGAAGAGTTAGCTGTTTGTTGAGTCTTTGGTAAGTGGTTAAAGTCTTTTCAATTCTTAAGCTTTAACATAACATACAAATTGTGTAAAGTTAATAAAATATATAAAATATAACATAAATAATGAATAATATAATTAATTAATATACTTTAACCATGTTAAGATGGTGGTGTGTCAAGGCTACAGCATATGGGAGCTCCTGGATAACATAGTGATCCAAGGCAAACACATATGTCATAAGTATTTGACGTTGGAGCGGCTTTCACTCAGAGTTTATCAACCAAAGACAGAACACCAGACAGTGCAATGCATCAAAAGGGGGAAAGTTGTTATCTAGACTTTTTGTATCAAGAACTAGTTACACCACTTAGAGTAGTGTCTTCTGATTTGGCCAGTGGTCAGGGATGGCTATAAATGAGGCAGCATAAGGAGTGAGGGGGCAGCAGCGTCAGCCTTTGCAATTGCCCATTACGTTTGTGGTTCTCTCAGCCTGTTTGATTGAGCGCAGGAGCTGCAGTATGGATAAGCAAACTAACCATTGCACCATGGCAAGGTTAATCAAGAGGAAACAATTTATGTATGAGACTGTGTAAAAATGAATAGCAAGAGTCTCTACAGGGATTTAAAAGGAAAAGACTAAGCAGTATTGGTCTTCAAGAAAGTCAGAATGGGGAGTTAATAGCAGGTATCAAGGAAATAGTGGGTGAAATGACAAAATATTTTGCTTTTCTCTTCAATATAAAGGATACAAAAAACAAACCAGTAATAGCTATAAATCAGGAGGTGAAAGGAAGAAGGGAACTTGGTGAAATTACAATCACGAGGAAGAAGTACTAAGCAAACTGATGGATCTATGAGCTGACAAGTTTTCAGGTCTAGACGGACATTGGAACAGAAGGAGGCCTTTCAGTCTATCAAGCTGACCCCACCATTCAATACAATCATGGCTGATTGAACACTTGTATCTAAACCATTCCCTAACCTAGTATGCCACAGATAACCAGAAACCGATCAATCTCTACTTTAAACATACTCAAAAACTAAGCCTCCACAGGCCTTTGTCATAGGGAATTCTAATGGTTCGCTACTATGGGTAAAAAAGATTCACTTCCTCTCATACCTATGTACCATCTCACTTATCTTTAAACTGTGCCCTGTAGTTCTAAACTTCTCACCCAGGGGAAACACCTTACCTGCATCAGACCATTGACAACTCCTCAGATACTAAAGCAGTCCATATTCAAATGCAATGCGATCTGGATAATATCCAGGCTTGGGCTGACAAGTGGCAAGTAACATTCACATCGTACAAATGTTAGGCAATCACCCTTTCCAAAAAGAAACAATCTTACCACCACCCCTCGACATTCAATGCTGTTGCCATCTCTGAATCCTCCACTATCATCATCCTAGGGGTTAGTGTTGACCAGAACCTCAACTGGACTCACCACATAAACTCAGTGGCTACAAGAGTAAGTCAGAGGCTAGGAATACTAAATGAGTACCTCACCCTCTGCCTCTCTAAAGCCAATCCATCATCTACAAGGCACAAGCCTGGATGGCCACAGCTCCAACTACATTCAAGAAGCTTGACAGCTTCCAGACAAAGCAACCCACTTGAATGGCATCACGTTCACAAGCATCCATTCCCTCCATCACTGATGCTCACTAGCAGCAGTGGGCACTAGCTAGAAGATAGACTACAGAAATTCACCAAAGATCCTTAGGCAGCACCTTCCAAACCCACAATCACTTCCATCTAGAATGGCAAGGACAGCAGATACGTAAGAACACCATCACCTGCAAGTTCCCCTCCAAGCCACACACCATCCTGACTTGGAAATATATCACCATTCCTCTACTATTGCTGGGTCAAAATCCTGGAATTCCCTCCCGAACTGCTTTGTGGGTCAACCCACAGCAGGAGGACTGTAGTAAGAAGGCAGCTCACCATTACCTTCTCAAGAGGCACTTGTGATGGACAATAAATGCTGACCATCCCGTGATCCCCACATCCCAAGAATGAATAAAAAAAACCCTGCTTATCCCTTTAAGTATTTTATAGGTTTCAAATGAGGCCACGTCTTGTTCTTTAAAACTCTAGAGAATACTGCCTCAATTTACCCAATGTCTCTTCATAGGACAGCCCTACCATCCCAGCAACATGTCTAGAGAACCTTCATTGCATTCGCTCTATGGCAATGATGTCTTTCCTGAAATGAGGAGACTAAAACTGCATGTGGTATTCCAGATTTGGTCTAATCAAGTTCCAATGCAAAGGAAACAAGAATTTACTGCTCCTGAACTCAAATCGTCTTGCAATAAAGGTTAACATTCCATTAGTCTTTCTAATCGCTTGCTGCAACTGCATGTTAGCCTTCTGCAATTTAACGACAAGGATGATTATGTCCCTTTAGAAAATCAGACCCAAATCTCCTACGGAAGTGGAGAATCGCACAGTTTTCTATATTATGTTCCATTTGCCATGTTCTTGTTCATTAGTTAAAATTGTCCAAATCGCCTGAAGCCACTTTACATCTTACTTGCAACAGACATTCCCATTTAGCATTGTATCATCTGAAATTCTGGAAATATTACATTTGGTATGCACCTCCAAATCATTGTTGTATGTTGTCAACAGCTGGGACCAAGTTCTGATCCTTGCAGTAGCCATGAATTGCAATCTATCAACTTGAAAATTTATTCCTACTCTCTGTTTTCTATTTGTTAGCCAATCATTAATCCATGCCAGTACATGACCTCCTCTCCCATTTTGGACTCGAGGCCTGAAGATCCTAGCCCGAAACATCAAGCTTTCCTGCTCCTATGATGCTGCTTGGCCTGCTGTGTTCATCCAGCTCCACACCTTGTTATCTCGGATTCTCCAGTATCTGCAGTTCCTATTATCTCAGTAACAAATGTAACCCTTCTTTTCAAAAAGGAAAGGAAGCAGAAAACAAGAAACTATAGACCAAGAAACTTTTATTGAAGGAGAAGTCATAAAATTGATTTATTAAAGAGATTACAGCTGCTTACTTAAAACGTTTCAAGGCAACTCGGAAGGGCCAGCGTGATTTCATTAAAAGAAATTAAGATTTAACCAATTTATTGGAATTCTTTGAAGGAATAACGTTGTCATGAATAAAGGAGAACCTGCAGTTGTATTGTGCTTGGATTCTGGAAGATATTTGATAAGTTGCCACATCAAAATTCATAGCGGAACACAAAAGCTAATGGTTTGGGTGTTAATCAAGATGTCTCATAGATGCTATTCTTCATTTTAAAAAGATATTATATGTAAAAATTAGAATGTTATGCTTCGATTGTACAGAATATCGGTAAGAGCACATTTAAATTTGGAGTGCAGTGTTGGTCTCTTTATTTAAGGAAGGATGTAAATGTCTTAGAGGTGGTTCAGATTGGACAGGTTGAGCTTAGAATCATAAAGTCATAGACATGTACACAATAGAAATAGACCCTTTGATCCAACTCATCCATACTGATTAAGTATCCTAAATTGATCTAGTCCCATTTGCCAGTATTTGGCTCATATCCCTCTAAACACTTCCTATTCATGTACCCATCCAGACGACTTTTAAATGTTGTAATTGTACCAGCCACCACCACTTCCTCTGATAGCTCTTTCTACACATGCATCACCCTCTGTATGAAAAATTTACCCCAGATTTTGTAAAATAGCCCCAGCCTTTTCAGCCTCTCCCTATAGCTCAAACTTTCCAATCCCAGCAACATACTTGTAAATCTTCCCTGAACACTTTCAAGTTTAAAAACACATTTTTTATAGCTGGGAGACCAGAATTAGATCCAGTATTCTAAAAGTGACATCCCAACTCCTATACTCAATGCACTGACTGTGGGGTGTGTTGCCTGGTTTATTGTTTACCAGCTCCCTGGTTCTGACACTGGGTTTATGTAGTGGATTGTAGTGTGGTGGAAAACACAGGAGGCAGATGCTTCAGAGGCAAAGAAAACACTGATTTTATTGAAAAACAAGCAAATTGAATATATTTACAGGAGAACTGGAGAGTGAATATCAAATCCGACTATTACTGACTGAGACCTGTCTCACACTTAACTTGAATCAGAGATAAAAGGTACTGCAGATGCTGGAGAATCCGAGATAACAAGCATGGGGCTGGATGAACACAGCAGGTCAAGCAGCATCATAGGAGCAGGAAAACTTGACGTTTCGGGCCTAAACCCTTCATCAGAAATGGGGGAGGGGAAGAGGGTTCTGAAATAAATAGGGAGAGAGGGGGAGGCGGATAGAGGATGGATAGAGGAGAGGATAGGTCTCCTATCTACTAACATCATCCCGCCCCCTTGACCTGTCCGTCCTCCCTGGACTGACCTATCTCCTCCCTACCCCCCTACCTACACTCACCTTTACTGGCTCCATCCCCGCCTCTTCGACTTGTCTGCCTCCTCTCCACCTATCCTCTCCTCTATCCATCCTCTATCCGCCTCCCCCTCTCTCCCTATTTATTTCAGAACCCTCTTCCCCTCCCCCATTTCTGATGAAGGGTTTAGGCCCGAAACGTCAAGTTTTCCTGCTCCTATGATGCTGCTTGACCTGCTGTGTTCATCCAGCCCCATGCTTGTTATCTCACACTTAACTTGACCCCAGTTAAGACTTACAGCCAAGACTTGATACAGTGGGTTTAATAGTTACAGTGAGTGGTTGTTACCTAATGGCTGACAGAGAGAGAGAGAGAGTTTACTTGCTAACCCAAAGTCCTACCCTGCTTCCCTTCCTTACGGATGCCCTATACCGTTTGCCCCCAAACCCCACCTTCTCCTATTTTAGATTAGCCAGCTAGGTTAGAGGGTCTCGATCACCTTAGGCTCAGCCCTGGAGTGGAACGTGATTATGACTTGCTCTTGTCCGTAGCTGGGCCTGTGCAGAGGTCCGCGAGTGCTTATAACTGTCAGGCTGGTGGTGTCCGCTGATGCAGTTAGGTGCGTTGGACCTAATGGTGAGTACTTTGGGTTTCTTTCCTTTCTCGGTGGTCCTTGCAAGCGGGTTGTTGTCTTGGATGGTGGTTGATGTCACTAGTGTTGCGCTGGTCGGTGTCTTATGGCTCTGGATGCTTTTGATCATCTCCAGATGTCGAGTGGAGGTTTATGGTTAGTTGGTGGTGTTCGGTTTTTGTGAGGGTTGCTCTTGATGTGTAGGGTTTGCGGAGTCCTTTGCTCGGAGGCGTCTGCAGGAACTTTTCTCTCGATCGGTAAGTCTGATCGATCTCCTTTTCCTTCCTCGCAGCTTTGGCTCAAGGACTTCTTAGCGTGTGGGGCCTGCTTTTTGTTCAGACCCTCACACCCCTCTCGCGAGCCGTTCACACCAGGCACACATACCGATCCCAGAGCACACATGTAGTTGGAATTGGAGCGCGTTGCTGGTATCACAGTGCATATTGCTGGGATGAGGGCCCCCAGTTATGCCCAGCTGCAGGCTCCCGCCAAACCTGGTTTGGCCTGGTGAGCTATTGTTCCTCCTCTCGGGGCTGAATGAGCTTTCTGATCACTGGAGGAGGTGTGAATGGCTTTTTCATTATGGTGAATGGTTTCGATGGCTTGGAATGATCAGGACTTCCCTTGGATGGTATTCATTCAGGTTTGAATAGGAGAGTCAATATTCTTACGTCCAAAGGTGAAACAGGTTTACATGTAGGACAATGGTGTGGAATGTTCGGTATTTTTGTGAATGGTTGGAGATTGAAAGGCTTTGTACCTCTGTAGGCTCCAGAAGGAGTTGTTTGTTTCCTGCAGTCTGGTTTCCATTGTTTTAAGCTGAGACGTGAATGGGGGTCTTCCTTTAGTTTTGCAGGCTAACCCCTGTTCCAGGCTTCTGTCCTTGACCTTGCATATTACCCATTCTGTCCCAACTACCCTCTTTCTGGCCCACGGTTTCTTGAATCCAAGTGTTCAGTGACTTTTAGTCCAATGTAATTTCCACAAGCTTACCTCTTCAGAGGGTTTTGGTCCAGGGTATATCCATAAACTGATGGGGATTTTTGCCACATATCCCCGCTTTGATACTCTACATACTAGAATATCACTTCGGGTGGGCAAAAATCATTGAGACCTCAAAACCAACTTCCCAGATTACCAAAGCTACTCTGCCTTGATACAATGCATGGCCCCCTCCTGAAGAAGGAAAACAGACAGGGTCAGGAAAGTATATGTTGTACACATGATAGTCCTACCAGAAATGTTTTGCATTGATTGGTTCTGTACAAAACCAAGAAATTTCCTGTAGAACACAACCGTGTTTTAATTCTGCCCACACAAAGTGCCAGGTTGGTTGTAGATACTTCGGTGCCAGGAGCTGTGAGCTTGCCCCCTGGCCCGACAGCTGGCCCGTAACAGATACAGCACAATCCCCAATTGACACACAACCAAACTGTGGGAGATCACTCTAATCCAGGTGGGGATTTCAACACCTAACCCCAGGTCCCACCATGAGCAATTTGATGGTCTCCTTCCTGATTTTCCCAGTAGTCTGTCCAAAGGTACAGAAGTGCCTTTGGGAGATTTCTACTGCCTTAAACAGGGATGTGAGGCATTCTGGCAGGGGAGGAATAGGGTATACAAAGTTGGCCCACATAATCTAGCAGATTGGTGTATATGCTGTGGCTGAGTGATGCCAGACTCCCCTTTTCTATCTTCCCACACCCAATTGATTGAGGTTCTCTGTAGCAGAAGCATATCGGTCTGTTTTGTATGTTTTCCTGGAGCCTAGTTCATAAAACCTACGGAACATTTCCCGGAGCAAGGCCTGGTACAGCTGCTTGGTCTCCATTGGGCACCACTCAGGTGGGTGGACTTTGGTTAAGTTTGGTATTACCAATGAGATGACATAGTGCACGGCCAGGATTAGAACTAGGCCATTCTCAGGGCCCTTTGTAGTGGGGGGACACCTATCTATGCCTACCCTGATGGGAGAGCGAGTAGACAGGGATTTTCTGGGGAGCGCACCGAGTTCAGTGACATTAATGGTAGTAGGGGATTTCGGGACCAGGCAGGAGTCCATCCTCTGATTCCAGCAGATCCCATCCCCAGTGTCCTGCCATTACCTGCTGAAAGCAATGGACACCCCTGCTGGGCAGACCCTTTCTGATCCCCACATGTACACATAGATTCCCCGTTCAGATTCCCACCACTTATCCCAGCAGAGAGTCACCCCTCCCTGGGTCACCATGATCATCTGGTAGATGTTGTTATCCAGTCATTCCCTGGTATCCCTACAGAGTTTTCTGAGCCACTACCACCTGCCCACAGGAATATTCCCCGTACAACTCAGACAGACCTGTTTACCTCCTGCCGCTCTAACCCGGGAAGACACTATTTGTATCCTTGGGTATGGAATGGATGCCCCCCCATAGGTGACCCCGGGAGTACCGAGTCAAATTCAACCCCAGCCACCCCGGGCATCTTCCCCGGGTGGAAGTAGGAGGAGACGTCTTCCACGCCCAGCACCTGCTTCTGGTGCTGGCGACATGGTGTCTCCCCCCCCAACCCCGAGCACCCACTGATTAGGGACTCCTCAGTATTGCCCCCGCACCCGATGCTGACTCTGATCAGGGTGACTAGTACCAGTACCCTGTCCATTTTGGGTAAAATTCCGTGGAAAAGGCAACATGGACCATAGCCTCACCCTTCAACTGTTCTTAGGTTCGGCTTCACATTAAGCTGTTCAACACAATTTAACGTACAAATACTTCCACCTTAGTCCCTGTTTAAACTATGTACATATAAAGCATTGCGCTACTTGTCCCTGGGTGACCAGGCTACACCCTGCCAGTTCTGTACCCCCTGCGGTATCTGTTCAGCCAGTGTACTGGGGACCAGGGCATCTTCAGCTTTGGGGTTGGAGGGTTCTCCTCAGTGTTCTGTCCTTTCTAACAGTGGATCCTCCCCAATCCCAGACTATGGGAGGGCTGACCAGTCCTGCGAGGCAGTTAGCTTGCCCAGACCCAGTGGCCTGTGGGGCTGGGGCCTCGTCCTTTGACTCCCCTATGAGCGGGGGCCTCAGTGTGGGTTGATGGGTCTTTCCTGTGGGTGTCCTCTCCCTGCGTCCCTGTTTGTGTGCCAGTTGGCCTGGGCTCAAGCAGCTTACACTGGCTGATGTGGAACCTTTTATTTCCCCAGGGTAACTTTAAAACATACACATTCGGGCTCAGCTTGTCTACAATGTTATATGGACCCTTGTACAATGGCTCAAAAACTCCAACGCAGGCGAAATTCTAGACATGACCTGTTGCCCCACTTCCCACTCCTGCAACATGTCAGGCTCGAGGAGCAACCTGTTCGTCTGATGCTGCTTACCCATGTTGGAAGCAGCCTCCCAGTGAATCTGCCTCAGGTGGTCTTATAAGCCCCTCACAAAACAGTCCCGGTTCACCTCCCTAAGCTGACCCTCTGGGAGCCCTGGGGCTGATACATGTGTGGGGGTGCGCATGGTCCATCCTGTCATGCGCTCATGGGGGGAATACCCTGTACTCTTAGATTGGCCAGCCCAAACCCCCATTAAAACGAGTGGTAGACCTTTACCCATTGGGTGAGTTCCCCACTTCCTTCTGCAATTTTTTCTTGAGGGTCCTATTCATCCTTTCTACAATCCCTGATGACGGTGGGTTGTGGGCAACATGCCATTTCCCCTCTATGCCCAGTAACTTGACAGTAGCCTGCATTACCTACCCCGTAAAATGGCTGCCCTGGTCGGACTCCACATACCGTGATAGTTCCCACTGAGAGAACACCTCCCTCGCCAGGATCCTCATGGTCCCCTTTGTGGTAGCGGTTCGGCAGGGGAAGAACTAAGGTGTCCCAGCACTGCCTTACTTCTCTGAAGGCTGGAATTCTTTGCCTCACACACCAGGCAGGCTGTGCAGAAATCATGAAAACCCTCCCTCAACTGTGGCCACCACCCTGCCTGCTCCACCCTCTGCCAGGTGGTCTCCAGCCCGGGGTGCCCCGCTCAGGAACCCTCCTGGGCCAACTGGAGGAACTGCCTCCAGTACTGTTGCAGGGCCACTCTCTTGTCCCCTTTAAAGACCTTCCCCTCTCTGAGGCCGAGCCTTGGCACTCCATATGGGCCCTCCACCTTCTCACCTCTGGCCAGTGTGTCTAGGACTTCCTTGAGAGGGGGAATTCTGTGTCTCGGCCACTTTTAAATCCAGAGCTAAGACTACCCCGGCACCACCCCTTGCTACCACCTCTAGCCGCAACTATTGGGCCTGACCTGCTGTGGGTCCCAGAATATCCCTGTTCGGACACCCTTCTTGGCCTATATGTTGGCCTGGCGGTTGCCCTCGGCCCGGGGTTCAGACTTGGAGCGGGCCTTGACCTTATGGATGTATACATCCATCCCCGTCCCCTATCACGATTTTCTCCAGCAGGGGTTTTGTTATCAGGGGCCTGCCATCTGCCGAGGTGTACCTGCGGCGGGACCAGATGGCCAGGTGTTCTGTGTATGAGTTGCACGTGACCATAGTGTCTGAGCAGATGGTGTAGGGGGTAGGGAACTCCGCTGGGTGGGTAATCATGTATGCCACCACCGCCAGTTCTGCATGCTGGGCACTCTGGGTGTTTGGGAGCTTGATTACCAGGGATCTCCTGGCCTATGAATCATAGATCCCATATCCAGTGAGCCATTCCCCAGCTGTCACCGTTCTGGATCCATCCACATAAATTTCATGGTTTGTGGGATGAATCCCCGCCTGGAACCCTAGGTCAACATCCCACACCCCATCAATCGAACACTTGTGCGCTGTCTCCGCAAATGTCATGTTAGCTGTAAGCTTGGGTTCGCTCAGACCCTTCACCCGTAAACCCATTTGGGAAAGGAGCAGGGTCCAGTGGGCAATGTGTGCGCTGCTCACTGTCCCATCCTTAATCCTTCCATAACGCAGCATCTGGGAGGGGGGTATGGTGGGTGAGGAGGGTTATTGGGGATGTCCCAGTGAAAACCTTTGACCTTGTCACTGCCCAGTAAGTTGCTAGCATGTGTCTCTCACAGTTAGAATACCCGCTTTTCTACCGCTGTTAACATCCTGGAGGAGTAAGCCAGTGGCCTGAGCTGACCGTATCGCTCCTGAAGCAGCAGAGCACTCAGGCTGTCCCCACCCGCAGCCACCTCCAGGAACAAACTGCTCTCTCATCTATGGCTCCTAGTGCTGCTGCTGTCTGCAGGTTCTCCTTGAGCTTCCTGGGCACCAACGCACAGCTCTCATCCCACTCCCATCCCACCCCCTTGCAGAGGAGCCGGAGCAAACCGGGGATGGCGGGGGAGGACACGGGTGCGCGCTGTGGCTGTATACTCCTCATTGAAGTCCTGGCAGTGCACAGTAAGCCCCAGGAAGGATCTTACACCTGTGACTGTAGTTGGGGGCAGGCAGTTCCTTTGATTGCCTTCCTCCTAGCCCCACCTGTGAGCCTCTCCCCTGCCCACACCGTCAGGCGCAGGAATTTGACCTCCCTCTGACCAATGTGGGCCTTTTTCGGGTTCACCTTGAACCCTTCCTCATGTTAAACAGCTCCAGCAGCTCAGCCAACAGTGGACCATGCTCTTCCCGGGGGGTCAGTAAAGAGCAGCCCATCCACATACTGCACTAGCTGCTGGGCCCTGCTGAAACCATTCAAACTATTGGCCATACACTGATGGAAAAT
This sequence comes from Ginglymostoma cirratum, assembly GCA_024137785.1. Lineage (NCBI taxonomy): Eukaryota > Metazoa > Chordata > Chondrichthyes > Orectolobiformes > Ginglymostomatidae > Ginglymostoma > Ginglymostoma cirratum. Next base: position 19,438,325 of record JAHRHZ010000065.1, read on the forward strand.
GCTAGGCCTGTGATGGAAACCCTGGAGGAGACAGGTCCAGGTGTATTGCTGCCCCCTAAAAGTACGAGCAAACTTGTATTGGTCCTCCAGCTCTACCAGAATAGACCAGAGCCCATTAGATTTATCTCAAACTGTGAAAACAGTGGCTGAGGCTAGGATGCTCCCGATCAGGTCGGCTACCATGGTAACCATGAGCATACGTGCGGGATGTTCTTGTTCAGCTCCCTGTAGTCCACTGCGGCTCTCCAGGAATTATGTGGCTTTCTGACTGGCCAACGTGAAGAGTTCACGTGGCTGGCTACGGGCCTTAACACCCTCTGTTTGACCAGTGCCCCCAGGGCCACTTCCAAGTTGGCCTCTGCCTCTCGGGGGAAAGTTGTACAGTTTCTGTGGTCGGGTCATGGGATCCCCCTCTTCTCTGACTTCTACTTATTTGACCCTCCCACAGTCATGCTTATGCATGGCAAAAGTCCTAAGGTTTTCCTGCACATAAGCCCGGTATTCGTCTGGGGTATTGTTTACCAATTGCTCCAGATCGTAGTCCCCTTTTGGTTTTACAGAGCACACGGCCCACGTTTCCTCTTTTCCCAGGATCCCCACTACCTCCCCCTTCGCCCCCATGCGCACTGCTCCCCACAGGGAGTGATTCCTGAGGTTCACTGGGATCTAGTGGACTATAAGGAAAATCTACTCCCAGGATCCCCATTCCCTCCTGCACCCACCTCATTAAGACTTGCTTAACATGGAGCTTTCCCAGGTGGATGGTCAGCAGGATGGACAATGATCCGACCTGCTCATTGCATGTAAACCCCATTAGACTATCCAGGAATCCGTTAGACAGGGGCAAGTGGGTAGGATTCTTTGAATATACTAGTGTGATGGGATGCTCCCATATCCAAAAGGTAGGTTCCCTCTGCACCCTCTACACTTCTCTTCACGCATGGCCTTTTCCAGGGGTCATATTCTCGGGGGCATAGGTACACAGATTGAGCGGGCTCTAGTCACATCACTGAGTTGTTATCGGGTGGGGTATTGGAAGCTCCTGAACCCGTTGCTACAGCCTCTTTCCCTGACCCCCCAGGACAACTCTGCATGCCTCCATGAACCCCTCCCTGGTGCTTGGGGAACTCTGAGGGGGGGCCTGATTCTCGGGTGGCCGTCGGGGGAATCCCTTCCCTCACCCTTCTTCAAGGGATTGGGGCAGTTCTTTCTCCAATGCCTGGTGTTTCTATACCCAAAACATACACCCTTCCTGTTGGGAGGGCTACCTCCCTCCTGGTGCCACCCTTTCTTGCCTTGGAAGGACTTGATCTTGAACTGTTCTGAGGAAGGGTCACTAGACCCAAAACGTTAACTCTGATTTTTTCCGCCCAGATGCTGCCAGACCTGCTGAGCTTTTCCAGCAACTTCTGTTTTTGTTACATATTACCCAGTCTGTCTCAACCAGCCATTTTTCTGGTTCGGTTGAAGCCCATGGTTTCTTGAGTCCAGAAGTTCAGTGAATTTTAGTCCAATGTAATTTTCACAAATTTACCTCTTCAGAGGGTTTTAGTCCAGTGTATATCCATAAACTGATGGGAATTTTTGCCCCACCTTACACTGACCAATGAAGGTAAGTGTGCAAAATGCCACCTCCACCAGCCTGTCTGCCTGCAATTCTGCTTTCAAGGAATTATGTACCTGCATCCTTATGTCTCTTTGTTCGGCAACACTCCCCAGGGCCCTATCATTAACTGTATAAGTCCTGCCTTGATTTGCCTTACCAAAATGCAACACCTCACATTTATTTAAACTCAACTCCATGTGCCACTCCTTGGACATTCTGATGGCCTATCTGATCAAGGTCCAGCCTTACTCTGAGATAACCTCCTTCACTGTTCACCAATTTTGGTGTCACCTGAAAACTTATTAATTGTATTTCCTGTATTCACATCCAAATGAGCTAAACAAATGACTAAGAGTAGCAGACCCTGCACCAATGCTTGCGGCACACTGCTGGTCACAGGCCTCCAGTTCTAAAAACAACCCTCCGCCACCACCCTCTGAGTCCCACCTTCAAGCTAATCTTGTATCCAATTGGCTAGCTCCCCCTGGATTCCATGTGATCTAACCCTGCTAACCAGTCTACTACACAGAACCTTGTTGAAAACATTGCTAAAGCTCATATAGATAATGTCTACTGCTCTGCCTTCATCAATTTTCTTTGTCACTTCTTCAAAAAACTCAATCAAGTTAGTGAGACACCGTTTCTCATGCATAATGCCATGTTGACTATCCCTAATCAGTCCTTGCCTCACCAAATGCATGTAAATCCAACCCTCAGAATCCTCTTCAAAAACCTAGCCATCAGTGATGTCAAGCTCACTGGTCTATCGTTCCCTGACTTTTCCTTACCACCTTTCTTAAATAATGACACCACATTAGCTGACCTCCAGTTTTCTGGCACCTCACAGGTGACTATTGTTGATGAAAATGTCTCAGCAAGGGCCCAGCAACCTCTTCCCTAGCTTCCCATAAAGTTCTGGGGATAAACCTGATCAGATCCCAAGGATTTATCCACCTTTATGAAATTTAAGACATTAAGCACCTCCTCTTCTGTAATATGGACACTTTTAAGACAACACTATTTATTTCCCCAAATTCTCTGGCTTCCATGCCCTTCTCCACAATAAATACTGACAGAATACTCATTTAGTAACTCAGCCACCTCCTGTGGTTCCACCCATCGACGGCCTTGTTGATCTTTAAGGGGCCCTATTCTCTTCCTTGTTAGAGATAATAGGTACTGCAGATGCTGGAGAGTCCGAGATAACAAGGCGTGGAGCTGGATGAACACAGCAGGCCAAGCAGCATCATAGGAGCAGGAAAGCTTGACGTTTCGGGCCTAGACCCTGATGAAGGGGTCAAATGGCCTACTTCTGCTCCTATTTCTGATTTTTATATGTGTTCCCCAGATGAAATTTGGTACAATGGTTTCCAAAGAATCTGAGTTAGCAATCCAGTTTTCCCACGTGTGCTTTCATAGCTAAGACTCTCAAGGGTGGGAATCTTTCAGTATGAGATGAGCATCATTACATGGTTTGAGCTTGTTTATCTATGCACTGTTTCTATAATTGTGGTCATAAAACTCACTCCCTTAGTGTTAATTTTGTGGAACTATGTTGGACACCTAAAATCGCCAAAGCTGAGGGACAAAACTTACTAATTACCCTATTGGTAAGGACATACAAGCACAGTCCTGTGAACATCAAGGGATGTAGTTTATTGCAGGGTTAAAACTACATAACAGTTACGTTGATATTGAAGGCATTATTCCAAAGAATATAAGGCAGTTCTGGATTGTATGTCTTACTCATTTTAAGACTTTAAGCTGTTCTCCCACCAAGCCGTATGACTTTATTGTATTGGGTAGAGCTTAAGACCTTTCTCAGCATTAACACTTTCAGACCTTTATTTCCTTATACAACAGGATTTCTTATGAGATAGCAAGAACTGACAATGCTGGAGTCGGAGATAGCAAAGTGTGGAGCTGGAGGAGCGCAGCAGGCCAGGCAGTATCAGTGGAGCAGAAAAGTTGAGGTTTCGGGTCAGGATTTTTTATGCCCACCTAGAGGGCAGACCAAGACTCTTTTTTTTAACATTTCATCAAGAAGACAACAACTCTGGTTGTGCACCATTCCCTTAGTAATGCACTGACACGTCAGCTAAGATGTTTGGATTCCTCTTTCCCTAAACAATTCTATACAAATATACTTCTTCTGTTTTCTAATTACACAAACTTTCAGGATCAATATGCCAAACAGCACAGAACACAAATAGTATCTCACCCATTTTTATAATTTTCTATTTTCTTATTTTCTTTTATTTATTCATTAAGTAGACTGAAGAAAATATTGCCTAATAAAGCATCTTAACATTGGTGTGAGTTGACACATTTTAATACTATTGTGTGCATTTTGTTAAGAACAAAAACTATTTGTGATGCTGAGAGGAAGCTTGGGCAGCCACACCACCCTGTGGTTCCAGTGCTGCTTTCTCCATATTACTTTATAAGGCTCACTCTAGCCTCTGAGAAAAAAAATGACAAAGATATGAACATTCAATCACAACCAAATCTTTTCCAAATTTTCTGATCTGTGATGTGAGAAAATCCTAAAGTGTAATTCGATATTCACGTTCCAGCAGGTAAGTAGCGGTTCTGACAGAAGTTCCATTTACATACGATGATGTTATCAGAGCCAGCACTGCGTAACTGATCTGTATTTTGTCACAACCTGCTGAACTTTACAGGAAGGAAATATACTTTTCGGGCGTCATTTTCCCACCTTCTCCCTATGTCCATTCAATCCTATAGCCCTAAGCACTATATCTAAATCCTTCTTGAAAACATACATTTTGACCTCAACTATTTTCTTTGGCAGAGAACTACACAAGCGCACCAATCTCTGGGTGGAAAAATTTCACCTCATCTCATTCCAAAATGGCCTACCCCACCTCCATAAACTATGGCCCCTGGCTCAGGACTCTTCCTGCATTTATCCTGTGTAAACCTGTTAGAATTTTATAGGCTTCTAAGAGATCTTCCCTCATTCTTCAAAACTGCAGTGACAAAATTCTGAACCAATCTGTCGTGTTATGCCAGTCCTGCCATCCCAGGTATCAATCTGGTAAACCTTCATTACACTCCCTTTGTAACCAGAACATCTTCCCTCAGGTAAGGAGACCAAAGCTGCGCACAATACTCCAGGCATGGTCTCTCAAAGGCCCTGTACAGTTACACCGAGCATCCCTGTTCGTGTACATGAATCCTCTTGCTATGAAGGCCTGCATGCCATTTGTTTTCTTCACTGCCCGCTGCACCTACCTGCTGGCTTTCAGTGATTGATGTACAGGGGCACCCAGCTATTCAGTACCTGCAACCCCACTGCGAGCAAGGGGAGGTGGAGTTACTATCAGAAGAAACCACTTCCCATTATCAGGTCTATAGTATCTGTCACTGAGAGATCAGCCCATGGTCTCTTACAATCCTAAATACCAACAGCGGCAGGTTGTGGCTGTCAAGTTGCCCTGCACCCTTCATGCCATAAGCATGATCAGTGGAAAACAGCAAAGCTGGAGGTTCCTGTTTCACACTCTCCCTCATGATCAAGTGGTACCCTGAGCCTCTGAACTTGCCTCAAGAGAGACATTAAATTCTGCCTACAGCTACATCCTTGGAGGTTATGATATTACAGAAGTAGTTAATAGGAGGTAGAAGGCAACCCTGAACTATCGGGAACATGGTTGAAGTAATTGGGCCATACCAACTGTGCAGAACATGGTAATAGTGAACTGGCAAAACACTTATACTTAACACCCAATTTTATTTCTGTTGGTGAAGGTGAAGTAAACAGTGAGCAGGTAAAGCAGGCTGTTGAGCTCTGTGCTAGTGGCTTTGAACAACCCCACCCCCATGGATTTCAATTACAGCAGCGATTGATGTCAATGAACTTGAAAAGGCACCTATGACGCAGCCACATTTCTAACTCATGCTTCTCCAGGTGAAGTAGGGGCAGACAGGAGCTTCATGATAATATTATAGAGGTGTAGAAGTGACACCCATATAATTTTCCAGTCTGTATGTTGGTACAATGTCATTTCTATGCTAATAGAAATTGCATATTGACAGCTAGCTAAGGGGACAGCCAGTATGTTACAGCATTAATTTCTTAATTTGTCGGTATTTTATGACCATTTTCACAGCTGTGCTGCTCGTGGGACTTTCTGGGCTGTTTGGGCAACAACTTACAACTTACTCAAGTTACTCAAGTACAAATAACATGGTGTTTTTTGTACATTTAGGACTATCAGCAGAAAATCAAAGACAGAGCTAAATAGTTACATAACCAGCAGAGCTCTGTAGTCCCACCACATTCAAATCAATTTCTTAATTCAATCATTTAAAGTTTGAATTAACACTATATGTGGATTTGAGCTACTTCAAAAGCACAACTTTCATGATTGAAACCATCACAATATATTTCGTGGTTTGATTAGAAATGATTTGAAAACCAGCACTTGCATCACAAATACGTTACAAATCTTCTTCGAGCTCAATAAGTTCATACAGGTCTAGTTGTTTTGTAATCTGGTGGATCACCCGCATATCATATTTGCTAGCGGGCCTAAGTAGGCATAAATTGGGTGGGAAGATTTTCATTCAGTTCCAGTTCTCCTTTCTTTTTATGTGATCAAACTTCCCCAGCAGAAAATGATGAAACGTAACTTGCTTAATCCTATTTATAATAATTGCTTAGGTTTGAAAAATGATAAACAATACAACTGCTCATCTAAAGCAACCAGGCATGTACTAAAGGATTTGTTTCTGAAAATGATGTACAATTAACATACTTTGCATACCTATATACCACAACCTTCTGAGTCTACAATCTTGCGGTTTACAAAATGCTCCTGATCTTGAGCAATAGTAGATGTGAATCTCCACTTTGAACTGAAAGTCTTGGTGAATAAAAAAAAAATCACCATATCTTCTGTAGAGCAATAGAGAATGCTAAATTGTGACGTGGGAATTGATAAAAATGGTACCATATAATAAATAAAAAGCAATGTGATGGAGCTACAGATTTGTCAGCATTTGAGAAGAGAGAAAGAGGAGTCGAGATTCAGGTTTAGACTGTTCATCAGGATTTGACTGAGTAAATTTTGTGAGGGCATGTACTCTTAGTAGGGCATTGCACTCAGTCGGTGCATATCAGAGACTCATGGGCACATTGAAGTATAAATGCAGTGATCGTAATGAGGTCAGCCAGGTGGACATCATAAAATATGAGTTCCCTAATTGGGGCTGTTAATCTGGTCCAGTCAGGGACCCCCAGCTGACAGATAAGAACAGGAATGTCAGAGATACTGTTCACTCTGAGAGCTGGCTCTGAGGGAGCTGGATCAATGTCAAGGACTCTCCGTGTGTAAATAAAGGGTAACTTGGTGATGGGACACCAGCCTCTGTGGAGTTATTTCACAGAAATGGCAAATTGTGGGCAAACAAGTTCATGGGATTATGATAAAAGGATGATAAATTGTGGTAGGAGAAGTCCATTTGCTGGTCCAATGAGAAGTGGCTTACCTTAAAAAAAATGTTGTTTATCGCCTGTTAGCAAGTACATACAAGTTTTATTAATATCATAGGATATGCTTTGGGCTAAAGGGAGAGGCTGAATAGACTGGAGCTATTTTCCCTGCTGTGTCAAAGGCTGAGAGATTACTTTATAGAGATTTATAAAATCTTGAGGGCCATCTATGGGGTAAATGGGGTCGGGGAGTCCAAAACTAGAGGCCATAGGTTTAAGGTGAGAGGGGAAAGATTTAAAAGGGACTTAAGGTTTTCACACAAAGAGTGGTGCATGTATGGAATGAGCTGGCAGTGGAAATGTTGGAGGCTGGTACAATAACAATATTTAAAAGGCATCTGGATGGGTATGTGTTAAGGGTTAAAAGGGATATGGGCCAAATGCTGGCAAATGGGATGACCTAGATCAAAGGACCTGTTTTTATTCTGTCCATTCCTATGACTCCATGACTATCATTACAAAATTTATGCAGGGTCCTGGATCATAATTCTTGTTCCTTCAAAATTTTAAGCAATTCTCCCAGCAAGTCCACAAGACATTATCATAGTCAGTGGCGCACACTTCAGTGTTAAGTGTTTCAGATGATTACACTCTATACAACATTATATTTGCCCTGATCTAATTTTTAGGATATTTTCATCAATTCAAGTTGCAATTACCTAATAGTGTGCATTGATCAATTTATTGTAATTCCTAATCCTGCTTTTAATCCATGACAGATCATCTATTACACCAATGGCACAATGAAACTACTTCACTGGGCTGGTGGTTCTGTGTCCAAAAGAAAGTTTTTTCTTTATTTCAGTCCAGAAGAAGCTTTTGCCTTTTGTCTTTCTTCCATGGTGTCATGAGGTTGCAATGTTTCTTCCATGGCTTTTTGTAAATAAATATGTTCTGATCCTAAGGTCCCTGAATATCCCTCATTCTAAATAATGGGGGAGCCCAGCTTATCAGTACAAAAAATGAGGATGATCTCTCTCCCACTGCAACTCTCTCATAATCTCTTCGGCCTTGAAACTGCTCGACCACGTCCTGAAGCAAACCAGGTACTACAGCCACATCACCTTTCTTAGTACCTGCCTACGGAACGAGATCATCCCCAATGGACTACAATCCACATTCAAGCCTTCCCAATTTGGCCCCAACCGTGACAATATCTACATTCAGAACATTGAGACCCTCCAGAAGCGCTTCTCCCTGCGACTCCTGAACAAAATCTCCCCTCCCCCAACCGCATCCCAAAACCAGCCCAGCTCATCTCATCTCCACCTCCCTAACCTGTTTTTCCTCTCACCTATCCCCTCCTCCCACCTCAAGCCACACCCCCATCTCCTATCTACTAACATCATCCCGCCCCCTTGACCTGTCCGTCCTCCCTGGACTGACCTATCTCCTCCCTACCCCCCAACCTACACTCACCTTTACTGGCTCCATCCCCGCCTCTTCGACTTGTCTGCCTCCTCTCCACCTATCCTCTCCTCTATCCATCCTCTATCCGCCTCCCCCTCTCTCCCTATTTATTTCAGAACCCTCTTCCCCTCCACCATTTCTGATGAAGGGTCTAGGCCCGAAACGTCAAGTTTTCCTGCTCCTATGATGCTGCTTGACCTGCTGTGTTCATCCAGCCCCATGCTTGTTATCTATGATGCCAAAAGTGCCAAGTGGATGACTCATCTCAGCCTGTAGGTGCCATCTGCAGCCAATTCAATTCATTCCATGTGATTTGAAGAAGTGGCTGAAGGCAGTGGACACTACAAAAGGTATAGGCCCTGACAACATTCTGGCAATAGCACTTAAGACATGTCCTCCGAAATTAACCATGTCCCTAAGCAGTTATTGCAGTATAGCTGCATCACTGGCATCTGCCTGACATTGTGGAAAATTACCCAGGTACGTCCTGTACACGAACAGCAGGACAAATCCAACCCAGCAAAATACCATCACGTCAGCTTACTCTCAATCATCAGTAAACTGATGAAAAGCGACATTGGTAGTGCTATCAAGAGACTCTTGTGATAGAATAACCTGCTCCCTGATGCCCAGTTTGTACACTGCCAGGACCACTCAACTCTCGACTTCATTATCACCTTCGTCCAAATATGGACCAAAGGGATGAATTGAGACAGAATAACCTTGATATCAAGGCAGCAGTTGACCAAGTGTGGCACCAAGGAGCTCTAAGAAAATTGGAATGAATGGGTATCAGTGGTTAAACTTTCCATTGGTTGAAGCTATACCCAGCGCAATGAAAAATACTCATGGTTGTTGGTAATTTTCTCAATCACTTCAACAATTCCTCAAGGTAGTGTTCTAGGCTCAACATCTACAATTGCTACATCGATACTCCCTTCCATCATGAGGTCAGAAGTTCACTGATGCTAAACAATATTCAGCAACATCCACAACTCATCAGATACCAAAGCAGTCTGTGTTCTTATGCAATAATATCTGGACCACATCCAGGATCGTGATAATAAGCTACAAGTTATGTTTGTTTCACGCAAGTGCCAGGCAATGACCAACTCAAACAAGAGAGAATCTAACTACCGTCCCTTAATATTCAGTGGCATTACCATCACTGAATTCCCACTTCCAACATCATGGTAGTTACCTTTGACCAGAAACTGAACTCGATGAGCCACATAAATTGCTGTAGCTATAACATTAGTCAGAGATTGGAAATTCTGAGATGGGAAACTCACTCCCTGTGTTCCCAGTGCCTGTCCATCATCTACAAGACAAAAGTCAGGAATGTGATGGAATACTCTCCACCTGCCTGGTTGACTACAGCTCTGAAAACACTCAAGAAGCTGAACAGCGGCCAGGACACAGCAGCCCACTTGATTTGCACTCTCTCATCAGCCTTCTGTATTTACCCCCATCACTACTGTATTGAAACAGTAGTGGACCATCTACAAAACAGACAACCACAACTTGCCGAGGCTCTTCCAACAGCATCTTCTACACCCTCAATCACTATCCTGTAGAAGAACAAAGGCAGCAGATACATGGGATCACCACCAACTGTAAGTTCTTCTCCAAGCCCACACCTCATTCTGACCTGAACTTATATTGCTGTTACTTCAGCATTACTGGGTCAAAATTCTAGCATCCCTTCACTAAGCAATGCTGCAGAGTGTAAAGGCTGCTGTTGGAGGACACTTGGTGATTTGAAGCAGTGCATTTTGTAGATGGTATTTGTCACAATAGTCTTACCAGTCCATAGGGCTGCTCTCTCATTAGAGAGGGACAACTGGTGGCAATTTAACCCGAGGGCCACCAGAGCTCAGATGAGAAGGACAGTCCTTTATGGTAAACTCAGCTGGTGATGAGAATTGAACCCACACTGTTGGCATCACACACCTTTGAAAACCAACTGTCCAAACAACTGAGGTAAACTGATGCCATTACTGCTCTTTTGCAGTGGTGAAGGGAGTGAATATAGAGGGCTGGGGAAAGGGTGCCAATCAAGCAGACTGCTTTGCCCACAAACTGCAGAAGTTCGTAAGGGCAGATCAGTATTACCTTCTCACGGACAGTCAGTGATTGGTAACAAATGTTGGCTTAGACAGCAACATTCACATTTAACGAATGTATAAAGAAAATAAATATGTACAGGTGTTTGCATGTACTGAGTTTCTTGAGAGCTGGCATGATCATCCATGCCTAATTTAATGACATTGTTATTTCTGAGCATTGTCTCAGCATGCTTATTATCTGACCTTTTTCAAGTCCAACATTACAACTAAAATCACTGAAGCTTTCTTTCAATGTCCACCAACTGGTCCCCGAACCCACTTAAGCATTAAGCTAGCATCCTTTATGAAAATACTGTAAATATTCATGAGACTGGCAATGAATGACCTTAGAGATCTGGCTTGACTAGGTCTCGAATGCGAATGCTCCTGGAGTTACCACACAATCCACAATGATATATAAGATTAATCCACAACAAATAAACCAGGACCTGTTGCTTATAATGGTTCTTTGTGAGTATATTGTTTATATTTTTTAAGTAGGTTCATGAACTTCTGAATCTGAAGCAACCAAAGTTAAATTGGCCCTCCAAACAACAGGTACCCTCTGCAACTCCTTCTTTGCCACCACAAAACACTAACCCCTGCTTAGTCATATTGAACACATCATACAATGCTTTCTCCTCCAGCTCACTCTCTGAATTCCAAAGTAAATATCATGGATTTGTTGCCTGCAAAGGACTGAGTGAATGATATTCTGCACTGTAATGTGCAAGCCTGGGTGAATGCATTGAGTCTAGTTCATATCCTGTGGCACACCAATAGAATGAGAAGACTGAAACAGTTGGACTTTGACTTGAAAGAGATGGGCATGAGTGTCTTGTGTTTTGCTGGCAGTTAAACTTGTCAGAAAGTAGGTTGATAACGAAGAGCCTGAGAAGTTTTTTGTAAGCCATGAGTTGACAATGACCCTCTGCTTTCGTCTCTTTAACTACCTAAATATCACTGTAAAGAGAGATATGTTGCTGAAGCTTTTCATCTTGCATTCAACAGGAGAAATGTAAGAATGTCAAATGCAATCAGTCACGACAATTTATACCACAGGAGAATATGGGCACTAAATGTTGCACGTCATCTCTGATTAACTGAGTTCATGTCATTGAGAAAGCAATAGGGAGCTATAGACTCCCTATGCTACTGGGTACTTCAAAATATATGCAAGATCTTAATATATTCCTTTTTTTTACAAAGACTGATTCATGTGTATGATTGTGTGTTGTTTACTGAGGGTGCTGTGCTAAGAATAGACCCCATCATTGCTTTAGATCCCCCTTATCCCTCCCCCATTGCTCCCACCATACAACAACAACCCCAACCACCATCATCCATCTGTGACAGGTCCGTCAATGATTCTAGACCTTGGGTGGTAGTCGTACCATTAGCAACCACTCCCAGGTGACATGGCTAAATACAGGAGGAATGAGAAGTGGAAAGCTGGAGAGATTTAGGGTGGTAATTCCAGACGTTAATATCTTGTCAATTGAATGCATGATGACTAATGTTGGAGCAAATAAAATTCGGAATGCGCAAGAAGTCAGAATTAATGAAACACTCTATCTGAAAAGAGCTGTAAAGCTGGTAGATAACTGAGAGAGAGTGAGTGAGGGCCTGGAGGGATTTGGCATCCATCAGGCCAGCAGCACTCTGTAGGTGGTACCTCCACACTGGGATCCTTGATCCTGGGAGCAGCTGTGCTGTTGATCTACCAAGTGCCTGAGTGACATAAGACGTGTTGAGACTTCCCAAACAGCTGTCCAGCTCACGACCGCGACCCTGTACTCTGTGAAATTCCATTCTACATTGTAGATTATTCCCTTCAAAATGCAGATGGGAAAAGCTTTTTGAAACCTTCATAGGTAATTTATTGTTCTCCATCTTTCATATTCTTTCCTGTATTCCCCAAGCAATGGACCTGCTGAACAACCAAAGCCTCCCAACCATCAAAGGCCTTGTGCAATGCAAGTCTCTTTCCAGCACCAAAGGTGACAATGTTTGGATTCCATTAGGAATTGCACAGTGAGCTCCTACTGGGCTCTATGGGACATTATTAATGCTTTCCCTCTCTGGCACCATGGGCTGGACATTATTATGTGGACCCTCATGCCATCCAAACAAGCGGTTCTTGACACATAAACTCCTTGACCAGCTGCAAAGTAGAAATCACCAGAGACAAGCACTGCTTGTTTATTTTAAACTATGCTAATATTTTAGTAGAAAATGGCAACATTTTTGTGGCTGATCAAAATATATCATTATTAACACATGCTCAATTTTAAAAAAAGTATTAACAATTCTCCCTTCTGTTGAAATGTTTTCAGCAGCCAAGTAACAGCCCATATGGTGAGATGATAGATCTACTTTGTTTTTCCGTGCAGGCAGCTCTAATTGAAATGAGATATAAACAGAGACTATTGGGAGAAATCATGCTCTTATTTACATGCTTACCTCTATTTCCTTTCTTTTCTCACCCAATGTACTATGAAATGACCAGGTTTCCCAACATCTATATTTTGTGAAAGTATAATAAAGGGTCATAGATGTAGAATTGTATATTCCTTGCTCATTCCTTAGTTAATTAATTATTCATTTATTTGCTATTTATTATAAAATGTAGACGCTATGTTTTTAAGCAGGGCAAAATCATCTTACATAACACAATGAAAAAGTTATTCACACTGTAGTTTGCATGTGCAAAATCAACTTGCAATTTCTGCAGGGAACCATAAACCAAAATAACCAAGTTTACTAAATGTCCCCTCCAAATGAAGAAACCAGCAAAAAAATTTCACTTTGTGTAATTTTAACTGTCACATGAATCAGAACCACTGCAAATTAAGGATGAATTAACAGGCAAATGATACTTTAAATGAAAAAGTAAATGACACTTGAAAGAGTTGACACAACAAAGCTACATCTTACACAACCACAAGTGTTCCCTTTCAGCATGTATGACATCATATAGCCACAGAGTTTCACAATATGCTTTGTTTCATTCATACAGGCTAGGTCAGGAATCCTAACCAAAAGCAACTTTCACCTTTGAGATTTATGGGTATGGCATGCTTTTACAAACTCCATCTCCCTTGGGCCATAAAAGTACTTAAGGCTAGCTTTCAGAGATCCTTTCTAAACAATCAACTAATAACATGATCTTGGTTGGTTATTTCTTGTAAACATTTGTGCCACAGAAGTGTCAGGCAATGACCATCTCCAATAAGTGAAAAACTAATCATCTCTCCTTGATGTTCATGGCATTACTGTCTCTGAATCCTTTAATATCGACATCCTGGAGGGCTACCATCGATCAGAAACTAAATTGGACCAGTCATATGAATACGGTTGCTCCAAGTGCAAGTTAGAGGTTTAGAATCCTGCAGTGAGTAACTCATTGCCTGAATCCCCAAAGCGTGTCCACCATATACAAGGCACAAGTCAGGAGTGTGATGGAATATTCTCCAATTGTCTGCATGGGTGTAGCTCCAATAACACTCAAGAAGTTTGACACCATCTGGGACAAGGCAGCTTGCTTGATTAGCACCACACCTATAAACATTTATTCCCTCCACCATCAAGGCACATTATCAGCAGTGTGTACCATTTACAAGATACCCTGCAGAATTTCATAGAGACTCCTTAGACAGCATCTTTCAAACCCATGACCACTTCCATCTGGAAGGACAAGGACAGCAGGTACATGGCAGCACCACCTACAAGTCCCCCTCTAAGCTACCCACCATCCTGATTTGTAAATCCATCACCTTCCATCAGTGCTGCTGGTCAAAATCCTGGAATTGCCCCATAATGTCACTGCAGGTCTACCTAAAACAAATGCACTGCAATGGTTCAAACAACCAGCTCACCACTACCTTCTCAAGGACACCTAGGAATGTGCAATAATGCTAGCCTAGCCAGTGACATCAATGTCTCATGAATGAATTTTTTAAAACTGCCCAGCTCTTTAGCCTTGCTGTGCCTTCCAGGTTTTATGTCTTCATCCAACTTGATCAGTTTGTCTAAGCTCCATTCTCCTTTCCTGCTAATCAAAAGAATGATTTATTTTTGAGAGAGTTTTTTCATCTCCTCATATGAATTCTGTGCATTCCTCTTTTTGTCTTGGTCTACTTTCTCTTTTGGTCGACATCTTTGTGCTGATCATCTTCTGCCCCCAGTAGTCTTTTGTGTTTGCACCCCCCCCCCCATATGGCTTCTTGTTTTATCTTCCTTTCTCTTGGTGCTGCTTCCAGATCAAGATTTAGCAGATACAATAGATCAGTATTTCTTCTACCTAATAAAATTGCCCCAGATCTCTACAACTGATCAAACTCTCAAAAAGTCTTTTTCAACCACTCTTCAAAATGATTATAAATTCCATGGGTTTTTTTAAAGTATAGATTTTCTTACTCTACTGTTTCCAGGTCAAAAATTGTCATACAACCAGCATTTATAGGGTACCTTTAAGGTAATAAAATGTCCTAGGGTGTTCTACAGGAGGATTATAAAGCTAAATTTTCCTTTGAGCTATATAGGATCATAATAGACCAGATAATCAAATGTTTGGTCAGTGAGTAGGTTTTCAGGAGCATCTCAAGGGAGGAAAAAGAAGTAGAGACTTGGAGAGATTTATGGAGGTTATTCCAAAAGCTAAGACTTTGGCAGTTGACTGTCAATGGTAGAACAAATATAATTAGGAATATATATTAGGAATATCTATTAGGAATGTACAAGAAGCCAGATTTGACAATGCACAGATATCTTTATTTCAGAAAACAGAGAGAGGATAGGATGAGGACCTGAAGGGAATGTGTCAACACCAGTGAGAATCTTAAAGTTGAGGTGTTGATTAACTGGAAGCGAAAGTAGATTAGGAAGTATGAGAGTTGAGAGAGCTGGACTTGGTGAAAATTAAGATAATGGCAGCAGAACTTATATAAATTCAAGTTTGTAAGGGATAGAAGTTGAAAGGTCAATCCTGGGCCTCATTAGAATAGAGAATTTTAGAGATAACAAAGGCATGGATCAGGGTTTCAGCAACAAACAAGTTGAGGCAAGAGTGGAGTTCAACATTGTTATGGAAGTGAAAGTAATTTTCTAACTGATGGTGCAGGTATTTGGTAGGAAGTTCAAATCACAGTCAAACATGACACCAAGTTTACGACAGTCTGGTTCAGGCTCAGAGGGTTACTAGGAAGAGGAACAGAATCAGTGGCAAGGAAACACATTTTATGCCAGTGGCACAAGTCAAAAGCTTCTCTTTTCCCAATAATTAAATAAAGAAAATTTCTGTTTATCCAGTACTGGGTAACAGATAAACAGCCTTTTATTATTCATTCGTGTGTGTCCTTGGCTGGCCAGCATTTATTGCCTGTCCTTAGTTGCCTTTGAGAAGGTAGTGCTGAGCTGCCTGCATGAACCATTGAGTCCATGGGCTGTGGGTTAACCCAAAATGTACACAGGAAGGGGATTCCAAGATTTTGGGCTAGTGACAGTGAAGGAACAGCAATGTATTTCCAAGTCAGGATGGTGAGTGTCTTGGAGGTGAACCTGCAGTTGTTGAAGTCCCATGTATCTGCTGCCTTTGTCGTTCAAGATGGAAATGGTTATGGGTTTGGAGGCTGTAGTCTAAGGATTTTTGATGAAATTCTGCAGTACATCTTAGGGGGAAGAGTTCAGAGAGGCAGATGTTAAGGATTTTTAAAATTTTCTTTCATGGTACCTGAATATCATTGGCAACGTCAGCATTTATTGCCCTTGAGAAGGCCACCTTCTTGAACCGCTGCGTTCTATGTCAAAGGTTTGTTACATGAACTGTTAGGCAGGAAGCTCCATGAGAGGAGAGATTAGCATTATCTTGGTCCTTGTGGAAATGAATACTGTATCTTCGGTTGAAGTTGTCAAAGGGCAGCATGTATTTGGGAACTGAGGCAGATCAGAGGTGAGATCCTTGGGAGTGAGAGAACTAATGGTTATTTATAATATTGAAGATTCCCAAAAACTCAGCACTCAATTCCCTGTAAATATAACAGATGTTGCGATGTTGCTAACCATGGCAACATGATGCTCCACCCACACTCTACAAACCCCACAGTGCAATTAATAAACTATTAATCGATGTTTTCTTGGTGATTCTATACTGCAGTGTATCATATATGAAGTTGTGACTGGTTGATTTTCATATTAGTTGAGGTTCCATTTTCTGTATTTAATTCAATTTGCTGTTTTTCGAGCACTTCTGATAGTCACCTGAAATGTCCCCTGAAAAGGTAAGTCCATAATTTAAATCATTCATTAGTGTGGTGATTACTGACTAGGCCATTATCAATTGTCATCTCTACCTGCCCATGAGAAGGTGGTGGTGAGCTGCATTATCATAGGATCCCTACAGTGTAGAAACAGGCCCTTCAGCCCAGCAAGTCCACACCACCCCTCAGAGCACCCCACCCAGGCCCATCCCACGTAACCCACCTAATCTATACATCCCTGAACACTACGGGCAATTTAGCATGGCCATTCCCCTTAGCCTGCACATCTTTGCATTGTGGGAGGAAACCGGAGCACTCAGAGGAAACCCACGCAGACAAGGGGAGAGTATACAAACTACGTACAGACAGTCACCCAAGGGTGGAATCAAACCGGGTCCCCGGCACTGTGAGTCAACAGTGCTAACCACTGAGCCGCTGTGCCGCCCTTGAACCGCTGCTGTCCATTTGACTCAGGGTAGATATACAATGCCATTAAGGAGGCTGTTCCAGGATTTTGACCCACATGTATAAGTGAGAGACCTAAAAACCCTGTTTTAGCTTTCTTCTGTCTAATATGACAGTTTAGGACTGGTCAAATGCAGGAGTCTGTATTGTCTGCTGAGCCCTTAACTGCGCTACACCCAAAACATCAGTTTTCAAAAATATCAATTTAAAAGAAATTTTGAGTCTAAAAGAAGTGGGGATTTCCCTGAACTCCACAATATTCAGTCATCAGCAGATATCACCTTCCCCTGTTAAAACCGCCAACCCCTTGCCTGGCCTTTCTACTAGGATAAAACTGGCAACCCAGTCCTCCACAATTCATCTGTTTAAAAGGAGCAAGCTGCTGTGGAGGTGTGACAAGCAATTTCAAGCTCACCCAAATAATATTAAAAAAGGGCTTAGCCTCAATTTTCCTGGTTAAAGGTCTGCTCTTCATGCGTGGTCCCATTCACACTCCAAAAAGCTGTGAAAAGCAATTTTATATAGATGGCATCTTCTGGTGGTTGAGGCATTGGTCAATCAGAAACTTCTGGGGTTCTTGAAGAAATTTCCCAAGTAACTTAAAAGTGGTTAGATCAACATTTTAAGGAAGGAATCTGCATTATTCCATAGAGAGATAGTAATGTCAGTTACAGATAATTGCATGTATGTCCGGGGAAACAGAGTTAACAGTAGAGCAAAAGTTAAAGCTGACTTTCCTCTTCCATCCTGAACAGAGGGTTCTATGCAGAACCATGTCTGCGAATGGAGCAGAATGCCTAAATTTGCTGCTTGCATTGTTATGAGGCTGACACCTGGTGTCATTGAGTCTCACCCTGAGAAGAGGCAGATAAAGGAACACAGCTGCTGAACTGAATCATTCTATGATAAAGCTTTTGTACATTGTAGATATACATAAATGTACATTGCAAATTGAATGAAATGTTTTAGTACAAGCCATTTTGCTGTAGCATTGAATGGAGGAATTGGAATACATTTTTAGGGACTACACCTCTCACATTTAGTCTGATGCTTGATGTACTATAATTCCCTTTATAGTCTATAAAGAGCAAAACTAAATAAAGTTTAGAAAACAAACGGTTACTAAATATTCTGTCAGAGAACTACAGCTCGGGTTAAATCAGGCCACTTTGGTAAGTGGCCAAGGCACGCACAGATCTTGAGTAATGTGTGGGTTATAACAACGTGTCTGAGTAATGCAAACTGCTTCTACAATTAATATTGAAACTACATTCAACACACCCCACCCTCATTTTTATAACACTGACTCTTCTCATAAAGATACTGGACTTCCGTTTTCAAATTTTCCAGCTTTTTTTGATATAGTGCGGCTCTTTTTACAACCTAAGAAATTTGCTCCATGTGACAATACAAAGGGATTTAGATGGTTTTGTTATGAAGTAACCAAGGGTTTTCTATGTTATATGCTCACTTTCATGGATAATGGCCTCAGCAGCTTCTTTTATCCATCACCCTCAAATCTGGCAAAAATCAAAATGTTTTCAAGTAGCTTGCTACTTAAACTGAAATCAGGCACAGACAGCTCACGGCTGACTCACCTTCTCCATCGTTGGCTCATGTATTCCACTGAACTACCTATTCACCACCAGAAAACCACATCCTTCTCGCTTTGCCTGTGAGGCGATAGCTGTCATGCTATGTTAACCACCAGAACTGCTATTTAATTTCCTCTTGACAGCCTTCCAGTTTTAGCTTCTTTTGCAACCATGAAGCAACTTTTTGTAAGCACATTGCACAAGACTGCTTTGTGTGTACATATGGACAGATAAATTGAGATGGAGTTAGAGCAGAGTTGTCATGTTAAAGAGAGTGTGAATCGAAAAACACATATTGCCCATGAAGGCTATCCTTCCACAACGCATGACAGAGTTTTCCCTATCATTAGCTCTGTCAGCCCAGCCAATCTCCCAGGAGAAGGGGCAATCGAACGTACAAAACCTTTGAGATAATTCTGCGGCTCATTCTAACACAGGATGTTCTTTACCCACTAAGCCATTAAAGAAGTAATCATCCATAAACATTTCGTAAGCCAGTTAATCTAGCACTGACAACATTAAGAGTCGATAAAATGTGAAGCTGGAGGAACACAGCAGGTCAAACCACATCCGAGGAGCAGGAAAGTCGACGTTTCGGATCGGGATCTGCTCCTTGGATGCTGTCTGACCTGCTGTGCTCCTCCAGCTCCACATCTTATCAACTCTGACTTCCAGCAACTGCTGTCCTTGCTATCTCCTAGCCACTGGCAACATTAACATCTTTTCACAGGCACAAAAAACCTCATCTTTAATATGTGGTTTCACTTGAAGCTCATTATTTATGTCCTAAACTTTTCTAGTTTGTCACAGCCCAGGTTAACTAAGATTCTTGCATTAACATTATCCAGCTCTTTTGTATTTAGCACTTTTAATGGTAGATTTAAAAAAAAACTGACTTTTTAATTAACAAAGTAAGGTTGATTCAATAATACAATGGCAGCTTCAAAGCAAGCAGTTCACACGACTGTAAACAGTCCTTGGCTGCTCATCTCAAATAGTTCCTTCATGTGACTCACTGGAGGAGCCAAGTAAATGCCAACATTCACAGGAACTGTAAACATTACCTCTACCATTAATTTCAATTTTGTCAGAATTTATTTGTTTAATTTGTATTGAACATAATAACTGTGATAAATACTGAGGGACTTCATTCTGTACATTGTCCTTAATGGAAAGTACATAACTAATGTTTATATATTTATATGGGGCCAAAATAAATAGAGCACATAAAAAATTATGCAGAGTTGAAAGCTGCTTGTCATTATTTAGTTGGATGTTCTTCTTGGCCTGGTGGTTTATGCACAAGACTGCTAATAGGCTTTTTGCCCATGCAGTAAGTCCTTAATCTTTATAGAACGTCAAAGACGAAGCAAAAACCAGGAACTTTTCCATATTTGGGAGAGAATGTAAGAAGAAATACTACTTCAGGCTAGGTTGGCGCTTTGTCTTGAGAAAAGCTACCAGGTAACCTGTGAGAAGATTGTCTGTTTGCCGTAAATGAGAAAATGGTGTTGATCAATCTAAATTACAGGAAAATTCAAATGATCTGGCAGCAGGGTGGAAAATTAAATTGGATCGACTGGTGTTGAATTGATATTCAGATACAAAATACAACCACCTTAGAAGCAGAATTAAAAGCTTAATATGCATGCATTTCAATAGACTGTCATCTTCACTATGAACCCTTTGTGGAACCATTATTTAGTTGGCATTGACAGTATGAAAATCCAGTGGGTCTCAGAAAGTGTAAATAATCTGCTAGACTATTATCAAACATGGATGTGAATGTACTGATTTATGTTAATATGCCCTTTTCTCCTTATTTGCATGATGTTATTACTTGTCCACATATCCCCTGTGTATTTATAGTATTTCTCTTGCTGTGGTGTTTTGAGCTGCCCAACAACCATGAAAAGCGTTATGTAGATGCAGGTCGTTTTAATAACATGCCTCCCTACACTGTCCCAACTCTCTATTTGATTCGAATGTCTGATAATATGGAATGACAAGGGAGAGCTTGGTGGAACTGATTTCTGCTCCAACTGTGCCTCAACCTGCCAATTAATGGCCACTTTCCAATCCAAGTTCATGGTATTCTGAGACATTGCTCTCTTGAAAGGTGAGGGTAGCATTGCATTGTTGCATTAAAAAAGTGAACATTATGGTGTAGGAGCATAACGGATTTTCCTCATTTCCTCCAATATTTCAAACTTAGCCAGGGATCCCCAAAGCAGATTGTGCGGCAGCTGGGGACAAGTAACTCTTTCCCCTTACAGAGTTGTGACACTCTTTTGTCTTCTTTCAGATCATAAGCATCCGATACAGATAAATCTTCTGAAAAGTTTAGAGGTTTCCAGTGTTGTAGCAATGCTAAAGTTGCCTCAGGTTTTCGTCCTGTGTGGGGAGGAGTGGGACAGGCATTGTGAAATATAGTATCCGCTACCTGAACATTTCACATGCTGTACCTTTTGTTTTCCTTCCTGTAGTGATATCTGTGAAAATATCTGTGATGTGGATTAGCTATGGGAAATGAAAATGTTCTCACACTCTCCTTTACAGAATTATGTTGGAGATAGATGGTCTGTGACAGCCAGGCCAGGGTTTTTGATCTGATAATAAGTGACATAAGGGAATAGAGGACAAACAATTGGTCATTCATGCCTTTTCAGTTCAGGATGACGTTCTTGACTAAAAGCTTCATCATTACCAACTGGATGACTTCTACTACTTTGGGACTTTTGTAACTAATTTAAATGGACGGCTCTGGCTAGTTATGAACAATATCTACTTACTGTTATTACAAGGCACTTATCAGACCACAGCTGAAGTAGTTTGTTCCCCTCACCTAAGTAAAGATATACTGGCATTGGAGGCAGTGCAAGGAAGGTTCACTAAACTGATTTGGAGATTTGGATTCATTCGTTTTCCTGGACTCTCCTGAAATTTACCTGCTGCATTTGCTTACATGACAGTAATCCATTGATTAAAAAATACTTTTGGGAATGCTATTAAACATTGTGTGAATGCAGTGTCTTTCCTATTTCTCATTCCTCTCTTCCCCTACTTTTTAAAACTAAATATACCCATCTTACAATGAGATGAGGTGTGGTAATTTGGCTCCGTTCTTTTGAACTCCCTCTTGATAGGTAATAACAAATATTTTAATGATTTTTACTACACAGGTACTACACTTCAATGAAAATATCATTCTTGTCAAAGCCAAGGAGTCAATTTCTTGAATTGAATATCTATTTTACTATCTGCTAACCTCACGAAAATCAATAAAGTGTGACATCAAACACCACACAATAACGAGTCCAAGGTTCCAAAGCAGACTGTATCTGGTACAGTCAGGAAGAATAAAAGCCACAAAGTTTAAAGTTTTCAGAGTTCTTGAAGTGCTGGATTTTACCTTGAGTTCACAGTTGTTTAACTGTTGACTTGTATCCTCAGCAGTAGCAAAGATATCTTTCAGTACTCGGTTTATGGTTATTTTTCAACGGGGATTGTTTTTGAAAGGTTGTGAAGGAACCAGGGAAGGAGAGAACGAGCTTTCCAGGTTCTGATACTAGGAATCTGGTGCCTTCTCTTTGTTCTGCTGCTGAAAAACTCAATGAAATATAATACCTTTGTGTATTCCCAAGCCTGCCTTCATTATTTTCTTGTCAACTAGATAATCCAGAAACAACCTTTTATCTTCCAATAAGTGAGCTTATCATACACATGTTACCTAAAACAAGAGATACAGATCTGAACTCCACTGTCCCTTGAAAGTTTTGATTTTGACTCAGACAGTTTTGTTCACCTTATGTAAGAGAAAAATGATGCAGATGCTGGAAATTTGAAATAAAACTAGGAAGTGTAGGAGAAACTCAGCAGGTCTGACAACATCTGTGCAGAGAGAAACAGGGTTAATGTCTTGTCTATCCTTCAGAACCAAAAGTGTCTGGAAACTGGTGGTTTTTATGTAATTGATAAAGGGGGAGGAGGAGGGAATGGAACAGATGGTGAGGGTGGCCAGACTAAAAGAAAAATGGAGAGCAAATGGTGGTAAAGGAGGGAGAGAGATCTAAAATAACGAAAATGACGAAAAGGAGAAAATGGGTTGACTTTGCTGAAAGCAAAGCCAAAGAGATGGACAAGGGAGAGAGTGCAATCAAAATAGAGGATAGAGGTCATGTTGTGAAGTTGTTGAACTCAATGTTGAGTTCTACACAGAGTCATAGAGTTATGTGGCATTGAAACAGACCCTTCGGTCCAAATCATCCATGCCAACCAGGTATCCTGAACTGAACCAGTCCCATTTGCCTGCTTTTGGCCCATATCCCTCTAAACATATTCATACCTAATAATGTACCTGTCCAAATGTCTTTTTGTACTGTGAAGTACCAAAATGGAAAATGAGGTGTTATTCCACTACCTTGCATTGTGTTTCATTGGAACACGGTAGTAGGCCTAGAAAAGTTATTACAGGACCATGATAGTTTATTGAAATAATAAGTAAATGGCAGGTTGGGGTCATTCTAATGGACAGAGCTGAGGTGTTTCCCAAACCAGTCACTCAGTTTGTGTCTGGTTTCACCATTGTACAGGAGACTGCATCATGAGCTGCGAATAGAGTCAATGAGATTGCAAGCTGTACAAGGCCACAAACACATCTTTCGGGTAAGACATGATTTTTTAAGTACTTTTTTCAATCAGTCATTCCAGAACATGTCAATTAATAAAAGATAATACTGACATTTGGCAGACCAATCGTGAGCTGACTCTGCTATGACCCAGCCTTCAACACAATGGAGTTTCATAATCAACAAGTCATTCCTCTCACTGATCGTGACTGCTCATCTTCTGCACTCCTTATATCATTTTTGTCAAGGCTGAAGGCCATTTGGCAGGCTACAAGCAACAATGGGGATGGCTGAACAATGGTACGTTGTATAGAGATAACAAGGTGTAGAGCTGGATGAACACAACAGGCCAAGCAGCGTCAGAGGAGCAGGAAGGCTGACGTTTCGGGTCTGGGCCCTTCTTCAGAAATGGGGGAGGGGAAGGGGATTCTGAAATAAATAGAGAGGTGGGGAGGTGGATGGAAAATAGATAAAGGAGCAGATAGGTGGAGAGGAGACGGACAGGTCAAGGAGGTGGGGATGGAGCCAGTAAAGGTGAGTGTAGGTGGAGAGTTAGGGTGGGTGTTGGTCAGTCAAGGGAAGACAGATAGGTCAAGGAGGCAGGGATGATGCTGGTAGATAGGAGGTGGGGGTGGGGGTTGAGGTGGGAGGAGTGGATAGGTGGGAGAAAGGACGGATAGTTCAGGGAGGTGGGGACGAGCTGGGCCGGTTTTGGGATGCGGTCAGGGGCAGGGTGATTTGAAGCTTGTGAAGTTCACATTGATACCATTGGGCTGCAGGGCTCCCAAGCGAAATATGAGGTGCTGTTCCTGCAACTTTCGGGTGGCATTGTTGTGGCACTGGAGGAGGCCCAGGATGGACATGTCGTCTAAGGAGTGGGAGGGGGAGTTGAAGTGGTTCGCGAATGGGAGGTGCAGTCGTTTATTGCGAACTGAGCATTGGTGTTCCACAAAGCGGTCTCCAAGCCTCCGCTTGCTTTACCCAATGTACAGGAGGCCACATCGGGAACAGCTGATACAGTATACCACATTAGCAGATGTGCAGGTGAACATCTGTTTGATGTGAAAGGTTTTCTTGCAGCCTGGGATGGAGGTGAGGGGTGAGGTGTAGGGTCAGGTGTAGCACTTCCTGAGGTTGCAGGGAAAAGTGCCGGGGCTGGTGGGGAGTGTGGAACGGACAAAGTTAACATGGAAATGCAAGAGGGCTTTGAGAAGGAAGCTAAGTGAGGTGATATAGAACTGGGGTCTCCCACCCTCCCTCCACATTATGTATGTTCCCTCCCTAAGACCCTGACACACTAACTCCTGTCACAATGTCTGGGTTTGCCAGTACACTGGTGCAGGCAAGGTCATGTTTTGTGGGGACAGCATGGTCTCCAAAACCCAGAAAAAATCCATCATAAGCACCCAAGCAGTAAGAAGAGAAAAACAAGCAACTTTCTTCCAGTTAAGCATAGAGGTGACATCAATTATGCATAAAAGGAAAAGAAAGTGAAAGAATTTGTTAATTACATCCATGTTAAACCTTAAATTTTATGATTAAAGCTCATGTACCATCAACTGGACTGCAAGATACCTCTATGCTTAACCTGAAGAAAGTTGCTTAACCTGAAGAAAGTTGCTCGTTGTTCTCTTCTTACTGTTTAGGTGCTTATGATGGATTCTTTCTGGGTTTTGGAGATGATGCTGACCCCTCAAAACGTGACCTTGCCTGCACCAATGTCCTGGCAAACCCAGACATTGTGACAGGAGTTAGTGTGTCAGGGTCTTGGAGAGAGAAAATACATAATGTGGAGGGAGGGTGGGAGACCCCAGTTCTATATCACCTCACTTAGCTTCCTTCTCAAATCCCTCTTGCATTTCCATGTTAACTAAAATCTGAAGAGCACTTTGCTGAGCTTCAGTAAGATGCTGAACAGCTAAGGTTGAGGTGTTCCTCTATTCTATCTAAACTTGCAGTCTGAATGTGCAACCCTTTAGGTAAGGGTTAGTATGCAATCATTGCTTACAGTGCCCATTGCCCAGTGTAGGTAATCACTCATAGAGGTAACCTGAGCATTAAGAGAACTCTTCCATTCTCTGTCCTGTGGTGCAGCAGCCTAACAGAACCTTACAGATTTTCTGCTGTAGAATAATCTTTATTGGTTAACATCCTCCTCAGACTGGGCAGAGATTGTAGAGTCTGATTGGGCCTCTCCACATGCTACCCATGTCCAGCAGCTGTTCCTGCATACTTGTGATGTAAGACTCACTATGCGACAATGTAGCTACCTGCCTTGAAGGCTTCACCAAGATGCATATTTCTGAGCTGAAGGAGGGTGCTCATGAGTTGTATGATAGTACTTTCCCAGAACACAACACCTCCTCTGAGGAGGTTTTATCCTCATCCAGCCCCAGCACCAGAGGGAATCTTGCAGGAAATGTGAGAGATGACTTGCATTAGAATTGTCATGGTGAAGGGGCAATTCAATATCTGCGAATGTTGTATGCCATGTGGCTATGTGATATCCAATTCTGTCACCAAGTGGTAGGAGAGCCTTGTCTTTCCTTTGCTACTGGCAGTGCACCTCAAATTTCTGCTTATCTCCAAAACATTCACACAAGTAGATAAATTGGGAAAGAAGGCATATGGCATGCTTGCCTATATTGTTCGTGGAATTGAGTACAAGAGTCAGGATGTCATATTGCAGCTTTATAAGACTTTGGTTAGGTCAGAGTACTGCGTTCAGTTCTGGTCACCACATCATGGGAAGGATGTGGAAGCTTTAGAGAGGGCGCAGAAGAATTTTAACAGGGCACTGCCTGGATTAGAGGGTATGGGCTATCAGGACAGGCTAGAAAAATTCGGGTTGTTTTCTCTTGAGCTGCGCAGGCTGAAGGGAGACTTGAGAGATATCTATGAAATTATGAGATGCATGGATAGAGCAGAGTTGAAATGTCTAATGCTAGGGGGCATGCATTTAAGGTTGGGGGAAAGCTCAAAGGAGATGTGAAGGGACAGTTTTTTTACAGAGAGTGATAGGAGTTTGGAACGCACTGCCAGGGGTGGTGGTGGAGGCAGATACACTAGGGGCATTTAAGGGACTTTTAGATAAGCACATGAATATGCAAGGAATGGAGGGATATGGACCAATGGCAGGCAGAGGGGATTAGTTCCATTTGGCATCATGTTTGGCAACACATTGTGGTTGAAGGGCCCATTCCTGTGCTGTACAGTTCTATGCTCTATCCCTCTCTGCAGCCTTCAAATTCACAGCAATTTCCTCATTCCTCTACCTCTCTTTGGTGTTCTGTACTCACTGCTACTGTACGGAGAGAAAGAGGAGAATGATTTGTGTGAGAAATATCCTGTGACTTTTAAAAGTTTCATTTAAAGGATGCCAATGCTATTTGGAAGGCCAGCATTCCTTGCCCATTCCTCATTGTCCTTGAGTCACCTTCTGGGTGACTTGTTAGACCATTTCAAAGAGCAATTAAAAGTCAGCCATATTCCTGCACAGGTAGTGTCACATGTTGGACAGAAGGGATCAGGATTATTGCTTTCCTTTTCTAAAGAACGTTGGGTATATTGAAATTTCTGTGACAGGACAGCAGCTCTGAAAGATTGCATGTGGTCAAGGCTAATTGATGTCCCACTGTATGCCTCTCAGCAGCTGATTGCGCACAATCACAATTAAAACTCCAACACCAGAGCTACTGCAAATCTGAACTAACAAGAGAAATGCTGGGAATCCTCAGCTGAACAAGTAGCATAACTAGACAGAAACAAAGTCAGTGTTTCAGCTCAATATAGAAAAGATATGGAATATAGATAGCTTAAGTGAGTCGGCAAAAACTTGGCGGGAGGAATATAATGTGAGAAAATGTGAACATGTCTATTTTGGCAATAATAATAGAAAAGCAGCATGTTATTTAGATGGAGAGACAATACAGAAGTCTGAAGTATAAAAGGATATGGGTGCACTGATACATGGATTACAAAGTTAATATGCAGGTAAAGCAAGTGAGTAGGAAGGTAAATAGAATATGATCATTAATTGCAATGGGAATAGAATGTAAAAATGAGCATATGTTAATGAGGTTACATCTGGAGTACCCTGTACAGATTTGATTTCCTTATTTAAAAAAAGATGTAAATGCATTTGAAGCTAAACAGAGAAGGTTAATTTGACTGATACCTGGGATGGGAATGTGGCGTAATCTCATGAGGGAAGGTTGGACAGGCTGGGCCTGTGTCCATTTGAGTAAGACAAAAATGAGTGAGAATTTTATTGAAAACTATATGATCCTGAGGGAAATTAACAAGTGTGTGCTGAAAGTATGTGACTGTTTTTAGAAGAGAACACAAGAACTGCAGGACATAGTGTAAAAAAAAGTCTCCTATTTAAGATGAAGATGAGGTGAAATCTTTTCTCTTGGGTCTTTGGAACTGTTTCCCGAAAAACTAGTGGAAGCAGGGTCATTGAATACCTTTAAGTGGAGGTGCGTAGATCCTTGACAAACAAGGGAGGTAGCTGGGAATGTGGAGTTATCAGATCAGCCATGAATTTATTAAATGGTGGAGCAGGCTCAAGGGTCTGAATGGCCAACTCCTATTTCTAGTTTGTACGCTCATAAGTTCAATGACCTGCTAGCAGAATGGTTGAGGAGTTATCAACCTGAATTGTTAACAATGTTTCTCTCCCTGATGCTAACATGCTGAACATTTCTAACATTTTCTGATTTCAATATTGGTAATGTACAGCAACTAACACAGCCCAATGCTTCACTTTGGTTAATTAACTATTCCAAGGGAGATTATCATCAGCTACATTTGGGACATCACCCTCTAAATGCCTCAAATCGAGAATGATGGAAAAGACAAATGATCATAACACGGGGACAAGAGGACCAGAAGTCTGAAGGCAATCAACAGGGCATTCTCCTGATGAAGCAGACTTGGAGCTAATCACCTTGGAAAAGATTTGAACCTTACTAAGGATCAATCCAAATTTAATAACAAAACCAAACAGTAGATACAATTTATGCAAGATGGAACCCAACCCTCAGCAAAAGAAAGCAACCTGAAGAAGAACAAGAAAAGGGCATCAGTGAACCTGCTGGGTTTCTATGAGAATTCAGTAGTCTTATGGTCACCATTTCACAAACTAATTTTTCATCTAAGATTTATTGATTGTAAGCGGGTTCAGAAAAGATTTTCCAGGATGTTGCTGGGAATGGCAGGTTTGAGTTATAAGGACAGGCTGGAACTTTTTTCATTGGAGAGTGAGAGGTTGAAGGGTGACCTTATAAAGGTTTATAAAATCATGAACGGTGTCGAGACGGTGAATGGCAAGTACCTTTTCCCTGGGGTGGGGATTTTAAAACTAAGATTATATTTTTAAGGTGAGAGGAGAAAGATTTAAAAAAGACATGAGGAACACCTTTTTAACACAGACAGCAGATCGTGTGTGGAATGAACTACCAGAGGAAGTGGTAGATGTGGGTACAGTTACAATGTTTAAAAGAAATTTGGATAAGTACACTATTAAGAAATATTTAGAGGGATATGGGCCAAGCGCAGGCAGGTGGGACTAGTTTAGTTTAGGATTATGATCAGCATGGATCTGTTTCCATGCTGTATTACTGTATGATCTATGATAGTTCTGTCTTTGTAGTCATTGCTAGTCTTCCTGATGTGGCAGTCACTTCAACATTCTGTCCTCTCGACTTGACAGCATTCTTTTGCCCTGGCATGGCATCAACTTCTCTTCTTGAGTTAGCATTCAATGTTAGCCTATGCCCTACTCCCTGCTGCCAAACTATGCCAACCCAACACCACAAACATCAGGAATTTTACTTGAAAATAACCTGATGTTTTCTTCTGAAAGGATGTTTTAGTTTATGAGAAACCTATGTGTGCTTTTCTTGGATCCTTGTTTGACAATTCTCTGAAAGATATTGATTTAAATATCCTTTCAGGATCGTATAGTGAGTTACAATCAGTTGTTTGTCGTTTTTCACCAAAGTTCGATTAAGACTTAGATCTTTTAAAAGTCCATTAAACTTTTATACATTTAGTACATATATCTATAAAATAAAACGTAAGTATTATAATGCTACAACATTCAACTATCTTTTCACAATCCCTACATAGGGATGTTTTAATGGTGCATTTAGGTGTGTGGTCTGGAAAAGGTTATTATATGAGATGCCTGTTCTCAGATTAAAGCAGTTATCCTGTGGTTCTGTTTGTCCGGGGGTTGAGCTGTGTACTTCCATTTGATTGTTCCATGATTATGAGAAAATATTGCAATGGCGTGCTATTGCCTTAAGTAGGATGGTTGACCAGGACACTCACTTTGACTATTTGTTGGAAGGACTTACAAGCTGAGAACCAACCTGTTTGACTCTATTAGGTCACGCAGCTATCAAGACCTGAGATGGATTTGAACCCATTGCTTCCAGTCCTGAAGTAGGAAAACTACTGCTGCACCA
The DNA here is from genome assembly GCA_024137785.1 of Ginglymostoma cirratum. NCBI lineage: Eukaryota > Metazoa > Chordata > Chondrichthyes > Orectolobiformes > Ginglymostomatidae > Ginglymostoma > Ginglymostoma cirratum. The sequence continues at coordinate 19,468,391 of JAHRHZ010000065.1, forward strand.
GATGACCTTCTGCCCTGTGGTCCATGTGATGAGCATGATCACTTGTGTTTGTTTTACCTCAAGTAACATGTAATACACGGCTTGCTTGAAATTGCCTAGGTTATTTTATATGAGTACTGGTGCTGAGGATATCTTTAGTCTGAAAATGAAAGGATATTGAGAGATCTGGATAGGGCAGATGTGGAGAAGATGTTTCCACTAGTAGCAGAGACTAGTACCCAAGGGCACAGCCTCAAAGTGAAGGGACAACACTTCAGAACCGAGATGAGGACGAATTTTCTTCAGCCAGAGGGTGGTGACTCTGTGAAACTCATTGCAGCAGAGGGCTGTGGTGGCCAAGTTCTTGATTATATTTAAGACAAAGTTTGATAGGTTCTTGATTAGTAAAAAGATCAGGGTTATGAAGCGAATGGAAGAGAATGATATTGAGAAACGTATCAACCATGATCAAATGGTGGAGCAGACTCGATTGGCTGAATGGTCTATTTCCGCATCTATATCATATGTCTCATATGTCTGAAGGTTTTGTGGTCTAATATTGCAACTGCACCAGAAGACCTCCTGCCCTGTGGTTTATGTGATGAATATGATCACAGTGTTTGTAAGTTTGTTTTCACGTATCAGCTAATACACTGGCTTCCTTGAAATTGTGTAGGTTATTTTGAACAAAGCTGAAGATTAATTTTAGTGTTAGATTTTGAAGTTAGGCCCAGTTAAGGCAAGTCTCCACTCTATTTGGTAAGTTTTTGAACTCTTTTTGTCCATTGGAGGCTAGCCAATTCGACTTCAGTTGTGGCATCAGGGAAAGATGCTGGCACGGAAAACAGCAACAAGTACTGCCAGTTTTACTTCTGCCTCCAACAAATATTTCCCAGGATCACACCTCAGCAGAGAGGGGGCTCACAACTGGTGTCTTTCAGACAGCTGGTCTCATAGCTTTTGGATACCAAAAGGTTTTCAGAAGGGACACTTTTGTAAAACTAGCAATTTCATCATTCAGCAATCCTGGTTGTCTGCCTCAGTAACAGCCTTGTTCTGCTGCCATCTCAGTCACACTTGAATTTGCCCAGTTTATGTAAATGCTCAAAACCCCTCCACTTGAATTCATGTGTTTATAAGAGGTGCAGCAGCTGTTTGGTCACAGAGAAGGAGCCTTGCATTTTCTAGCCCAAATTTTATGCTACATGTGGAAATTGGCCTTATAAATAAATGTATTATAATTAGTGAATGAGGACCAATAAGGTCAACTATTTTGAATTTCCTGAAACTATCTTTCCCTCACCAACCAAGAATGAGGTTCCTTGCTCTAATAAGAGGACAGAAAAGTGCTTGTTACTCATTTTTCAAATACTTGCCTTCAATATACACTTATAAATTCTGTATCTATGGCCAAAGCTATACTGAAAAATCTAATGTAATTATCAATACAATTTAATGGAAATTCGGCATGTTTACATGACTCTTACCAATTTTTTAAAGATGCGCCGTAGAAACCGTCCAATTGGATGCATCACGGAGTGGTATGGCAACTGCTGTTCCCAAGACCACAGGAAACTACAGTGATGAACACAGCCCAGTCCATCACACAAACCAGCCTTCCATCTATCTATACTTCATAATGTCTCGGGAAAGCATCCAACCTTATGAAAGTCCCCTCCCACCCCAGTTATATTCTCTTCCACCCTCTTCCATCAGGCAGATGTAGAAGTTTGAATATTCATACAAACAGATTCAAGAACAGCTTCTTTCCCACTGTTATCAGACTTTTGAATGGACCTCTCAAATGTTAATTTTGATCTCTCTCTCTATCTGCACCTTCTCTGCAGCTGTAACATTGTATTCTGCACTCTGTTCTGCTACCTGATGTACTTTATATGGTATTGTCTGCCTGTATAGCATGCAAAACAACATTTTTTTGCTGTATCTTGGTACATGTGATGACAATAAATCAAACTCAAGCTCAAGCTCAAAACTCAAAAAAGAACATATCTAAAATCTTGTGGATTCAGTGAGATTTGTCTCACTCAACATTAACTTGGAATTTCTATTCATTGGACATACTTTAAATTGATCTGTCCTCATTTTGTGAACGTTATTAATGTAAACTTTCATATAAATGTAGAATGATATGGCACAGAAGACGGTGATTTGGCCCATCATACCTGTAGCAGCTCTTAAAATGAGTTATTCTCACATCCCTGCTCTTTCTTCATATGCTTGCCATTTCTTCTACTTTAAGTATTTATTCAATTCCTTTCTGAGAGTTATTACTTAATCTTCTTCTGTTGTCTTTTTATGCAACACATTCCTGATCATAAAGTCTCACTGTGTAATACAAAATTTCAGCTCATCTGTTCTTTTGTCAATTACATTCAGTCTGTATACTGTACTTTAGTGACAGTCCATCCTGCCAAAGAAAACAGTTTGTCCTTGTTTACACTACAAAAATCCATTATGCTTTGGAACACACCTACCAAATCAAAATGTGCAACAATATGAATTTTGATCATTTGAGGCTCTGATGGTCTGGAATTTAATCTCATCTGATTGCTGTTGCCAGATGTAAACTGGTGTAGTATGTTCTTCAGCCAGACCAGCTGGGATGTGCATTATTTCTGAAATGGAACTGATGTTACCGCTCTTTGGGATATTAACTGCTGAATCATCCACACTCCTATCAATCTGTTCGCTTCTGCAATTTTAGTGGAACAAAAGCTGGTCTGTTCTACCTATTTTCAAGCACCAGTTTCCCTTGAGCTATCGTTCATATGAGTATAACAGTCAAGTTGGTGTGTAACATGTGCAGGTTGCATTAGTTTACTGTAACAGTGGGACTAAAGCTTGGCACCATTGAAATTTCTATCAAATGTTATGTTTCCCAAACTGTAGAAATCTGCCATCTTGGAACTCCCCGCTCACTAGGGTATCATTTTGCTAATGTCAGTCCCCGTAATGTTAACAGCCATCTCCACAGGAAATCCTGTCGATCAAAATCCTAGCTGATCTTGGGCACTGGCCCAGAAAACAAGTTTAATAGCAGATGAATACAAATTACAATTAAATGCCAATCTAATACAGCCTCTAAGAAGTCTAGTGACTGATTCTCTTGTAGCTTGTGCAGCTGCCTGGTGAGTGGGGACCCCTCAAATCAGCTGATTGCTAAGTGTTGAACTGATTCTGCAAATAGTAACATTTTCCATGAAGCATAATTTTTAAAAGTTATTTCTGCAGATATTTTCACAGAAAGAGTGTCTGCAGGAAGCACTTTCCTGGCCATTTCTTTCTTCTTTAAACTGTGGATAACGATATTATTTGCATTATAATTAGTAATCAACTAATAATGAAAAAAGGTATAATTTGCACTAACATCATTATTTAAAGTTCTGTTAAGATAGATTTCCAGCATTTACTGTATTTTGCTTTCTTATTAGTGAAGTATTCTTATTCTTTGGAAATGTTCCATTCATTGGGATTAAATTAATTATTTCCGTATGTCTTACAGACCCGTGAGCAAGTCTTGAGGAAATCATCCCTCCATGAAAGCATACATACTCATTGGTCAGATTAATTTGGCTTCTGGTTTCCTACTGTAATTTGTAGTTCACTTTTTCCAAAAGTGAAAGCCTTTGTCTCCAGTGTTTACAAATTGGTTCTTAAATTAGCTCAATTTAATGATGACTTCCTTGCTGCAGGCTTTTTGCAAGGCCATGGATAGAGTTGTGCTCTTCCTGTTTATACTAAAATCAGTGTTGATGAAAGCATTTCCCATACCCTATACCTTAGCTTATTTGTGTTCTTGAATAGTATTTCTTTTTGGACTTGCATGAGGCTACTTTTTTAAATCCATCACACATATCTGGCTTTTCTTCTCAGTTCCCTTAACCAAGGATTCTCAAGTAAATAGTCTGAACCGAGAAGTTTCTTCTGTAGAATTTAGTACACAGGACAACAGAGTTCATATTTTGGACCTTTTCTGATTCCAATTTTGGAAAGTTCACTGCTTCACAAAGTCCAAAGTCCAGTGCACATCACTAGCAGAACATATTGACTGACTGTTCAGGCTCACGCAAGATTTAATGTGCAATTATGGAAATTATAGCAAATACTTGATCTGTAACCTAATCATTACAATTTCAAGAGCAATTTGTACCAATTTCCTGATTGCGCTCAAAGCGGAAACTCCATCCCTAGATATGCAATCATCACCAAAGTGCCAGGAATTGAATGTTCCATGTGTGTGGCATAGCATCTTTATGACATGATACTAATGCCAAATTGGATAGTATGAGGAATGAAAAATGATCTGTCACTTGATATCTCATCATTCAAAATTACAATACATTTTAACTAAATAACTTGGTTCTAAAAATTGGATTAGAAGACCCTTTAAAACAGAACAAGATATTAAACAGTGATTGAATATTTTTGATCACTGTTTTGTAACTCCTCTGATATACTACCAAACTGAAGTTGCTATTCAATCATGACTTTTGATAACCACTATGGCAAGGAAACATATGTCTTTCACACTGGGTATATGGTTATTGTTGGTGTCATAGATGCCTGTATTTGGAACTGTGTCACCTGTAATATTGGATAATATTAATCTTTGAAATGATATAGATTGATGTCGGGACATATTATAGCATATATTTAGAAAAATCTGGTATTGAATAGAACTTCCCTGTAATTTGCCAAAGTTAGAAGTTGCAACAGTTCCAGAGAGTTTATCCAAAGTTTATATAATATACATAATATATTTAATATACATAAGGGATAATTCATCTAAACTACAAATACACTTAGGCATGATATGTAACGTTGTTCTTCCCCAAATTTTAGTTTTATTCCATCTGAAGCATCATTCGGTAATATATAATCAGAGTGGTAATAGGGCTGTCAGAATATTGGATTATTGAATGGAACATTAGAGAATTATTCATAAAAGAACATTAAGGACAACACCTTTAGAAGTACACAACTTCACTGTTAACATTTAGCCGGTGAGTATGATGGCTGCTGTTGTCTTTTCGCTCAGCAAATGACTAGTCCTAAAGAAATGCATCTAAAGATTGTTCATTCCACAAATAACAGAGTTGACTCATAAATTACTCATGTAATTAGAAATCCATTGCTTTGCCTCCATAAATCTAGGAAATTTCAAACAAATGCTGCTTGTCAAGCACGTAACGGTTCAGTTTTAACCTTTTATTTATACTTTATTGAGAGAAATAAATGCATCGAAAATGCCCACCATAGTCCTACTCTCTCATTAGACCAAGGCAGCTGGTGATGAATTTAACCTGATGGTTACCACATCTCAACCAAGAGGTAAAATTGGGATGTCAGGAGCTCAGTCTGTACAGGAATTGTGCCCCTACTGTTGGCATCACTCTGAATCAGGAATGAACTTTCCATTCAACTGAGCTAACCATACTGTGCATCATTTAGCATCCAGTAAGCCTGTCACACAACACAGCACATAACAGAATCATTCTGACAGCCTCTTATCTAAAATATTTGACTGCTAAATCCTTGACTGACAGCTTGGGAGATTGTGGTTTGAATAACCTGTACTAATTGTAGGTATTTTTTGATCTGGATTTAGTGGGGATGGAGTTAGAAGAGGGAAGGAGGAAAGTATTGGAATTATAGTCTTTCTATGAAATTAATTTGTGCTTATTGTGCGTTATTGATAGGCTGACACAACCTTACAAAATCTTTTGCTTCCCGTCTGATAAATTAGTTGTGTGCTGCCTTGAAGGGAAGAAAAAGAAGCAAAACAAAAGAACGTTAAAAAATTGATAAAATTAAAGTCTAGATTTTTTACATCTAAGGGAAAACAAAAATTAGTCCAACAGCTAGGATTTGGAAACATGAATCAGCTTAAGCAATCAAGTGGAGTTCTTACTATTTAGACCTGTGGTGCTCAAACTTGGCATTTGATTCCTGTTCCCAATATTATTTCCTATTCTGTATCTTTACATCTTGGTTAAACAAGACTGCTCAACCATTAACAATCAGTGATGAATTTGTGGGAAGTTTTGTGCTGTGGCTCACATCAAGTTGCAATTGAAAGCAGGCCATTTATTGTGGGACTTGTAACATCTGTCAAGGAGAGGAGAGATGTCCCATCTGTCTGAATTCAACCTCAGATCTCAGTGGTGAGAGGGATGAATGTTAATGTTCGAACTTTGTATAAGAGTACCATTTACCTTATCTGAAAAAATACACTGAAATATATGTGATAGGAATTTTAAAAAACAATGTCAGAAAGCATCGTCAACTAATTTCCATTGATTATATAAATACTTGAATTCATTTTTCTGTTCTGATCCTACAAACCTGCCATGCCATGCAACAAATATCACCAAATATGAACTATCATGCCAGAATGTATCATTCCCTCTGTGGTTCCAGTGTACAATTACCTTCAAGTAAATAGAATCAGGGTCCATTCACTTCTTGTTTGGGCATCTTCACACAAATATTTTTCCATTGTAATATTTGAGGGGAATTTGTCTTGAATTTTTCTAATACTGACTCACTTTTCTCATTAAGTGTATCCTCATATGTGTTCCACTTGGAGCAGCTAAACCCAACATTTAAGGCAAAGGTAATCATGAATTGCTGAATGGATGCAAAATGAGAATTGATATTGTTATGAAAGCAAGACCTGAACAAAGTAAATGACATTGCACAGCTGATGGGTGCAGAACTGCCTACTATTACAGCCAATTATTTGGCATAGATATTGCATTCTTTCTGTTATTTTAGTTTCATCATTAAGAATTCAATGACGACCATGAATCCATTGTCGATTGTTGGAAAAACCCATCTGGTTCACTAACTTCCTTTAGGAAAGGAAGCTGCCATCCTTACCTGGTCTGGCCTACATGTGATCCCAGACCCACAGCAATGTGGTTGACTCTGAACTGCCCTCTGGGCAATTACGGGTGGGCAATAAATGCTGCCTGGCCAGTGACAGCCTCATCCTGTTAATGAATAAAGAAAAAAACCTACTGTTTTCACAACATGGGGGAGGCATATGGCCAAATGGTATTATCGCTGGACTGTTAATCCAGAAACCCAGATAACATTCTGGGCACCTGCGTTCGAATCCTGTCACAGTGGCTGGTGGAATTTGAATTCAATAAATAACTGGAATTAAGAATATGATGACTGTGATTCCATTGTCAATTGTCGGGGGAAAACCCATCTGGTTCACTCATGTCCTCTAGGGAAGGAAACAGTCATCCTTACCTGGTCTGGCCTACATGTGACTCCAGACCCACAGCAATGTAGTTGACTCTTAACTGCCCTCTGGGCAATTAGGGATGGGCAATAAATGCTGCCCTAACTAGCGATGCCCCTCATCCCGTGAATGAATGAATAAGAAACTCATTGCAGAATGATTCAATGATTAAATCATTGGAGATTGTCCTGAGTAAGTAATTTTACCAGAAGCCCTTTCACTAAAATCATACGTCCTACTTACGCATTAAGATGCTCCAGCATTCCCGTGGTTCCATGTCACCAAGTTGGGTGGGGTTTAGAGTTTCCCAGAAGATAAGAGAGGCTTGCTAATTAATCACAGCTTAAAAAAAGCGGAAATCTGTATTAAAGTCTTAACAGGCATTAATAAGTGCAAAAATTAAGTCTAGACAGATTTATGGCATTAGTTCTGATAAAAGGGTCTCACAATCTTTCTTTGTAGCTGTAGGTTTTAAAGTTCACTAATAGCATGAAATACACATTCCAGGTCAGCAGATTAATGGGCTTTATGTTTTCTCACACTTCTTTCTGACAATTACTTAACACTGCCCTTTTTTTACATTGTGGGTATGGGCACCCAAGTACCGAAGCGATATTTGGTTTATTTAATTAAGGACAAATTGCAGTATTTAGTGCAGTCACAAGAGACTCGTCACAAGACTCACATGTTTCCTTTCTTAATGTAGTGTAATGTCCCAAACTGAACAAGTTAGATGTCAATAGTGTTGCATTGCAACTTGCATTCAAATTGCCAAACCTCAAGAAGCCTTGATTTCAGTGATATGGACATAATGTATCTAAAACAGAATCATGGGCCTGGAATCACAGAAAAAAAAAGGGAAGATTATGAAAGCTCTTCAGACCATGAAACTATAACCTGACCTTAATGCAGGTACACTTAAAACCACATACTTCGGAAAAATGTGTTTATATTCATTTGTCATCAGTGTAACCCTGTCAGCAATAGTTTCTTTGTATGATTTATTTCTAGTGCGTCATACTTACCTCTATTTTAGCACTGTTCTGCCTTATCACCAGTTAAAACTTTCACCTCAATTGGTTACTATTGACGTGTTTGGTGGAGTGACAAACTGATCAAACATGTCTTCATCTCAATGTCCCCTCACAGACTTATCTAAACTAAATAGTGTGTGAAGTGGTTTAGTCAAAAGCAGTTAAGGAATTTCAATGAATGTTATCGGCAATGCAGGTTTAATGTTTTGTAGAGTCAACACCTTTATCCCTACCCCACTCTCGTCATAATGACTGGAATCTTCTCAGACTCTTGGATGCTGGGGTGGGGGTCAGACGAGAAGTGGAAAACACTTCTTTGAGAGAGCTCATTGTCAATTATTCCGTCTTTGGGTGAGTTTCCTATTGGGTGATTGGTCAAGCCACTTCACAAATTAAGACAGGCAGCCAGTCAATATCACACTGACTGACAGTTTTCCCAAACCAATGGCGCATTCTCAGCTTTGCAGGATTCCCTAGGTAAGTATGTATTGAGTCTATGGTCTGTGAGAGGTCTGAGGCCATAGCTGCCTGTTCTTTAAGCCCCAGCACCACCAAACCACAAGGTTGAAACTTGTCAGAGCAGTGGCCATGACCATTCTCATGAAAGGGTTCTCCCACCATTATCATGGTATTAACACCTTAGGGCTTCTTTGGTGTTGGGCCTTCTGCAGCTTTTCAAGAGCTCCTTCATTTTGATGTGCTTGCCTTAATGTTGTTATCCACTGCAGTGGTGCCTGCCAGCTGGCCAGACCGTCTCATTGGGTTTCTCGCCATCCTGCTCTTCTCTGCTCTGAATTGATCTCATTCGAAATTGATCTGGTGGAGATTCCTGGGATTGGGACCTGCACATGGTGCTGAGATTGGGTTCCCCGACCTTTGCTGGAAAATTCAGCTTATTGTTTTGCTTTGCCTTCCTTTTCCATCTTCTTGAGGGGCTAACAGGGGGGACCATAATTGCCAACATTGTCAACGAAGTGCACATCCCGCAAGTGAATAAATAGATTACTTCCCTGCCCTAACAGCCTCTCCTTCATTATGGCTATCTAATCCCTATATATCTCCACACCTCAACTGGATAGTCTGACGGCTTATTCCTTGATCAGAGGTCCATCTGCCATCATTTACCTCTGCCTGCCCAACCTTGTACTCTCATTAACCTATTCCCCCTTTAATTTATCTGACTTCCTCCAAATAAAAGATGTAGTTCTGGGTATCTGCAAGGGTTCTAACTGTACTTGTCTCTTTGTAGGATATAAAAACTTTTCACGTTCCAGTTCTAATTGGGTTCTAATAATCCACTCTTTTTCTGGTATACTGACTGTATTGGTGCCACTTCCTGCTCTTGATCAAAGCTGGAAAACTTCATTTACTTTGCTTCCAATTTCTACCTTTCTCGCATCTTCATATGACCAATACTGCTTGTTCCTTCATTTGACATCTCTGTCTTCATTTATGGATACAAGTTACTATCTAACATTCATGATAAGTCTTCGACTCCCATACCTATCCTGACTACCCTTGCCCATGCCCTGCTTCTTGTAAGGGGTTCATTCTCTTCTCCTATTCTCTCGATTTCTATCAGTTCTGATGATGACGATGCTTTCCACAACAGGGCTTCACTTCTGATGTGTCTTTCTCTTTCTTCAACTGAGGATTCTGACTATCTTCCCTCCAAATACCTTACTGTCGTTCCATGTCATCCATTTATCACTCGTTTCTTGCACTTTTTCCCCTCACCCTTTCCTCTTTCTCCCAGAAATGTGATAGGGTTCTTTTTGTCCTCCATGTCCACCCACCAGTTTCTGTATTCAATGGATCATCATTTCTTCCACTTCCAACATGATGTTACCACCAAACTCTTCTTCTCTCCACTTCCCCTGTCAGCATTTTGAATTCATAGAATCCCTACAGTGTAGAAACAGGCCCTTCGGCCCAACAAGTCCGCAATGACACATCCCCCTATAGCCCACCTTAGCTCCACGTCCCTGAACACTACGGGCAATTTATCATGGCCAATCCACCTAGCCTGCACATCTTTAGACTGTGGGGGGGAGAAACCAGAGTACCCAGAGGAAACCCACGCAGACACGGGGCGAATGTGCAAACTCCAAACACAGATAGTTGCCCAAGGGTGGAATCGAACCCAGGTCCCCAGTGCTGTGAGGCTGAAGTGCTAACCACCGAGCCACCGTGCTGCCCTTGAAGGGACTGTTCCCTCTGTAGCATCCTGGTCCACTCCTCTCTCACCTTCAATACCAACCTCATCCCCTTTCTATGGCGCCTTCCTCACAAACACAGGACAGTTAGCACCTCATCTTTAACCTCCTCTCTCCTTCCATCTAAGGCCTCAAACATTCCTTGCAGGTGAAGTAATGGTTTACATGTACTTCTTCCCAGTTAGTATACTGGGTATTTGACACTTGGAATGCGATCTGTAATCTGGGGAGACCAAATGCAGCTAGGGCATATGGTACACCTATGCTCTATGGTACACCTTCACTTAGTTTGCAAGCATGACCCCAAGCTTCTGATTGCCCCATTATTTTAAATCCCCATCTTGCAGCCAAACGACCGAAAGCCTAAAATTGGACATTCTAAATTGAACTACAGTCGGAGAAATCGGGCCTGACAGAAAATTGGTCAAACTAAATTAAACAGCAGCCAGCGGCTATCAGCTATAGAGAACAATGGAAAACAAAGCCAAAGATGTCATAAAAAATTCAGGGGAACCAGTTACAACCAGCCCAAGGGGCGTGTACTGGGGAAGTATCAATCAGACTTTCTGGCACCTTGACTTTGAAGTTGAGCACTTTACACCTCCCTGGCATGGCAACAGTGAAGGGTATTGGTGTGAGCCATTGGATGCTTTGAACCCTGCACATGACTCCATTGGCCAAAGGCCATAGAACATTCTGGAAGGTCCACGGGAGGAAGGATAAAAACACACATCTGGAAATGAATACTCTCAGCTAAGATTCACAGTGAGGCTAGTGGCCAAAGGCTAATCAGCAACCCAAGAAAGCCTAGGAGAATATCCACCTTGATTTGTGAGACCTACCTTTGTTGAAGAGAGCCAGCCCTATGTTGGAGACATGGAGATTACAACGGCCCAGCTGAAACACGTAGGTCGTTGTGGATGACCTCCTTTCTCAGATGATAGAACTAGACAGAGAGTAAATATTGTGGGAATTTGGGACATTCTCACAGTATTTTTAATAGGGTATATTTTGTTAATAAAATCAGGTTGAACCACAAACCGAATTCTATGTCTCTTTGTCTGCCTCACTGACAGGAGCGTTTGGGTAAGGTGTTCTTAATACATAAACTGGTTGAAGTTTCCAAAGCACAGACAGCAGTCTAGTTATCAGGCTTGCATCTCTGTCATCAGCTTTCTGTAATCTTTCAATGAATCTCGACACACCCTCAATCAACAGCATCTTGTCAATTGATTAAGCCCTTTACAGCCTTCTGAACTCAACGCTGACTTGAACAATTTCAGACCATAAAATGTGTTCTTCACCCCAATTTTCTTTTCTGTTTCTCATGTTTTAGCTTTCAAATAACAGCCCATTGTTATCTATACTTTTATGCCCACTCTTGGCATATCTTTTATTTCTTCAGTATAATAATTTCTCTTTTGTATCGTGAAATCTTTTATCATTTAATCCATCCTACATTCACAGACCACGTTCCATTTGTTCGTTCAAATCACCTCTCTCCTGTCACTTGGAAAAATCCAAATACCTTTCTCTCTTCCTTCAGTTCTGAGAATGACCAGAGTCCTGAGCCCTGATTCTCTTTCCGCTGATGCTGGCAGGCCTGCTGAGTATTTCCAACATTTCCTATTTCTAATTTAAGTCAGTAAGTAGCTATGCTTCGCAAGCTAGGTGCACTTGCAATAATTCATAGTGCTACAACCTTGGGAAACGTGTTCAGCAAAACTTTCAGAGATAGTAGGAACTGCTGATGCTGGACAATCTGAGATAACAAGGTGTAGAGCTGAATGAACACAGCAGGCCAAACAGCAGCAGAGGAGCAGGAAAGCTGACATTTTGGGTGTAGACCCTTCTTCGATTTCTGAAGAAGGGTCTAGACCTGAAACGTCAGCTTTCCTGCTCCTCTGATGTTGCTTGGCCTGCTGTGTTCATCTAGCTCTACACCTTGTTATCTCAGCAAAACTTTCAAGTGTATTTTTCTTCTTGAAGGTGAGTCTTTCTTCAGCTTGGAAACACATTAGATGTAAAAGACATTCTGTAAGGTCATACAAGAGTTTGCGATAGGAAAAGACTCCTACCGGAACTGGCAAAGCCTTGTGACCAGTAATCTTTGATCCATTGATAATATGTATGGTTTCTCTGGGTAGTGATTTTTTTGCCAGATTTCTACCCCAGGTGCCTCAGGTACTGTGCAAAGCTTTATTCCCATTTACTAACTGCTGCTAAAATTGACACATTGATGTCCTGTGGAGCAGGTGCTTTGAAATGCATTTTGGACACCGCTATGTGCATAATGCCTATGTAGCTGCATATCTATTTAATAATCCATTATTTTAATGAGAATCAAACACCTATAACAGAAGAAAAAAGATGTTTATTAGATTGTAACTTATAAGGCTTTAACTAAATTTACAGATACATTTTAACCTCCCAAGTGTGAGAGTAGTATCTGCCAAACGTTCTCACATTCCAAAGAGCTTAATTTAGCACACAAGCAAAATTCACACAATCCAAATTATACATTTGTAAGAATTACAATTTTTAATATTAATACTATGCAAATCGGCCACCATAATTTGCATAACCATGTTACTTTTTTGAAAAACAAAGTTAGGAAAAATTGTGTCAATATTGTGCATATCAAGACCTGATCCTCCTGCTTTCATTACAGTCAACAAATGTCAAGACGGATCATTGTCTGAGATCAGTTTGTTTTGCTTTGTAACTGTGCAACTTAAATCTGAATTTAAGTTGCATTATGACTTGTGAATATGAATTCCGAAATTGAAATAAGTTCTATTTGTACATCCCAATAACAATTTCCAACTGATTTCCAGTGAAGAGTGCAACATTCATTGGTGTGTCACTGAGCTATTAATGGAAAACACTTTGGTTTGTTTATAGAACATTATTCATTTTTACAAGCAGGATTCCTGTGTATTTGACAGGATGTATAAGTAGTAACAAAAAGCGTAGGAGGACTTGGTTTGTATTCTTACTCAGCTGCGTGTGCGCAAGTGGGAAGGGAGGCAGGATGACAGCGTGGTGAGTCAAAACCCTGTATTAGCTTCTATTCAATGACCATGTGGAAGATCTTTCAGTCTTGCCAAGTAGATTCAACATCAGCTTCAAGTTTCTCAAAGTTATCCATAATGCAGTTTTCTATCCTTCCATTTGCAGCAGCAAAGGGAGAGGCGACAGCGAGGACCAGGGGGCTGTCGGGAAGGTAAGTTTCCCTCTTAAAGGGCTTACCTCCAGCGTCAGCGGCCTTTGTTTGCAGCAGCAGAGGGAGAGGCAACAGCGAGGACCAGGGGGCTGTCGGGAAGATATTTGAGCAGCAGCTGAACCCGAGACACTACACGTGTAGTGTCTCCCACCCGCTCTCCTCCTCTAACCAAAAAAAAGGACTCTGTGGTGAGATAAAACATTGTGGAGCTGGATGAAAACAGCAGGCCGAGCAGTATCAGAGGAGCAGGAAAGCTGACGTTTCGGGTCGAGACCCTTCTTCAGACTAACAATCTGCTCCCTGGCCAACATCTCTGTCTCTGGCTTGCTATGGTGTTCCAGTGAAGCCCAACGCAAGCTGGAGGAACAACACCTCATTTTCTGCTTGGGGAACCTACAGCCCTCCGGACTCAATATTGAGTTCAATAATTTTAGGGCCTAAACTCTCCCATGTCCCAGCCCCCCACCCCACACACCAGGCCTTGTTACCACATAGCCTGCCATTACACACCCCCTGTTGTTAGTCACTAACAGTCCCCATTAACAACTACTCACCCTCCCAGCCTGTTCATTAGCAACTCCTTTGTCTGTCCAACTGTCTTTCTCTCTCTTTGGGCTCTATCCTATCGTTTACTCCCCACCCCATCCACCTCCCTATTTTTTGCACATAAACTGACATTTTCCCAGCCACCATCAGTTCTGAGGAAGGGTCGCCGGACACAAAACATTAACTCTGTTTTCTCCTTTACAGATGCTGCCAGACTTGCTGAGCTTTTCCAGCAACTTTGTTTTCGCTCCAGCCCTTTTAAATGTTAGATATGCTGCTGCATTAACCTAACTTGCCTCAGGCTTGAACTGGAGTAAAGCAAGTTTAATATCAGGGTTGCTTGATATCATTATGTGATCCAATTTTAATGGTGTTTAGCCAAGCTGTGGGAAGCAGTTGGAGGATATGTAGAATTATTGATCTGAGTGAAATTGTTGATTGAATTTTTCTTTAGTATCAATATCTTTCATAAATCTCAACTGTGTATGTTTTGGAATACTTGAAGCTCTTTGAGGGATGCCCTGAATAGAAGGATTATCAGAAAATTGGCTTTTCAAAACATTGAAATGACAACAGAAGAATTTCAATCTGAGTATTAATTGAAGACTCAACATTCTTAGGGAGTCATTTATCTTCTCAATCATCTTTCTGCTCCTTTTCTAGAAGTAATCAATTCATATAACAAATATAGATATATTTCTCTTTTTAGACATGCCATGGTGCATTTAGCCTTGACATGATTTTGAATGCATCCCATGATAACAATAAACACCATCCATAATATACTGTTCCTCTACCTGTGTGAAATAGCCCACTCATTTACGTGGGTATTTTACTCCGCTTTTGTTCATAACAGGATTGAACTGACTCTCATTTCACAATCTCTACAAAGGCTATTATGGATAAAAATGTCTATTTCTGAATTCAAAATACTAGGAGACCCCATTAACAGCTGAGAGCTAGCTTACAATATCACAATAAAAACTGAAAGAACTGCGGATGCTGTAAATCAGGAACAAAAACAGAAGTTGCTGGCAAAGCTCAGCAGGTCTGGCAGCATCTGTGAAGAAAAAAATCAGACTTAACGTTTCGGGTCTGGTGACCCTTCCTCAGAACTCTGTTTCTCTGTTCTGAGGAAGGGTCACCGGACCCGAAACATTAACTCTGATATTTTCTTCACAGATGCTGCTAGACCTGCTGAGCTTTTCCAGTAACTTCTGTTTTTGTTATAATATTACAATACTGCTAAAGCATAGTACTGTTCTCCGAGAACATACTTCAAAGGTGCAAGTGTCTGAGATTCCTTGTAGTATTGTTCAATATTTTAAAAATGTGTACTAATCATGAAACGGATAAGAAACACTCACTGATATATGTTAACATTTGCCAAGTAAAGATCATTATTGTACTGATTTCAGTATGAAAACTAATTACAGCAATGCTAGAAATATTTTCAATGATATAACATAATTCAAATTTTTTCTATGTTGAAACACAAGGAAGAATTTACATCCATTTTCAGTTTATTGGTGTGGACAACCAACAAGTTTTGTGTTGAATGTTAAAACAAAGAACTCATCAAAGTGCTGAAGACATGAGAGCTGTCCTTCTCTTCGCCCTCATTATTTATATTCATTTCATTCAGTAATAGATCTAATAGGAACTAGAACGTTTTTCACAGCTAATTTAGTTGAATTGTCATCCCCGGTCAAGATGCAGTGACAGAGGCAGTAGAGTTGAGTTTGTATATTGTATAAACTGAACTGGGCATGGTTTTACTCTGCCTGCCCTTATTTTGGCAGACGTTTTGATTCATTTGGATAGATGGGCCTAATTTTAATATAATCAATCAGTAACCTGCGTTCTTAGCATCATCTGTAAACAACCTGCTGATTGAGGAAGCAGGAAATCACACAAGGTTGCCCCTTTTTTTATGCATTTCATCATTTGCTGGTGACTGCCTGGCACTCATTTTTCAAAATCTGTTTGTGAGGTAACTGTAGCCAATTACCCCTGTTCTTCAGTAGGGTTCCAACAGAGGAGGGAAAAATTGATGAACTGAACCTCAGGAAGGGGTGCCCAGGAAATGTTCTTATCAGTATTTTGAAAGAGCTAAAGCCACATATATTGGCACTTCACAACAATAGAGTGATAAGTTTAGCAACTTTACCAGAAGTATTAAGTAAGACTCCCATTTGCAATGTTCTTGCTCTCTGTACAGCTCTACAACACCCAGCCTCACCCGCTTCTCCAAACACTGCACTTGGCCTCCTTCTGTTTGCAATTACACATGGGCAACCTGTCATATTACGTTCCTCCCTTTGCATAGCTCAGTTTGTAAATTATAACAACATATATAGCACCCTTAACATAATAAAACACTTCACAGGTACATTATAGGACAAGGTGTGACTTCAAGCCACGTAAGGAGATAATAGATTAGATGACCATAGGCTTGGTCAAGAAGGGATATTTTAAGGAGTGGAAAGTTGGCTCCAGAGACAGAGAGGTGTAGTAAAGGTGTTTCAGAGCTTCTAGGGTCTTGACAACTGTAATGGAAAAAATATTGGAGCCTCTGCCATCACTGCTTCATAGATCCAGACTAAAATCTTCATGTTAACAAAAAGTACATGTTGCCTCAGCAACCTGGATTCCTCTTGTGATTTGTAACATACAACACCGGTTGCGAAAATACAATGACTGCTCTTTCAATGAAATCTCAAGAACATCAACTGACAAATTCAGCATTATAAAATACCAATGATGAATAAAAACAGAATATTTTGGAAACATTCAGCAGGTTTGACAGTATCTGTGTTGAGAAAAATAAAGGTTGTGTTTCAGGTTAATAGCTTTCATCCATAATACCACCCAAGATACTGTGCTATATAAATAATTGAGTCAAAGTAAACCACAAATTCTGGAGATGTTAAAAACCATAAATTGTTGAAATCTGAAATAAAAAAGCAGAAGATGCTGAAAGCACGAAGCTGAACTTCCAGCATCTGTAAAGAGAAAACACAGGTTCATGTATCAGATGTTGATTTATTTTTCACAGCATCCCTCCTCCAAACTCCTTGGGTATAATGGTTCTTTTTCCTTATGCCATCTTGGACTGTCAATTCATCTTTTATGTCCAATATGCTGTTGTGACCAAAGAGTGTCTTTGATGTTTTTAGGCCAACTGTTTTATCAATACTTCTTGCAACGCTTGAAAAGTTGCATCTAGTTGGGTAGTTCACTGGATTTGAGCAACGTCTGCTGGGCTGATCACTTTCAGAACATGTAAAGCTGCAGCCTCAGTTTGGAAGTGTAGGGTTTCCTTCTTTGCCATAACATCCTTGATTTTCTTCATAAAGTTGCTGCTCTCACCAGTATGTCAGCAACATACACTTTCTTCCCTCACTTGTCTGTCTTGTCCAAATGATCCCTCTGTAACCAAATTAACATACCTTACCATTGCTTTGGAGCCATAATAGTGGCTTGAAGAGAATGCTTTAAAGTGGCTTGTGGTCAGACTCAACTGTTACTTTCTCCCTTCCAAGTAGGTATTGATGAAAAGGTTCACAAGCAAAAACAATGGGCAGATTGTTCCATTTATGTTAATACCCTGAATGCAAATGCAGCTGGTTTTCTTCAGCACTAGGGTTACTCCAAGTCGGACACTGATATTACATTTCAGGGAGATGTCTTCAGTGATATTGTGGCATTTCAGCATGGGCATTGCCATCAATAGTTGCTTAACTTTGATGAATGCTACTTCTTATTCTGTGTTCCACTACTATACGTACTTGGCAGCGAGGTGGTGCAATAATTTATCCTTCGACATCAAATTGGGCAATAAATTTGTGAACGAGTTGATGAATCCATTGCATTGTAGATGAATCTGTTTTTTATACGTCTGTTACCACATCACTTCAACAGTTTTCACCTTTATAGAATCCAGGCAAAGATGTTTTGCTGTCAGTACATGGCCTATGTACTTGACTTTGGGCGTTTGTCTTGTATTTCCTGTGTCCTTACTCAACTCACTCTAGGATCGCTACTCTGACTTTAGAGACTATATGACTACAGCAAACCAAGTGGTATGTTAATACAGTATTGCATTTCTACCCCAAATACTGGGAGGGTATTTTTCTATGACAATCAGATTTGATAATGCTTGCTGAATTTTCTCCTGACACTGGTGCAAGGGCCCTGCAGGCAATGATAGTTTACCAGCTATGATGAACCTTTGGCTAGTTGAGCCGCATGTCTTAATTACACACTGAAAATTACATTCGATGAGCCATTGAAGAAGCCTTGGCCCGATAATCACAAGTGCTATCCAATAGGACTGCAGTGCACACTAGGGTGTTAGGTTGGGTTTGTTATAAACCTGAAATGATCACATCAGTAATTATCATGATGGGGTGGAATGAGTAGGGAGACGATGGTGGGTGAGTCTGTTTGGAACTTGCATCCTCCAAATGTGTCCTCCTATGGAACAATGGTACCTCAGCGTTGGCAAGCTGCTGATATTTGGGAAGAAGTAAAGCAACCAGATGTGCTCAGTGGATGTATGGGATCAACCTAGGAGTCCAGCCCTGTATCCTAGACTGGACTCTCCTGTATTTCCATATATTAAAATGATCACTGTTCTTTGAAAGTACTTCATTATAAGTCCTAAACATTCATCCATCTATCTGCTGGCTCAGTCAGTCAGTCAGTCTTTCTTTGTTTCTAGTCAAGGGACATGGTGATGTAAATTTACTGCAATCAGTTTGGGAGCAATTGCTCCTCTAAGTAAAACTCTGGCTCACCTCCAAGGTCAAAGCAACTAGGAGGAAATGACTGGTTTTGTTTTCCTGTTTTGATACCAATGCTGAACAACCTTTATAAAATTAACAAAATTAGACATTTTAAAGAGTGGCACCTGAAGTGACAAACACAGGAGATGCAAAGTATTTCTGTATGAATAACAAGCTGGCTCTGAAGTTACACTACAATGTATAGGGTTCAGATGACCATGACTAACCTATCAGGCTACTGAGATGAAATTAGACTCTAAAAACTGAAACAAAATTGCTAACAGGATGTTTGCAAGAAGACTGAAAGGATGTGGTACAGGATGTTGTATAAAATGGCTTTATACAACTATTTAATAACTCTGTGTAGATGTATTATTCAGGAAACTAATTCAAACAGCAAAATAAGATCATATTAGATTTGTGCAACTGGACTGTTGTTTAGTTAATGGTTTAGAAAGTACCCACCTTGGAGAAATCCAATGGTGCTGAAAAGAGTAGCAAAACAAAGACATAATATTAACTGGGTCTCCAAATGGCATATTTTACCTAACTAGGCCACACACGTGACTTGTAAGAATAAGTTATTCTTCTGTGTTTAGCTTTGAGAGTAGGTGGAAATTACCTTTATCCTAGATGCCTGGTTTCTGACCTACGTTTGCCAAAAAATTACTTTTTGAATGTGGTTTCAAGCTCTTCAATCACTCAATAAGTTAGGAAAATGAAAGCAATGTTTGAAGTTTATCAAAGGCTAGATCCCCTGTCTGTTCTGTGTTGGCTCATTTCAAATGGATTGTTTAATTGGCCTTGGGAGCCCTCTGGTAAGATAGGTTCAAAGTTACCCACTCTTCCACTTTCTGTTGATATTCAGTAATCCTTGGTGGAAGGGATAAACATGTGAAATTGGGCGGCAAGTCTGGACTAAGCTTGACCTCTGTTGATTATCTCCACTGACATTCACCATCTGGCTCATATGATAAGTTTGAACACTGGGTTTGCCCGATCACATGCCAATGAAATGCCAAAACATTCAATTATACCTAAAAACAGGTGCACAGGGGGCAAGTGCTTGCCTCAACCATCTGTTTGTGGGAAATTGGCACCGCCAAAGTGTTAGCCTGAGTCAGGTATGCAAACAACACTCTGTGCATTACTTATTGGCTGCATATCTGTTCGAATGGGAATAGGTATTACGGAATTTCTGGGATGGAATAAATGTTGCACAGAGTTGCAGGAAGAATAGATTACTGTTGTTGCTAGGAATTGTTTAATAGATGTGTGATTCACTGCCAGTGACATAAACTGTTGTAAATGGGTCTGAAAGAGTTAACACATTGAATTGCCATAAATGCCATTCATTATTATATTGTCATATAGATTAATGGATAGAACAGTTTCAGATTTTGCAGGAATAAATCTTAATATCCAGATCCTCCTTATTGTCTCTGTTGCAGTCTCTCATATCAATGCACCCTGTATCTATTTCCTAATATACAATAAATAATTTTCTTGTTCAGTACAAGAATTCTTCTAGTTAGACCAGTAAATGGTTTTCCTTTGCCACTCTAGGCTAAGCGGACCCTATAGATCCATACACTTAAAGAGGATGATGGCAGCAACTTACCACGTGGTGAGATGTAGACTCAGTTTAGCTGCAACATGGCAGAGCAGTGGTGCACCTTGTTTCTTACAATATGCCAATGCAGTGAAGGTCTGGAGCTTTTACAACATCTTTTGAGATGGCATTGAGTGGACAGTCTGCATCAGGGTAGATCCATTTAAGAACCTCACTGAAGAAACTTCTGAAAGAAATGAGGATCATGAGTAGAGCTACAGACAGCATTAATCATCCAAACAGAAATACTAAAAAGTAGGATTCATCTCTTCTAATTATGAATAGAATGATGTATTTACTAAAACCCTGATTAATGGTGGCATCATTTTTGAAACCACAGGCAGCAGGTTTCAATCACTGAAGCCATTAATGAATCAGAGCTCATTTATTTTTTAAGGCCACAAAAGCAGGATTCATCAATGACGCTGCTGCCAAAGGCTGGAATCCTCCATTTTAGACATGAAAGCAGGAATCTTCCACTTTGCGCACAAAATATGTGAAAATATTCAGTACTGCAGGACAAAGCAGCAGTCCTGTTATTATTACAGAATAATTTTCTTATAAGCAAAGGAAGTAAGTAATTACATTGGAAGACATGACCACAGAAATAATCTTGACAGGAAGATTTAATTTTGAAGATAGACCAAATAAAATATGGAAGAAGACATCTTGGAGAAAACAATTTTTCAGATACACTCCAGCTTCCAAATCAGATAGTAACTCAGAAGTTAAACAAGCTAATAATGATGAATGTTTAGGTTATCAAGGTGTAAAAGAAGCAACAGATACTTTTGAAGATGTTTTGAAAGCCTTCGACAATTACTCTAATCTCTTCTTGAAAGAACAGAATTTAACAGAATTGTTCAGCATCCAGAGAAATTCACACATAATTTCAATAACTATCACCGCAGATCAGAGAAAAAAGTAACCATTGTGACTTTAGGTCAGAATCCATAAAGACAAAAAACAAAACCAGACATTGCTGGAGAAACTCAGCAAGTATGGCAACATCAGTGAAGAGAAAGCAAAGTTAATATTTTGAGTCCAGTGGCTCTTCTTCAGAATTGGGCAGAACTTTTCTGAAGAAAGGTCACCGGGCTTGAAACGTTAACTCTGCTTTCTCTCCACAGATGCTGCCTGACCTGCTGAGTTTCACCAGCAATTTCTGTTTTTGTTTCAGATCTTGAGCATCTGGAGTTCTTTGTTTAATTTTATTCACAAGAGACTGAATTATCATTGGATTTTCTGGTGTCGGATTTATCATGTTCAAAAGAAGATTTAACCCTGAAAAAAGCCATTCAGAGAGTGAGTGAAGCTGAAGACTGGAACCGACAGAGATCAATCCTGAAAAAGATCAATTTTGAAACTGAAAGAACACCAAGATCACCACAGAGCAGCCTATAGCCCATTCGGACTATTATTAGAGAGTGACAATTGGTGGTGGTTTAATCTGAGGGTCCTCACGCCTCAGGCAAGGGGAAAGGTTGAGAAGGAGAGTCCTTCATGGTAACCTCAGCCGCTGTGAGTATTGAACCCATGTTGATGGCATCACTCCGCTAATTTGGTAGACAGTGCCTTTCATACACGGAGCTCATTTATTGGATGCATAGGTGTTCATTCAATGCCTGTGGAACCCAATTTCAACTCCAACGTCATTGACAGATAAGGGAGCAAGGGGAACAAACTGACAGAAACAGAAATGACAAACAAATTTGGAATATAAAACAAGTGAGAATATTGAAACAAGAAAAGTCCAATGAGTTGGGGGAGTGGAAGTGCTACACCTGCCCCCACACTTCCTCCCTTACCCCAATCCCAGGCCCCAAGAAGACTTTCCACATCAGGCAGATGTTCACCTGCACATCTGCCAATGTGGTATACTGCATCCGCTGTACCCGTTGTGGCTTCCTCTACATCGGGGAAACCAAGCGGAGGCTTGGGGACCGCTTTGCAGAACACCTGCGCTCAGTTCGCAACAAACAACTGCACCTCCCAGTCGCGAACCATTTCAACTGCCCCTCCCATTCCTCAGATGACATGTCCATCCTGGGCCTCCTGCAATGCCACAGTGATGCCACCCGAAGGCTGCAGGAACAGCAAATCATATTCAGCCT
>JAHRHZ010000065.1:19491283-19511553 GCA_024137785.1 Ginglymostoma cirratum
TGACCTGTCCGTCCTCCCTGGACTGACCTATCTCCTCCCTACCCCCCAACCTACACTCACCTTTACTGGCTCCATCCCCGCCTCTTCGACTTGTCTGCCTCCTCTCCACCTATCCTCTCCTCTATCCATCCTCTATCCGCCTCCCCCTCTCTCCCTATTTATTTCAGAACCCTCTTCCCCTCCCCCATTTCTGATGAAGGGTCTAGGCCCGAAACGTCAAGTTTTCCTGCTCCTATGATGCTGCTTGACCTGCTGTGTTCATCCAGCCCCATGCTTGTTATCTCTAAGTCCAATGAGTGTTGATTCAATGTGTTGTACAATAGAGGCATTCGGTAACTGTGATTTTTTTTTTGCTGAGAGTGAAATCATAGATTTTACAGCACACCACAGCCCACTAAGCTCATCCTGAACCTCAGCAAGAGCACTTTAGCCTGGCTCACTCGCAGCCTCCATCCTGTACCCCGGCGAAGTTTCTCCTTTCAGGTATTTATCCAATTTCCTATGAGTTTGTTCATAAACTTAATTTGCCATTAGCTATTTATTTAAGTATTGTGGGAGAGTGCCTGTCAACCTCACCATATCATGGAGGTAGACTAGGGATGGTTGGAAAGGTGATAGTTTAGTCACCTGGCCTATTTTATGGCCTACTGCCACCAAAAATATGCCTAGTGGGAAAGCATAAAATTTAGTGCCAAATTTCTCTGTTCCTGCACTCCATTTGGAATTGTACCCTCTATGTTAAATTGCCTCTCCTCATTCTCCCTATCAAAATGTAACACCTTGAACATTTTGCTTTTAAACTGCGCATTTTCCCCATTCCACCAGCCTGTTTATATCCTCTTGAACTCTTTAACTATCCTTCTCCCAGTTCAATATCCTTCTAATGTTTGTGTCATCTAGAAATTCCAAATGAAGTTCATTATCAGAGATCAAAAAAAAAATTTGAGGTAGTCTCTCCTGGGAAACTCTACTGTACACCTCTATCTGTTCTGAAAAAAAAATTCATCAATGCTCATGTTTTCCTATTACTTAAAGTTCGTACCCATCCTGCCCCAGTCCTACTTATTCCATAGTCTTCAAGGTTGTTGACAAATCTGTTAAAAAGTGCTTTATGGAAATTCAGATATGACCCATCAACTACATTACCCTCTCTACCCTTTCTATCAAAAACTCAATCAAGTTATTTAAATCTGATTCGCCTTTAGTATATTGTTCGCTGGCGTTTCTTAATTAATCTACACTGTCACTGTGACTGCACATTTCGTCCCTGATAGCCCATGCTAAAGATTTCCTCATTGTTGAAATCAAACTGATTTTATCTGCAGTTGCTGAGTTTATCATTACAGCATTTCAAAATAAGGATGTAACATTTGAAATTCTTGAATATTTCTGAGAGAAGACACATTGTATTGAAGCTTTCAGTCTTACACTCATGAGATCACTTCACAAGAATTCCAATGTTAAGGGAAAACCTATACCCTGTGCAACATGGAACTGTTGATTGGTTAGCAAATGACCTCAAGCTTCTGACAAGTTGACCTCAGGATTTCCTGACCCTCTGAGCACTTCCCGTATCTCTGGTGAATTTGAAGATAGTGACCAGTATCTCTGAGACAAGGCTGACATGCCGGTAAAAGACTGCCACACCAGGCCGAGATCACCCTGTTCAGCTGCTGGAAGACACCTCATCGCTGGGCCAGGAGAAGCCTCCTGTTCCACGTCTGACTCTCCTCCAGGCACTGTTGCCAATCTGCCATCCATCCCTTTTGCTAATGCTTCTGCTCCTTCAGGTACCCGGGTCTGGCTCTGGACTCAGAGCCTCGGCCCAGCCTGTGAGTCTGGGCCAGGGAGTCATCCCAGGACCTGTTACTCACTTGCCGAGAGACCCCGGGCTGGCCTGTAGCCGTATCAGGCTCACCCTGGCATAGCTGCCAATGCTGCCAGAGGCCTCCTCATTCACCCGCCACTCTCCAGGTTTTAAAGAAAAGTAAACAAAGAAAAAAGAAAAAAAAAGAGCAAAAATGAAAAGAGGGAAAGAAGAAAGAAAGCCAGGAGCTGTTAACTGAACTGTGATGAATTTTGTCTCAATTTTTCTTTTGTCATTATTATGTATGACTTCTGTCATTGATATCACACCGAGGTTGACTGACTTATAAAACTTTTCATTGTATTTTTCATGGAAAAGTACACTTGACAATAAATTCCTATTTTATTCTGTTCTATTCAATTCTATTCTATTCTATAATTTCAACCCATACTTCCCCCATCATTCTCAAAAATTAATCCATGTTGTCCTGGTGTTTTACCAACTTTAAGTACAGATGGGTATTTGAAATCTACTGATTTTTACCCCAGCCAGTAACTCAACCATCTCCTAATACATTATGAAATTAGCAACAACATTTTATTGATGAAGACAGATGCAAAGCAACCATTTAGCAGTTCAGCTGTGCCCTCTGCCTCTACAAGTAAATCTACTTTTTTGTCCCTAATCATGCCCACTCCTCCTCCTAATAACTTTTTATTTCCCATATGCCCATAGAGGTCTTTTAAGCAAGTCAAAATGCAAGGTGGGCATGACTGCTATTGATGCCAAAGTAATATTTGACCAACTATAGTAACAAGGAGCCCTAGCAAAACCTGAGTCAATTGGAATCAGGGGAATCATACCTAGCACAAAGGAAGATGTTTGTGGTGCTGGTCGTCAATAATCTCAGATCTAGTGCACCCCTACAGGATCTCTGTAGGGTAATGTTCAACCATCTTCGAACTGCTTCGTCAATGAGCTTCCTTTCATTTTAAGGTCAGAAGTGGGGATGTTTGCTGATGATTGGACAATGTTCAGAACTATTTACACATCCTCAGATCCTGAGCAGTCCTTGAACACATATAGCAAGGCTTGTACAACATTCAAACTTAGGCTCATAGATGGCAAATAATATTGGCATCACACAAGAGCCAGGCAATGACCGTCTCCAATAAGAGAGAATCTAGCCATCTACCCATCACATTTGATGGAACGACCTTTGTTCAATCCCTCATCAACATTCTGCAAGTGGCCATGGACCAGAAATTAAACTGGACCAGTCATATAATTACTGTGGCTTCAAGAGCAGTTAGAAATGTATTCTGTGGTAAGTGACTCACCTCCTGACTCCCTGAAGTTTGTCCACCATCTACAATGTAAAGGTTAGGAATTTGATATAATACTCTCCAGTTGCCTGATGAGCGCAGCTCATGGCCTTCCAAAGCAATGACCTCTATGACCTAGAAGGACAAGGACAACAAACATATAGGAACACCATCTGCTGTAACTTCCCCTAACATAGAACTATATCTTCATTCCTTCGGTTCAAAAACAACGACCTCCATGCCACACCAGGATGGATGTACCTACCCCAGTTAGACTGTTGCAATTCAAGACAATGGCTTACCACTGGTTTTTCTGGGGCAATTAGGAATGGACAACAAATGCTGGCCTGCCAGCAAAACTCATATTCCATGAATGACTGAAAATAACGTGAGGTCTACCTCAGCTCACAAGCATCTGTCATTTTTCATTACAGTTCTCTAAACATCAGGATTGTACTAAGGTCAACAGTTGACAACAGTTGATCGCAAAGCCTTGTTAACAAAATATATGTTCAGAAATTAACCCAAAATCTATCCCTGCAGCAATAACCAAGGTTTATTTTTTGTTATGGCAACAGAAAGCTAAAGTCTCGGTGTTTGGATCTGTATCATGTCATAATTTCCTTCTGATTCCTACTCTCATAGGATATATTTAAATCTCTTTGAGTGTATGTTATAATTATCTCTAACGTCCCTGCAATACAGTTGATCCATTCATGTTCCATCACTTTAACAGTCTCATTCACCAAACTACAAGTAAATGAGTGTTATACTCTCCTATACGATAAAAGGGTCTTATGACAATTGGTATATTCAAGAAAATCATTTTAATTTTGGCCTGTTTTTATTCCTTGGAGTGTTATTGGCATTTAATTGACATCAAATCCTTATTCCTGAGAATCATCAGTTTCTCCAGTGAAGAATTTACTCTTTCTGGAGCATCTGATAGGATATATCTGTCTCATTTCCTGCCTCAAACACGGAGATGTCCAATACCCTTGTGTATACAAGTCATTTTGGGAAGGAAATAAAACTATTTAGCAAACTTTTCATATTTGTTGTTCCCATTTTATCATATTTTTCCTTCCTGTTATCAATTGTCTAGTCTCCTATTGCAAACCGACAAGAGTATCCTCTCAGATAACAAGGTGTGGGGCTGGATGAACACAGCAGGCCAAGCAGCATCAAAGGAGCAGGAAAGCTTGATGTTTCGGGCCTAGACCCTTCATCTGCTTGGCCTGCTGTGTTCATCCAGCCCCACACCTTGTTATCTCGGATTCTCCAGCATCTGCAGTACCTTTTATCTAAGAGTATCCTCTCAGATTGCTGTTGACAGCTTTGCCAATCAACGTCTGTGTAAGAAGATAGCAGGGACCATACAAAGCTCTTCAATTTTCTCAGATATAAAATTCTCCAAGTTCTACTCCAGGCACTTTGGAAAAATATCATAGAACTTCTTTGTTTGCCAATTTAAAGGGCATAAACCTTTTCCAGTAAGGGTCTGCAACAATACTTTTTCTATTTTTCTCTGTATTTATGAATGAATCTCGATCTTAAACATCTTCTACAAGATATGCGCTAGTTGTTGTCACATTGAAGACCCCAAATATAGTGCAAAACAAACTTATGAATTGACTGAACATCAAGGCAATTCGATGACAGCTAGAATAAACGCAAATCTGCAATAAAAACAGAAAATGCTGGAAGGCCTCAGCAGGTCTTCAGTTCCGAGGAAGAGTCATAGAGTTATAGAGTCACAGAGCTGTACACCACAGAAACAGACCCTTCAGTCCAACTCATCCATGCCAACCAGATATCCTAAGTTAATCTAGTCCTTTTTGCCAGGATTTGGCCCATATCCCTCTAAGCCCTTCCTAGTCATATACCCATTTAAATGTAATAATTGTACCAAACTCCACCGCTTTCTCTGACAGCTCATTGCATGCGCCACTCTCTGTGCGAAAAAGATGCTCCTTAGGCCCCTTTTAAACCTTACCCCTCTCATCTTAAACCCTGTAGTTTTGGTCTCCCCCATCCTGGGGAAAAGACCTTGACTATTCACCCTATCCATGGCCCTCATGATTTTATCTGTAAAGTCATCCCTCGGCCTCTGATGTTCCAGGGAAAATAGTCCCAGCCTATTCAGCCACTCCCTATAGCTTAAACACTCCAACTCTGGTAACATCTTTCTAGATCTTTTCTGAACCATTTTAAGTTTCACAACATCCTTCCTATAGGAGGGAGACCAGAACTGAATGCATTATTCCAAAAGTGGCCTAACCAATGTCCTGTACAGCCACAAAATGACCTCCCAACTCCCTTACTCAATGCGCTGGCCAATAAAGGTAAGCATACAAAGCACCTTCTTCACTGTCCTGTCTACCTGGGATCCCACTTTCAAGGAACTATGAACCTGCACTCCAAGGTCTTTTTGTGCAGCAACATTCCCCAGGACCCTACCATTAAGTGTACAAGTCCGCCCTGATTTGCCTTTCCAAAATACAGCACTTCACAATTATCCAGATTAAATTCCATCTGCCACTCCTCAGTTCATTGACCCGTCTGATCAAGGTCCCGTTTTACTCTGAGGTAACCTTCTTCACTGTCCTCTACCCCTCCAATTTTGGTGTCATCAGCAAACTTACTAACCATACCTCCTATGTTCACATCCAAATCATTTATATAAATGACAAAAACCAGTGGACCCAGCACTGTTCCTTGCTGTCCACTGTTGGTCACAGGCCTCTAGTCTGAAAAGCAAACCTCCACCATCACCCCTGTCTTCTACCTTCAAGCCAGTTCTATATCCAAATGGCTAGTTCTCCCTGAATTCCACGTGATCTAATCTTGCTGTACAGTCTACCATGCAGAACCTTGTTGAACGCCTTACTGAAGTTCATATAGATCATGTCCACTGCTCTGCCTTCATCATTCCTCTTCGTTACTTCTTCAAAAAAACTCAATCAAGTTAATCATTCTAGACTTGAAAAATAAACTCTCTTTCTCTCTCTACAGACCTACTGAATTTCTCTGCACTTTCTGTTTTTATACGATAAAAACTAGATCATTAAATGGGTCAATTTCCTCATATAATATCCTGACTTCTTTCCCCATTTGCAGTTTGCAATTAAGATGCATTTAAAGGGCAACAGGAAGGTGTTGACGACTAAATCTGTACTAGATTTGGTTGAAATGCCTAGCAATTAAGAATAGAAGACCACAAATCTTCTTCCCATTCAGGTACAGAAATCTAATTCTCTCTGTGCATTATATTTTATCTCAGTAGCATGACAATCGTGGAATTCAGTTTTAACAAACCTTTAGAACATTGAAAAGTTTAGCACAGGGATGGGCCCTTTGGTCCGCGATGTTGTGTTGAACTTAACATCAAATTAAACTAACCCTTTCTGCCTGCTCCTGGTCCATATCCCTCCATTCCTTGCATATTCATGTATTTATCTAAATGTTCCTTAAATGCTTTTATCATATCTGCTAATGGTCCTATCATATCAAACCTTTCTTTAGTTTGAAATATAAATTGATTAATGAGTGCACTGAAATTTAGCAGACAGGAGTTTGATGGGAACCTGGAAACCCACAGAAAGAAGAGCCAATGGATCTTGGAAGCAATTAGTGAGGTGTGATGCTGGAACAGATATTAGGAATGTTCTGCTAATCAATAGGCATGGACATGGGTTCAGATCCCACTGCTGGTTGAATGTTAATTCAACTAATATTTCTCAAATGTGAAAAGTTAAGCTTGGTAACAATGCCTTGAAACTATCACTGATTGTTGTAAAGATGCCCTTTTGGGAAAGAAATCTGCTCTTCTAATCTGATCTGGCCTACATGTGATTCCAGATCTACATCAATATGGTTCACTCTTAACAGCCTTCTGAAATGGCCTAACAATCCAACATTCAAGGGCAATTATGGATGGACAACAGATGCTGGCTTAGGAAGGCTACCCATATTTCATGAAAGAATAAGGAAACTGCTGTGTAATTGGAACAAAATGGCAAGCGACAAAGACCAGTCTCATGAAGGGTCATTTACAATAGATGTTGGGTGAAATTCTGTGAGGACCCACATTGCCTTACAAACTATCTGTGCAGATTGGAAAATCAGTGATTCACTATTATCATTTGCCTTATGTTGAAGTTATGACCTTTTTGCCCATAATTCTCTGCATTACAGCCACCAGTGGTGTGGGATTCTCAGCATTTACCTCCCCAAGTAAGCCTTCTGATGCCCTCATATAAATTTTATAAATAACCTCTAATAAACCTAACAAGTTATGGGTCATTCAATGTCCAAAGAACAATAATTTTGAGTATTTTGTTTGCTCTATAGACTGACGGTGACCTTTTTGCTGATCTGTTCCCAAATTGAAATAACATTGAGGCTAGTTTTGTAGATTTCCAACAAGAGTTAAAGCCCTACTTAATTCATACTATTTGTCATCTTTGAGACATTTAATGCAAAACATTCTAAAATGAAAAAAAGATACACAGGTTTGGCAAATTGACTCCAATCAATTCCTGCCTTGAAATTCACCACCAAATTTCATCACCAGCAAAAATCTCTCTTAATGGCCAGAGAGGATTGTTTACATACAGGGAGACTTTGAGGCTATTTGATTATCTCAGTAACTTCAATGCTAAACAGTTAGTTCTCTCTGAAAGGGGTATTAATTAGATTTCTTGTAATAATTATTTGCAAATATTTCTGATACAGTATTTGGATCTGTCTTAAAAAGGATTAGTCAAACCCAGAGATAAAAGGTACTGCAGATGCTGGAGAATCCGAGATAACAAGCATGGGGCTGGATGAACACAGCAGGTCAAGCTGCTCTTAGTCAAACCCAAATCTCTTTGAACAAAAGCAGAAGTTGCTGGAAAAGCAGGTCTGGCAGCATCTGTGAAGATAAATCCGAGTTAATGTTTCAGGTCTGGTGACCCTTCCTCAGAACAGCCTCTTCGAGGTGTGTAACTCACTCAGAGATAGTAAGAACTGTCAATGCTGGAGTCAGAGACAACAGTGTGGAGCTGGAGGAACATAGCTGGCCAGGCAGCACCAGAGGAGCAGGAAAGTTGATGTTGGGACACTTCTTCAGAAATAAAGAAAAAATAAAAGAAGAAATGAAGAAGGGTCCCAACCCAAAAGGTCAACTTTCCTGTTCCTCTGATGCTGCCTGGCCTGCTGTGTTCCTCCAGCTCCACACTGTGTTGTCTCTTTGAGGTATGTCTTTGGTTTTATTTTTTATTATGGAGGAAATTATTATAGAGAATACACGAGAACAACATCCTCAAAGTGTTATCCATAGAGATTATCTCACTCCCTTTGCAAACTCCATCTATTGTGGATGGACTAACAAGTACTTCCAGCCTTGAGGAAATCATTTTTGTCATAATTTTATACTATAAACTAATGAGTAAATTGAGCTCGTAATTACTACTCTCCAGAAACTTTTTTTCCTTTAGCAATGTTGTTCTCAGCATCTCAGATAATTGTTTTGTTTTAGGTAATAAATACCCACACCCATGCACCACTTACATTGCCCCACCCAAGAGATTAGCTAAACAAGCTGTTCCAGGCATTTGTCTTTCTGTAACAGTCACTAGCAGTCGTAGGTAAACAGGGTAAAGACGAAGGGGAGTTCCAAGCCTAATCTTGGCTGTCATTTGATCTCCTGACTAATACTGGCAATGTGATGTTTTTACCTCTTCAAAGTGAAAAAATGCTCATTGACCAGTGCAAAAAAGAACTAAATTTCGGGACCTACATTTCAATACTGCCCATGAATAGCTGAGTAGATGGTACCTTAGTAAACAGGAGGTTATCTAAAATTTTGCTACCCATTTCTTAATTCAAAACTTGCACCATTCACCTAACATCCTGTGCTCATTAACCAAAATTGGCTCCAGATCAATGAACATGTTTGTCAAGGCTGTGTAGTTATAATATTGTATATTTTGTGAAGAAAGCTGATCTGACCTTTTAAAATGGACACAGCACCTAACAAGATAGCTGTTGGAAGCTCAATGATTGTGTGTGTTGATTCGTTATTAGACAGACTGGTGTGTTGTCTCAGTATCAATCACGAAAGGAGAAAATTAGAATTCATCTAACCCTTGGGCAACACGTAAGGCCTTTCTAAAGTGTGAAAATTCAAAGCTTCTGAGAGAAACGGTAAAGAGAAGAACTCCCACAGGGGTTTCCAGCTTTGTAGACGTCTCTTTGTGGAACAGTAATTCATCACAGTTAATGTAGCTGTCATCTTACATCAAAGACAGGCTGTGAGACCCCAACTCAGGCAGAACTCCAGGAAGAAACCTGAGCGACATCATCAGAGAAAGAAGTGTTTACAACAGAGTAATCAAAGACAACCAGGTAAAGGCTACCAAATGTCCACAACCTGTGGTACTGTGAAAGCAAATTAAATGGGCCTTCCCTCACTTCCAGAACCTGTTCGGCTCAGACTGCCAGTAAGAGAAACCTCCACTTTTTCAACTGCAGAAGCCATCGCAGGTGATGAAACTTGACCTAAATTTTTCAACCCCTTCACCTCAGGCAAATAACACATCTATAATGATAATGGACTGATCTTAATTTGAACTATATCTATATCTATCTTTAATCTTTGTATCTGTGTTTTAGATAAAAATAGAATCGCTTTTCTACTTTGTAACTTACAGCAATAGTTTCATAATAAACAGAAGATTGTCCCATTTCAGGTTAGTTTTGCTGCTGGCTAATTTTCATCTAAGCATCACCTATAGGTGGCACAAAGAGCACGCCTGCACAAAGAGAAAGCTGATATCATTAGTGAGCAATAGAAAGCAGTAGCCAGTCTCAAAGATGGGACTGCAGGTAGTGTGCATTGAGAAAGATTCTTCAGATTTGAAAATAATTTTAAATAAAAACTAATGTACCAAACAGACAAATGGAGTTGGCTTCCCTTGCTGCCATCTGGGTGCAGCCTTCCTCCCAAACCTACTCCAGGCCTCACTCTGCACTGGGCCCCGCATCTTCCCTACACATGCTCCAGGCCTCATCCCACAGAAGTTCCAAGTGGCAACCCCCATCCAGGGATCCAGATCTCCCACCACACAGGTCTTCAAGTCTCCTCCCACACAGGTC
This sequence comes from Ginglymostoma cirratum, assembly GCA_024137785.1. NCBI lineage: Eukaryota > Metazoa > Chordata > Chondrichthyes > Orectolobiformes > Ginglymostomatidae > Ginglymostoma > Ginglymostoma cirratum. The sequence goes on from JAHRHZ010000065.1 coordinate 19,501,559, forward strand.
TCCAAGTCTCCCCCCACATAGGGCTCCAAGTCTCTCCTCAGACACACTCCAGGCCTCACCCCTACACCGGGCTTCAGGCCACACCCCCTAACACACTCCAGGCCTCGCCCCACACAGGGCTCCAGATGTCCCCCTGCCCCACACATGCTCCAGGTCTCCCCACACACATGCTCCAGGTCTCACCCCCAATACACACTCCAGGTTTCACCCCACAAATTCTCCAGGTCTCTCGCCACACATGCTCCAGGTCTCCCCCACACACACTCCACGTCTCCCCTAGTACATGCTCCAGGCCTCCCCCTACACCTGGCTGCAGGCCCTTTTCCCCACCACTCAGTCCCAGTGCCAACATTTATCCCTGCTCCTGCCATTGCCCCTTTGCTGTCCCATCCCCAAACCCAGTGGCACATCGGCTGATGATAGCATCCATGTGCACAAAATATGGTAAAATCATTGGTGTATGCACAGACAGTGTCGGTGAGCTCTCTGTCATGGTCTGCTGATGTCATGGGCTTCAGCTGTGTATGTATACTGGCCATTTCGATGCTACAGGTGATATCTCCCATTTTTAAGTGCGACAACACAGGAAACTAACAGGATGCTAAATGCGATGTGCAGTTCACAGTGCACCGATTTCTGCATGCCTGGTGTTGTCATGGCAGTCTTCATTTTAACATTCTCAACATTGTTTTCAAATCCCTCTATAGCCTTGCCTCTCTCTTTGTTTGTAATTTCTTCCAACCCCCTAATTCTCTCTAATTCTGGCTTCTTGTACATTCCCAATTATAATTGCATTACTGTTGGTGATCAAGCCTTCAGTTGTCTAAGCCTCTAGGCTCCTGAATATCTTCCCAACATCTTATTGCCTCTCTACCATGTAGTCTTCTTTAAGAAGTGCCTTAAAACCTAACTCTCTTACTAAGTTTTTGGGCATCTGACCGAATATCTCTTATTTGGCCTGCAGTCATGCTTTGTTTTATAATGCTCCTGTGAAGTGCCTTGGAGTGTTTGATAATGTTCAAGGTTCCGTGTAGATATAAGTTGTTGTTGGAGAAGAAAATTGACCAAGCTGGAAATTTCTGCTAAAAAGGAAAATGCTTGATGGAAAGCCACACCATTAGAAAGCAACTCAAGAAAGGGCAACATTGATTGAAATACCTTCTTCTAGCCCATTGCCACAGTTTCCCGAAAACAGTGGGAGTGTATTCAGATTCCATACACACCACAGCAGTAAGTTTGGCAGACGTTTGCTGGCTGCACCATTTATGTACTCATTTTTGGATTTAATTTTACGTCAGCAACAAAGACAAGTTCCTTCATTTGTTTCAGGATGAATAATTGACATCTAAAACTTGTTCAATGCTTAGTGTTGTCACTGCAAGATTTTTTCAAAATATGTTTCTAGAGACTTGAGAATCCATGTTATGGTATTCAGTGGCAGTTGAACTGCTAAACAAAAATGCTGAATTTTAACTTCACATCTTGATTTTAAGACAACCTTACACAATTCTGACGATGTGGATGATAATGTGAGATGACGTTGATCATGGTCATTGTTGTCGTTGATGGACAACTTTGTAAATTCATCGACTGGTCACACATGCAGCAATATGTATCTACAAAACAAGTTAAACCTATCTGAAGACGTGAAATGTTAATAGCTTGATGTATCCACTTCATGTATTTTCGAATGATAGAAACAGAATCACATTCATCAATTGTGAAATGTAACATTCCCTCAACTACAACAATAGGCACAGGCCTTTTGTAGTGCTCAACCAGACAATATTGTCTCTTTTGTATTCACAGTTTGTGTACACTGTAGTTTGTGACCACTTCTGACCTAGATCTTACAAATTACAATACCCCAGCGAAACAAGCAAGCTGGAGATCCACATAGGTTAGTGATAAACCCAAGAGATCACTCAAACCACAGGGGTTGTTGTGAGATGGGCTCTGTATGTTTTTGTGAAAGACACCTCGTGGAAGGCAGGTGAAAGGAAAGACCTGCGTTTATTGTGAAACCACAGCTGCCAACCGCAGAAGTTTTGCAGAAAACCGGATTTCCTCAATGCAAAGCTAATAGCACACACGTGGCTTCACCCACAGGGAGCCAGCAACAAAGCATGATTATCAACTCAAAGTTTATCGATTCAAATCTTTTGTCTCTTCTTATAAGTTAAGAATGAAAACCACACAGGCTGTATCTTGGCATTTTAAAAGATTTACTTTCAAACCAGTGAACATTGTGTCCAAGTAGAGTTTCTTGTTAGAATCTATTCACATTAGAAGTTGGCTTCACACAACACAGAATTGTTTCTCTTGTGCCATACACAGCTTATTTATATTAGAGTAACAAAGTAATGTCAATGGCAAGAGTACTTTGGTTCATTTATAATTATCACAGAGCATTCAGTTCGCTGAAAACATTAAACTGTAAAACCTGTCTCCTGATGTGATATGGGTACATGCCAATAAGAAATGCAGGATTTGTTGCTGTAAATCAGACAACACTGTTAAATTCATAGACAATTCAGTTGGTAAAGCTACATAAATCTGTTCACATGGTCACAAGAGTAAACTTCAAGGTGATAGGATGTAAATTGTCTTTTGCAATTCTTCACATCCTTTAAGAGGGAGAATCTTGGGAGGAGAAGAAGGAAAAATGGAAAACGACTTGGTGTTGCCCCATCTGCAATTGGTTCTGTTTTGATAAGCAGGCCTAAAGAGAGGAAGAAATTGAAGCATAAAAGAGAACAAAAATACAACAAAGTCTTAAAAGCCCTCAACAAAGACTGTTGTAACACAATGTGGAGAGATAGGGACACATCAGGCCAGGCAGCATCAGAGGAGCAGGAAGGCTGATGTTTTGGGTCAGGATCCTTCTTCAGAAATGGATCTGAAACGTCAGCTTTCCTGCTCCTCTGATGCTGCCTGGCCTGCTGTGCTCCTCCAGCTCCACACTGTGTTATCTCTGACTCTAGCATCGGCAGTTCTTACTATCTCCAAGAAAGACTGTTGGATGTTTAACTTTATTTCTGTATTTTTCTACTTAACACTATGAAGGACTCTAATGTTTAACTTTTAACTTTGTTGCTTTATTTTTTTACTTTGTAACTAAGATTTTGTACCTAGGTATCTTTGTACCTAAGATGGCACCAGGAATGGCGATGTGGTGTACTTTTACTGTACTCAGTTACTGTACTCATGTACTTCTGTACTTGAGTACATGTAACAATAAAATCTAATTCTAAATTCTAAAGTTAAATACCTGACAATTATGAAAAGATGGCATTATAGCTCCCATGACAAAAGAAGCAAGTAGATCCCATTTTAACATTTAAGTTATGGTCGTGTTCCTAAGCTACATGTCTCATTTTACTTTTAGCCGATTTTTGGAAATCAATCAGACTACTTCCAATACGTAGCCGATTCACATAAACTGGAATTCGACTTAAAGAGTATTTCAGAGATTTCAGTCTTATTTTAGGAAAACTGGATAACTTCCAACACTTGACACTCTTACAATGTTTCTCCATGACTTCATTGCTGAGGATCAAAGGCTCAATTAGGGGCCTTTGGTCAATGTTGCTGACTTAGAGAAGTTCTATAGCAACATTCATCATTTTGTGCTATTTATTCTCTAAATATAACCACCAATCTGAGAAATCATTGTGCAATCCCCTGTCGCATTAGTAGCCAGAAAATTCCCAACTGGCTACTATTGTGTTTCATACCCGTCTGAATAATATGCAAACTATGTACAAATGATTAAAATGTTGGTTGCTGCAATGCTGATGTTACACTTAAAAATGTGTCTACTTGTGAACATATATTCACTAAGGATCAACCTTTTTAAGATAAAAATTCTTTGAGTTTCCTTCTCAACACATATAACAGAGCCAACTTAAGAGTCCCAGAGCACAGAAACCTGACAGGCTGAAACCAGTGTGATCCAGTTTTTGCAAGCTCCATCTTATCTCTAGTAGTGCATACTTCCTGTGAAATTGACCTCCCCCTGCAGAACCCCCACCCCCTGCAAGTGACTTAGTTGCTACATAATGATTCTGGGCCAGGCTCTAAGTCTGCTGCTACTGCTGCTTGCTGTTGCTGTCAGGTGACAGTGTCTAAACCGCTCATTCATACTGAATGAATCAATGAGAGAATACATGTATACTGCTCATAATTTTCTCTGGTTGACTATCCAAAACCAGATGAAAAACATTGCAATCTCCACTTGACGGGTAATTTTAAACAATCTACATCCAACCAGTGGATGAAATGTGGTTTTCTGTGTCTGTCACTAACTTCTTAGCAAATATGATTGTTAAAAATAAGGTGAAGTGTTTTCTCATGTGTTCCTCTTGTATCTTTGCCTCTAAAGAAGTAACTCAGGTCCAAAGGCATTGATGCTTTTGCAGTGGATGGCAGACAGAGAATTCTGAAGTTCACTTCAAAGAAAGACCTTGCGTTGAACACACTATTGAACAGATTAGGTCTGATCTCAACTTACTTGCACTGTGTCAGTGTGAACACATTAGTACGTGGACAATTAAATCTAGACATACACAATGAATAGCAACCAAATTGGGAAAAGCAAACTCTCCTAAACAGCAAACTGTCATAACATCAGGTAGTCTGTTTTTAGTTCATTGATTGTTAGCTAAATACTCCATGGTTAACTCCTATGGTCTTCTTCGAAACAGTGACATAGAATCTTTTATACTCTCTTGAACAAAGATCTCACAAGTTCCTGTGCTCTTCCAAGGTCTTCAGGCCTTACAGGGATAGCTGCTGGGAGACAAGCAATGCCCTCCAAACATGACTGATGAGACCTTTATGAAAAGCTCAGACTGATGACTACTCAAATTTCCACCCAGACCACGCTGAAGCAGACCATAAACCTCTTGAAGACGTGTTTTTGAAGTCTGGATCTCCAGTGGGCCTTGCAGTGCTGCCCAGAAAGAGTGTGCCCCAATTTGTGCAATGCTGTACCCTTCAAATTAGCGCTGACAAAGGCTGGGGATGCCCTGGATGCGCAGTAAATGAGAGATCAACAACAATCTTCTGAGGATGAAAAATGAGGACGAGGATTAGAACATTGCCGAGGAGGACGTCCAAGTGGGCATGATAAAGCAATGCATTGTCAAGTGCGAGAAGCCAGAAATAATCTCTTTGAACCTGTGTCCAAGCTAGATGAGCTGGGTTTGGATTTTATTTAATTGTTTAACATTTGGTTGGTAATCTGGAAAACTGCTCCTACTTAGTGCCAAGGTGCGTGGACATTGTTACTGTTACAATCCTTGACATTATTCATCTTATTGTACACTTGATATCTTCAGGTCATGACAGTCTCTTGGCTGCTATAACACAGATAGATTGCTAACTTGGCCAAATAGCAAGGGATGCTGGGTACATTGGCGAAGTAAAACTCGGCAATCATAAAACCCACCAGACACACTACAAACACAGCAGCCAGGTGCGAATGATATTAGCATAATGTAAAAGCCAACAGTTAATCTGGACAAACATACACCCACAAACTTATCCATCAAACAAAGGAGAGCCCAGACAGCGGGGCTCTGGGTCCTACCACACAAAGAAACAGTACATAGTAACAGCAGCATGCTATCTAAATGATTGACTCTTGTTTCAAACTATTAAGCGTATCTCCCTGCTTGGCCAAAACTATAGAAAGTTCCAGAAAACCATCTGAAAGGTATAAAAACAGGGTTCACCTCACTCTTGGAACCTCGCTCGGAATCTCTGGAATTGTTCCGAGGCCTTCTGAGGAGACCAGCATGGCAGGAGACAGAGACCAGCTGACCATCCAGAGAGAAGGAAGGAAGTAGCTTCGCAGACCCAGAGACAGAATCACTGAGAGAGCAACTGTGTAAATTTACAACAGACTCGAGAAACATTGTAACCTTAAGGGGCCAAATAGGATTAAGAACAGTATGTCTGGTATTAAAGATTATTGCAATTTTGTTCCTAATAAAGTGGGACTATTTTGCTTTGGCACCGGATTCTGTTTGTATTGATTTGCATCGCTTTGGTTTTATGGGTCACTGGGAAATTCATTCAAAACATTCTGGTCGGAGTTGCCTACAACTTGTTTAAAGAGGAACCGGACAACATTTGGCACCCCTGTTAAGAGGTTTCAGCTGGAAGTGACCCTTAAGGTCCTCAGAACCTGAACTGCCAACCTTACCAGCTATCATGCACATTCAGCCTGAGGTGGTTGTTAAGGGAGCAGCTGCCCCATGTGTAGGCCAGGATATAACTTGAGTGTGTGAGACACTGGCACTGACAACAATTGAACTATAAACCAGGTACCCTAAACTGTGACAGACACAGTACAAGCCAGGTGTTCTACAGCCAGACCGAGCAAAGCATGAGCTGGAAAAGGGTAATGGAGTATAGAGGGACTGTGAAGAAGTTAGCCTAGATGGGTTTGGGGTGGGGTGTGGGGGCGGGTGCGGGGGTTGCAGCAGATATGTGCCTGTTGTGTAGACATGTTGGACTCCTTGAACAAACCAAGGGAGTTTTTATTTTAAACCCCTCTGGTCCCTATCCCAGAAGTGTTTGATGGGAAACTCCCCTCAGCCGAAGGGGGACTTTATTTATTTTCATTTTAAAGAAGAGAAGAAATTTTCACCTGAAGTTTAAACTCTTGTTCCTGTCTTGGGAACGTTCGATGGGGATGGAGCTGAGGGGATTTGAATTTTAGTTGACTTTGAGTTCAGATGAGTAGACAAAAGTTTACTCTGTATTTCGACCCTTGTTGTCCCTAGCCCAGGAGTGTCAGCGGGGACAGAGTCAAGGGGAAGTTTTTTTTATTTTAAGTGTCAAACAAACTTTACTTTGAGTTCAAGAGAGTCAAGGGATATTTGAGTTCCAAAGAATCGAGGAAATTTAACTTTTAAGAGATATCCAGTAAAGACCCAGCAATAATATGCTTGTCAGCAAAATAGGACAAGTGTCCTCTTGTCCAAAATGGGAGGACACACTCAGACAATACCTTCTTCCCAAATGGACAGAATTGTGTAGCAACCTAGCCTGGCCCTGGACCATGGGTTCTACAGCCCAAGACAAATGGCAAGAAACACAAGTAGGAAAGAAGGCCACTAAGATAAACACAGCAATAGCAATGGCATGGAATTTGGAAGAATCCTGTAGACAACTAGTTGAGGTTAGTTCATCATGGAAGGATTAAGAATCACTACTGATGAATTGGAAAAGTTAAAACTTGTAGTTAAAGGATCAGGACACCAGAATGCAGGAAACACTGATGTACATGGGACAGTTGCAGGCACAATTGGAAAGAGCCCATTCTAGTGAGAGGAGGGCTATTGAGAACTGAAAGGCAGCCTGAGCATGTATTGGTAAACTGAGAGAACAGTGTAGGGAGCTCCAAGCAGCCGTACAGTTGTCCAAGCCTGCAATGCAGAGCAATGCACATCAGGCCCTAATATGGAGTATTTAAAGTGCCAGGACAAAATACAGTCCCTCGAGAACCAGATGTCCGCCCAGAACGGGATTATGTGTGGCCTTTGGAGTCCTATCGCCCCAGGGAGATAACAAAAGGCCCCACACCTAATCCACCTCTGCTCCACAGATGGGGACCCCCACTGCCTTTCTCCCAGGCGACGGCACTTTCAACACTTACTCCTGACCCACAGCCGAAACCAGAGTGCATGAAAGTGTGGTCCACACTTCTTTTAGGCCCCTCCAATTTGGACGAAGAAAGAAGGAGCAGGAATACACTAAGGAGTCCCAGACAGACTCCGCTCGATACATGTGCCCTGCCACCAGAAGAGGGGAACTCCCTCAAACAAACCTCAAACCCAATCTGTGCTATAACTGTGGCCAAGTCGGCCATTTTATTCAGGACTGTCGGGCACATAAAATTCCAATCTGGCACTAGGAAGTCTGGAAGAAAGGGGCCAACATTCAGGGTACCTTCCTGGCAGCAACAGCTGGAATGAAAAACAGGCTGTGGCTTATACATTGAGGATGACAGGAGCAACTCCATAATGGAAATAGATTTAAAGGTCCCCAGTGCACAAGGTGCCATCCACATATGGGGCTCATTTATTCTATTGCCCTTTTTATTTTTATTTAAGAAAGGGGGCAGGAATGGGTGACATTTGGAACAATTTGACAGTTGTAAAGTATTAAGTAGAAAACAGTGTCAGATATTAGACAAAGATATTTACAGAAATTACCGTATTTTTTCAGAAAGTGCACCAGGGTGGCTACTCCAAAACAATTATGAAACATTTACGGAGCATTTATTGTGTATTGTGTATTATTGTAATGACTGTATTCAAAAAATATAGCATGGGCACAAGAGAAAACAATGTCCCCATGATACCTGTGGGACGACCCACCAGACTTGGTGGTGTGTGTAGGTGGGACGTCTTAGCAGTTAGTAGGTGAAAGAAAAGGGAACTCTTCAATGATGTAGCCACAGCACACGGGGCAGGGGTGTCAATGGTCAATACCCTTGATTTGGCTAATTTGGAAAATATACTCAGGATCTTGACCCAACAAGTCAAAGGAGCCCTAGGAGGACTGAATACAAACAATCAACAGGAGACCATGGGACAACTAGTGGAGAATCAGGCTAGCCATCACTTAGTGACCATACTGGAGGGTCACGCCAAGATGATTAACCAGATCGTCCAGGAAAAATCAAAGATGACAGTGAGCAGCAAAACTGACCTCTGTGCAGCATCTACGGAAACTGGATGTTTGAACAGCTGAGGGAGGGCCTCAGGCAGGCCAGTCAAGGGAAAGTTCCTTCTGGCTCAGCGATGCATGCTGTTTGACTCCATGAACAGCTCAAACATTTGTTCCAGAAGACAACTCACACCAACATCTCCAGCTGTCAGTTGCACCAGCTCATCAAGGTGTGGTTTAATGACAGCTGCAGGGACACTCTCAGCAAGGCCCTGGGCTTGGTGCTGGGGATTCCAATTATCCTTAGTGAAAAAGTTGGGTTGAGGACCTTTGAAGTCAAAAATATTGGAATTATGAGAAAATGTCACCCTCCCATATGCTGTGGAGAGACAGGAGACAGTTGATAGGGACCACTCGCACAAACACACCATACCATCGTACCCATACGCTGTCAACCATGAATTCAGCGCTTCTCATATCTAACTGTTGACTTAACTGCACTCACCCTTATATATCTCAGGATACTGTTGGCTAAGACTGCAGGCTGGGAAAGACAGAGATCCTTGGAACACTCACTCTGAATAATACTGTACACACATACACAGGAGCTTTAAGGTGGATGGAACTCCCATGGTTATCACAATTGTCAGTTTTATTTGTTCTGATTACTGAATGTTGTCTATGCACTTCAATCCTGTATGGATTATCACAACAGGAGTTTTCATTTTTATGTACATGCAAAAATATGATAGGCTTGACCAATGCACTAACGGCATTCACATGAGTATGTAGGCTCTCTGTCAACAAACATAACCAACCTTTACAATTAGGTTTAAATTTCATTCACACAAGCTTTTTCTGTTCAAAAGGAGGGAAATGTAGCAGCCTCTTGGCTGCTAAAACTCAGATAGATTGCTAACTTGGCCAAATAGCAAGGGATGCTGGGTACATTGGCGAAGTAAAACTCTGCAGTCATAAAACCCACCAGACACACTACAAACACAGCAGCCAGGTGCGAATGATATTAGCATAATGTAAAAGCCAACAGTTAATCTGGACAGACATATACCCAACAATTTATCCGCTAAACAAAGGAGAGCCCAGTCAGCGAGGTTTTGGGTCCTACCACACAAAGAAACAGTACATAGTAACAGCAAGCATGCCATCTAAATGATTGACTCTTGCTTTGAACTATTAAGTGTATCAGGAACAAAAACAAAGTTGCTGGAAAAGTTTAGCAGGTCTGGCAGCATCTGTGAAGGGCAAAACAGAGTTAACGTTTCGGGTCCGGTGACCCTTCCTCAGAACTG
>JAHRHZ010000065.1:19511653-19533889 GCA_024137785.1 Ginglymostoma cirratum
GAAACAGTTCTGAGGAAGGGTCACCGGACCCGAAATGTTAACTCTGTTTTCTCCTTCACAGACGCTGCCAGACCTGCTGAGCTTTTCCAGCAACTTTGTTTTTGTTCCTGATTTACAGCATCCACAGTCCTTTAGGTTTTTATTAAGTGTATCTCTCTGTTAGAAAGTTCCAGAAAACCGTCTGTATGGTACAAGGGCAGGGTTCACCTGCAGACCTCACTCTTGGAACCACGCTCGGAATCTCTGGAATTGTTCCGAGGCCTTCTGAGGAGACCAGCATGGCAGGAGACAGAGACCAGCTGACCATCCAGAGAGAGAGGGGAAGGAAGTAGCTTCGCAGACCCAGAGACAGAACCACAGAGAGCGCGACTGTGTAAATTTACAACATACTCAAGAAGCATTGTAACCTTAAGGGGCCAAATAGGATGAGGGACAGTATGTTTACTAGTAAAGATTATTGCAATTTTATTCCTAATAATGTGGGACATTTTTGCTTTGATACCAGATTGTGTTTGTATTGATTTGACCACTTTGGTATTATGAGACACCTGGAAAATACATTCAAAATATTCTGGTTGGAGTTGTCTATAACTTGTTTAAAGAGCAATCAGACAACAGGGTGACCCCACTTCCACAAGTTTTGTGCAGTGAAATCTCTCATGTTAGCTAGCAGGTTGAGAAGAAGCCTGAGGAATCTCATTCTGACTCTTCCATCATCAGTAACCCTTCATTGTTTCAGAATGCGCACAGACCTGAAAAGCTCAAGTAACCTCTGTGACAGCATTGAACCGAAGACAGGCAAAGAATTGAGCAGCTTTTCTCAATGTGCAATGAAGGAGAGTAGCTATGTGACCTGCCCATTGTCCATTTCCATGCCTTGATTGGCAGTGAGCTCAGTTGAAAAGCTAATAAATATAATGAACATCTTCCTCCAGGGATGTGTGGAAACAGGGACAAAAACCGAAATTACTGGAAAATCTCAGCAGGTCTAGCAGCATCTGCGGAGAGAAAGCAGAGTTAATGTTCCCTCAGAACTGATTATAGCTCAGAAATGTTTGGTATATATGCTGAAGAAGTGGAGGGAACGTGGAGGCCTAAAATTATTGAACTTGATATTGAGCCCTGAGGAAGTAAAAAATGAGATTCTGTTCTTCCAGCTTGTGCTGAGCTTCACTGCAGCACTGCAACAAACCTCAAGAGGAAATGTTGGCCAGAGAACAAGGTGGTGTGTTGAATTGGCAGGCAACAGGAAACTCAGGGTCATTTTTGCGGACAGAACGTGGGTGTTCTGCAGACCAGTCACCCGGTCATTTCCGAAGAGAGGTCCAGACCCGAAACGTCAGCTTTCCTGCTCATCTGATGCTGCTTGGCCTGCTGTGTTCATCCAGCTCTACACCTTGTTATCTCAGATTCTCCAGCATCTGCAGTTCCTACTATTCCTACATATTCTATTTAGCCTCAGCACTGTTCACAATAAAATGCAACACCTTGACTGCAGTCTTCAGCATCTAGGTTGAAGAATCCTTGACATCTGAGGTTATCTTTGATCTACATTGCACCTACCCCCACCTCTCCCCTCAACCCACCCACCACCATCCCTGTCCAGGGCCTCCAGGTCTCTGTCAATGAATCAGAGAGTGAGCTATCCCCTCCTTTGCTTTATAACAGGCCAGCAACACTGTCTGAGAGCCTCCATGTACAGACTGACTACCACCATGGAGATCCAGTTCCAACATATTCAGGGTATGTTGGATATGTGCGTAGACTTAAACTCTATCGCTCCAGCGTTGGCTACATTTGTGCTATTGACCTGGTTAAATTGCATCCATGTGAGAGATGAGCAGCCTTTTCAGACATCTCAAGGATGAAAGAAGGTTTTTGGTGAGCAACTTGCAAGCAACCGACGCCTGGACTGCATTAGCAGAGGTTCACTGATTGCAAATTGTGCTCATTAAGCAGAATCCCACAGCCTCTGTCTTTGGTTAAGGATTCATCTTAACCTCTGCTCAGAAGCTGCCACAGCTGGAGATTTCAGCTTCAATGCCACCTTAAAGAAGGAACATATTGAACCAATAAGGCCTTCACCTGCACCTTCCACTAATTCAGAGAGTTTTGCTTCCTTGGCTGTTCTGTCTACATTAGACTCAGGATCATAGGCTGTGAGCATGTCACTGATGCATCTCCACAACACACAGTCTCTGGCACTCAGAGGGCTACCACAGACCAGACACCTGCTGAGCAGGCAGAAGGCGATCCCACGATCTCAGCTGTTAATGACTTTGTCGCAATGCACAGAGAGGCACAGGAACAGTTGACAGGTTTGTCAGAGGCAGCTAGTAAACTGGATCAAAGGGTGGTGGAGTCCACCAACATTATTAGTACCATGCTGCGTCTTAAATGATGTGCAACCAGTCTTTAAATATGAACACTGGAAGGCCCTGGTAGTGCTGAGCAGTTCTGCCTCCCCAGCTGTGTGATACTCCAGGAAAGGCATCAAAGAGGTTGGAAGCATCATTAACAAAGTGAAGAGTAGAATATTGTGTGAGAAAAGATAATCCAAGCCATGATGGACCAGGCACCATGAATTTCATTTAACAAATCCCTTTAACTACGTGTGGGAAGATCATTCGGGAGAACAGAGAAACGAAAGAGAGAAGTAATTTCACTTTTCACAGAGCTGGGAACCTTCATATTCTGACTAGATACATGTTGGAGCCTGAAGCAGAGTGTGTGACAGGATCCAACAATTAACTCATTTTCTTCGTTCCTGTTCCTTTGCTAACTTAACAACAAAATATCTGAGAACACAAAGTTCTATTTTAATAGCCAAAGAATTCTCTGTGACCCTTTTATGCGTTCCTAATGCAATGGAGTTTAATTGATAGAGATGAAGTACAAATCCCCAAAGCTTCCTATTGTACAATCATTTATCCCTGAAAATATGTCTACATTAGCAGGGTAGTGACAGTTTTGCTCCCTTCCATGTTCATGTCAATTGTAAAACAATGAGCCGTTTTGAATGATTTTTTTTTGGGCGACATTGAACCTGGTGAAATTAAGAGGAACTAAAGAAGTGCAAGGTAGTGAGTCAATGCAGCTTTTGACGTGGCAGAACTAGTTATTGGGAGGGACAGCTCTGAACACTGTAATCTTGTAAACAGATTCCAAGGTTTTCAAATGACTCATACTTCATTTGCAGTACAACCCTTAGCACATGGTTAGAGATTATCATCTGAAAAACAAAGGTTATCAAATTGATTCGAGCCTGACTTCAATGAAACAAACAAGGCTCATCTTGATTGCACACCTCCCATTATTCTCAGAAACTGAAAGAGAGTGCTTTTACTCCCAGACACATATAGACCATGGTTAATATTATTTGCACTTAGCTGTCTGACACCAATAATAATGAAAGTTTTAGTCTGGAGATTTCCTCCCTAGGGTAAGTTTAACATTGCTTCTGAGAGCTTGTGATCAATAATACTGGTAGTGATTTGATGTTCAATAGAATAAAGCAGAATGGTTTGGCAGAATCTGCTGTTTAACATTGTAAGGCTACATAAGGCTTTTGTCATGTGACTCAATTTGTCCCTGATACAGCTGAAACCAAAAGCTAGATTTTCTGTTTTGTACCTGAAATTGTGCACATTTTCTGAATAGGGTAGAATTTAATAGTCCCCAGCCAGTAGGTTTGCAGGCACTGAGGGAGGGGGTAACGATCTGATCAAAATCTCTTAGTGACCTTCCTGCTGTCCACATGCCTGTTCCTACCCCTGACCAATTTGTTATTTTATAGTGCGCTAAAGGCAGAGGGTAGCCTCCCTATCCTCATCTCGATTTAGGCCTTAGGTGGACAATTATTGACCATTGCAGGCCACTTCCTGCCCAGCCTCAATTTCGAAGCCAATAGGAGAGGTTCAGGGGCAGTGTGGGTAAGATGGGTAGTCTGTGTGAGGGAGGGGTGGTGCACAGGACGACTTGCTTGGGTCTTGGGCAGGCGGAGGAAGGCTGCCCTTATCAGGGGGCAACTTTATATTTTGGGTGGCCTTCCTCCTCAGGTTTACTCCCACACCCAATCCCCTGTAAGTGTTCTCCACCCCACAACAGGCCCCACCTCACTGCCTGGAGACCTTGTGCACTTTGTTGATCCCGGACTCTGGAACCTTGAATCTGGGGTTTGCAACTCTGCTGGAATTCTCCAAGTGAAGGCAACAATCTTGTCTTCAGGCAATTGAGGCTCCTCAATATGTTACATGGCAGTGGGCATGCTGTCATTGGTGGGACATGTGTCATACTGACTCTTTGGGTGCTGGAGTGCAGAATTCCAGCATCTGAAAAATTCTCCCATAAAATCTTCCATGAACCAGTGGAGTCAGATAATAAAATTGTATTTCTTTCTCCATGACATTAAAATATTTTCTTAATTTATTTAAGAGTGATAATCTGGTGCTGTTTTATTAATATAAATTAAAATGCATTTAGAACAAAAAGAAAGTGTTTTTGATAAATATGCAGTCCATCACTGGTAGATGTCCTGATTTTAATTTGAAGCCAATGACTTAGCTGTTCATTTATTGAATTTGATGCATACTGAAGTAACTCCACAGAGGCTGGTATCCTGTCACCAAGTCACCCTTTATTTACTCATGGAGAATCATTGGCACTGATCCAGCTCCTTCAGGATGTCTGACACTCCTGTTGTTACCTGGCAGCCAGGACTCCCTGACTGTACCAGATTAACAGCCCCAATGAGGGAACTCATATTCTATGAGGTCCATCTGGCTGACCTCATGAATTCTCTACAAATGCTAATCAGTTTCTTAACAAGTTGAATGTTTACTAGGTTTAAAAAGATGCAACTATTGTCTATGGGCCTAATAAACAAGTTCAACTTGAAGAACTATCTCAAGATGTCACAAGTAATGGAAACTCCCAGGGGTCATTATCACAATCTGAGGGTAGGCCTTGTTTCATGGGTGGGGCCAGCTTGTTGTGTATTGTTTTTAAAACCAGCAGCAAAGTTGACAGAAACCCAAATATTGCTGATGTAATTTGCACTTCAAATTCCTCAATCAATTTCAGACAAATTGTGCTGAACAAGCATAACCTTTAGGCCCTGTTTTTAGTTAAGATTCAGTCATATTTTTTTCATTTGGTTTTGAGGGAAGATGGAACAAAGTAATTTCTGTGTTTTAACCTATCCTTATTAACTTCCTTGAGCAAACTTACCAGTTTCCTGTTACCACAGATAATTGTGGTATTCTGGTTTAAACATAAGTTGACACTGCCAGGTCGTTAATTAAATGTTCTGAATAGTGGAAAATGGTCTAAGTGTTCAGGAGGTAGAGATACTGCCAGCAGAGGAAAATCCAGGCTCGTGCTAATAATAGTGACTACATTGGCAATGTCGAGTGTTGAAATCTGTAAGTGGCATGTCTGTACTGGCAATGAATTATTTGTGAATGGTTATCACACATAGAAAGGCATCCATTTGGAATTCAATAGTAGTCAGTGATACAGAGAAATGAATGGAAAGAATGGAAATTCCCACTGTTTAAAAGCTCTTTTGTATGTCTGCCAACGGGACTGACCTTTCAATAGTCATGTCCAATATAAGGTAGAGTTGATTTTTTGGATGTTTTGACTGGGCCTTTAAATTTGCAATGCAATGGTTTTATATAGATGTGCAGGTCAGTAAGTTAAAGATGCTTTGAAACTGAAAAGAGGGAGTTTTTGCAATACAAACAGAGCTTCCATCGATCTCTCATTGGCAGTGGCAGAAGGTTGAAGGACGTCCATGGCATTTACTCAAGCACCCCACTCCTTCCATACACCATATTAAATGTAAAATCATAAGAAATTCGAGCAGCAGTAATTCATTCAGCATCTTGAGACTGCTCTGCCATTTAGTATCAAGTGTGATTTGATCATAGCCTGAAACACTCTTTCATGCCAATACTTCCTGCCACCAACACCACCCCTTACTCACCCCCCTCACACACACTTCTCCAAAGCTTTGATCTGCTTGTAGGTCAGAAAGCAGTCCAGTTCGGCCTTGAATATATTCAAATTCCAAGCTTCCACTGGTCTCTAAGGTAGAGAATTCTATTAACTAATAACCCCTGAGAAAAGAAATTCCTCTTTGTCTTCATCATAAATGGGAGACATTTTAATCTTTGCCTCCTAATTCTAGATTCCTATGTGAGGGGAATCTCAGCATCTACTCTGTCAAAACCTCTGAGAATCTGGTATGTTTCAAGGGTGGCATGGTGGCTCAGTGGTTAGCCTCACAGCGCCAGGGACCTGGGTTCAGTTCCTCTGCTGGGCAACTATCTGTGTTGAGTTTACATGTTCTTCCCTGTTTCTGTGTAGTTTTCCTTTGGTTTCCTCCCACAGTCCAAAGATGTGCAGGCTCGGCGGATTGGCTACGCTAAATTGCCCATCAAGCTCAGGGATGTGTAGATTAGGGAGATGGGTCTGAGTGGGATGCTCTGAGGGTTGGTATGGACTTGTTGGGCCAAAGAGCCTGTTTCTACACTGTAGGGATTCTATGAATATAATCTAATCATGGTCACTTGACAGGGATCTATACATACTCTCAATCTTCAATAGGTCACTAAATGAAACACAAGAACATTTATTTATCCCAAAGCCCTCACTATTCAAAAATGACTGACTGTTTTGTGACAAATCCTCTTCCCCCAAGCCTTTGTCCCAGCTGTACAAAAAGTATTGTAACTTATGGGCCATTTGCCACTTGATTGTCTCCATCTGCGATAACTATTCCCAGCCAGCCAATTCTTTGTCGCCTTTTGAATTTGTTATTCGATCCAGCATCAATTGCCTTTTTTTCTGGGAATTGCTCCATGCAACACCGGTTAAAGGAAATCTTCAAGCTTCTCATCAAATCAAGTTAAATCTCTCATCAAACCTGTAGTGTAGCTGCAGTGACAGTAAAGTGGGAAATATAGAGCTGCTGCCTGTAAATCACTCGTTTAAGGGTTATCAACTCACACTAATCAAGGAAATAGTTTTCACATTACACACTAGCTTGAGAGATTCTAAACTTGCACCACAGATGTGGAAATAATCCATAGAAATACTTTCCACATTTCCAGTAGCACATCAGCAGTTGTATTTGTTAATATGAAAGCAGTACTGATGCAAAGATATATATATATATTTATTCATGGATTCATTCACTGACAGAATAAATGTGAGTACCTGTGGTTGGGTCACACCATGCATACGGGGTCCAGTAAAATCACAACATGTTTATTATTTATAACACGTTCTAGCGTGAAATTTAGCAGTTCAGGAAATAGGCACCTTTCACTCAGAGCAGGATTATGCTCCAATATGTGCACTTATTCCATACTTTTTCCAACAACACTGACTTGCATTATATAAACATGAACAGAACAACCAAGAAAGATCATCAGGCTGACCGCATATATCATTGGATCACCCACGATGCGTGCAATCTCCTGGGAGAGATGAAAAACCCCAGAAAAGAAATTCTATAGAGTTTGACCACTGCCTTCTCAGGCCAAATAGGGTTGGGTAGTGAATGTGATTTTGCTTCCGCTAACCACATCCCAAGAACAAATAATAAAGAAGTCAATAAAGGCAGTGGGACACCACTATGAAACACAACCCCTAAATATCCTTGTTTATCAGCAAACTACCTGTTTTAAGTGGAAATGTTTCTTCTCTCAAGTTCCCTTTTAAATGAAATAATTCATAAAAAGCTTAATCGTGTCCCTTCCAAGAATGCTTGTTTCCAAAGTGAATAGCATTAAATACTTGCAGCCTGTAGTCATAACAGAGAGCCCTAAAGTTAGATAGTATTCTGGCTGCACCCTATGCTACATCTTCTCCGAAGCCTCGAGACCATTCACCATGAGAGTGACACACAAACTAGATCACTTGGTACTCCACATGATGGCATGCTGAAGCAATACTATGCAAAATATGATCCTCTTTGTTAAATACTAGGTGATTTCAGTAATATCATTTAAAACACATACAACTGTAAAAAAAGCCCAGAAGCTCATTTGCTTTCCTCCTCACTGTTTGTGCACTTTTCATGATTTTTGAACAAATATCCCTTGATTTCCACCTTTAAGTTTTGTCATCTTTAGCCCTGATTGGCTACATCTGCAAGACAGAGATAGACTGAATGACACTGTGTGACCACAATGAAAGAAATTTAGGTGGATACATTAAATAATTCAGCTACAATCACCAAACAGTTACCTGATGTGGTCTAATTTACTAAAATATGTCACAGTTTTGTATCATGTGTGAGATTATGAACAGTTCCAATGTTTTACACATCCAAACAATTTAGGACACATTGAAAGAACAATGAAGAACAATGATCCCAACATGGTTCCATTTTAACTGACTGAGCTCCTGTCAGATTCACTCCACATCTTTTGATCCATTTAGCCCTAAGAACTATATCTAACTCCTTCCTGAAAACATATGATATTTTGGTCTCCACTGCTTTCTGTAGCAGAGATATCTACGGGCTCGCTACTATCTGGGTGAAGAAATTTCTCCTCATCTGAGTCCTAAATGGTTTACCTTGTATCCTTAAACTGTGACCATTGTTCTAGACTGCCCAGTTATCAGGAAAAATGTAGTCCTGTTAGAACTTTATAGATCACAATGAGATTTTATCTTATTCTTCCAAACTCCAGTGAATATAGATCTAACTAATTCGATGCCACTTCATACATTAATCTTTCCATCACAATTTAAATAATTCATTCAAAACACTTTGCACTCACCAGATAATTGGATGGATTTTCCACACAGAATCAGGTGAGGAAAACAATGGACAGCAGTTGCTGACGTCCAGCCCACATTTCCATCTCTAGTTATTTTCAGCAAAGCAGCAAAAGGGGCTGATTGCTACAACTTAGAAGTTGTCAGCACCATTCTAGAAAGGAGTTTCAAAACTTCTGCAATTTCCAGAGAGATGGCTATGGTTTGGCAGCCTTTCTAAACCAGAGCTGGTGAGTAAAGACATGAACCATAGATTGGAGACAGGAAGAGTCTAAAAGGTGAGTTGAAATCATGTTTATAATTCATCATTCAATTCCACAGCCTAATTAATATCCATCTTTACTGAAGTTTAGTGATGGTGATTGAAAAATGTGAGTGATCATTAAATATTATATTTGCCAAACTATTAATTCTGACAACTGACAAGCTGCCAAGTGAAAGAGCATTGCTATAAAGCAGACAGTCCTTAGATACATTAAAATAGATCATCCGGTAAAGTGATACTCTGTATCGTACAATATAGAAAGTTACCCAACTATGATGTCAGCATTTATTCATTTAAATGTTTCCATGGCTTTCATTTATTCCTTATAGAGCTGTCCAGACACCTGTTTGTCTGCTTGAATTCTTTGACAGAGTTCTAAGCTTTTGGCTATTTTCAAAAGCACTAAAAGTTTCTTCCCTGTAGGGTTGGTTACTACAGCTATGCTGGAGAAAGTGATTTTGAAGGATTGGCTGGTTTCAGGGACATTACTAGAGCCTGTACTGTTACGTTTATTTATACAGTCATCTTGTGAGCTTATTCAGTTTGGTAGATTTGTGATGTTTTAGGAAAATTATACTTTGTTTGTTCTTTTATGTTCTTTTTCCAAGATTTCTAAATGGGGCTTGTTAGTTCTGTTTGTAAAATGGTTACTGGGTGATTGGGTTGGTGTTGTGAAAGGCAGTGAAAGAAGGTGATTGGGATGAAGGTGGGTGGGGTTGATGTATGATTGGGGATAAAGAATGAGAGTGAGGAGACTTTATTCAGATCTAGACATTGGGTTCCTATCTTGGAAAATGGAGGTAAGCCGCACTAATTGCTTCCGCATTTAACCACCTTGATCTCTGCCTCAAAGTGGTAGAGTTGACTCAGACTAGCTCCACCTCTCCCTTATAAAATTCCTGCCAGCTTGCAATACCACGATGTAGCCAGGATCTCAACATAGGGATCATTCCCAACTTCCAGTTTCCATGTCCATGATGCAAATCTGGCCCAATAGCTCATTACTCTCTTAGGTATACTGTGACTACATTATTTCATTTAGTACCCATTGTCTTTTTGGGTGTCAGTATTGGCACAGTGAAAGCACTCTTGCCTCAAGCCAGGAAGTTATGAGCTCAGGTGCCGCTCCAGAAACCTAAGTATTCAATCTAGGCTGGCATTTCAATAAGATAGTATGGAAATGTGGCACTGTTAGAAGGTGCAGCCTTTCATGTGGAATTATCAAAGTCCCCGACTCCCTCTCAGATTTCATACTATAAAATAAGGAGAAGTGATGGTCTAGTGGTGTTATTGCTGGATTATTAGTCCAGAAACAGAACTAATGTTCTGGGGACTTGGGTTCAAATCCCACCATGGCAGATAACAAAAAACTGGAAATCTCTCACCTGGGCTGACCTACATGTGACTCTAGACCCATAACATTTTGGTTGACTGTCTGGAATCTGAAATGGCCCAGCAAGATATTCAGTTGTATCAATCTCTACAAAAAAATGAAACTGGACAGATCACCTGACATCGAACAGGCACCATAAAAGACAATGGCACAAAACAGCCCTGTTGACCCTACTAGAGTCCTCCTAGCTAACATCTGGGGGCTAGTGCCAAAATTGGGACAGCTATTTCACAGACTAGTCAAGCAACAGCCTGACATAGTCATACTGATGGAATTATACCTTACAGACAAATATCCCAGCCTGGATATGTCCTGTCCAGCAGGGCACCATAGTGGTATATAGTCGGGAGGGAGTTGCTCTGGGAGTCCTCGACATTAACTCTGGACCTCATGAAGTCTTGTGGCTTATGAACTCATGCCTTCACATTGAGAATAACCTCCATCGTGTTGTGCGACGCTGTCACTGTGCTAAATGGGACAGACTTTGAAAAGATCTAGCAACTCAAGACTGGGCATCCATGACGTGCTGTGGGCCATCAACAGCAGCAGAATTATACTCCAACACAATTTGCAACACATGGCCCGGCATATCCCCCAGTCAACCATTAACAGCAAATCAGGAGATCAACCCTGGTTCAATGGAGAGTGCAGGAGGGCATGCCAGGAACATCACCAGGCATATGTAAAACTAGGGTGTCAACCTGGTGAAGCTACAAAACAGGACTCCTTGCATGCCAAACAGCATGAGCAGCAAGTGACAGAAATAGCTAAGCAATCCTACAACCAACGGATCAGATCTTAGCTCTGTAGTCCTGTCATATCCAGTCATGAATGTTGGTGGATAATTAAACAACTCACTAGAGGAGGAAGGTCCACAAATATCTCCACCTTTAATGAGGAAGAGCACACCAGTGCAAAAGATAAGTCTGAAGCATTTGCGACAATCTTTAGCCAGAAGTGCCAAGTAGATGATCCATCACCGCCTCCTCCAGTGATCTCCAGCATTACAGATTCAGTCTTCAGCCAACTCAATTCATTCCTTGTGATATTAAAAAATGGTTGGAGGCACTGGATGCTGCAAAGGCTATGGGCTCTGACAACATTCTGGCAGAAGTACTGAAGGCTTGTGCTCCAGAACATGTTGCTCCCCTAGCCAAGCTATTCCAGTACAATTACAACTACTGGTATCTACCCAACAATGTGAAAAATTGCCCAGCTATGTCCTACACATAAAAATCAGGACAAATCCAACCCGGACAATTCCTGCTCCATCAGTCTATTCTCAATCACCAATAAAGTGATGGAATGTGTCATCAACAGTGCTATCAAGCAGCACCTGCTCAGAAATAATCTGCTCAGTTTGGGTCCTGCCAGGGCCAGTCGGCTCTTGACCTCATTACAGCCTTGGTTCAAACATGGATAAAAGAGCTGAATTCCATACATGAGTGGAGAGTGGCAGCCCTTGACATCAAGGCTGCATTTGACTGAGCTTGGTATCAGGGAGCCCTAGCAAAACTTAAATCAATGGGTATCGGAGGCAAACTCTCAACTTGTTGGAATCGTATCTAGCACGTAAGAAGATGGTAGTTGTCGTCAGAGGTCAGGCATCTCAGCTCCAGGACATTTCTGCAGGAGCTCCCCAGTGTCTTAGGCCTGACCATCATCAGCTGCTTTATCAATGGCCTTCCCTCCATCATAAGGTCAGAAATGGGAATGTTCACTGATGGTTGCACAATATTCATGACTCCTCAGTCACTGAAGCAGTCCAGGTTCAAGTGCAATAATATTTGAACAATATCTTGGGGTAACAAGTAGCAAGCAACATTTGCTTCATGGAAATGCCAGGCTATGACCATCACCAATAAGACACAATCTAACCACCACCATTTGACATTCAATGAATTCCTCACTATCAACAATCTTGGAGGTTACCATTGACCAGAAACTCAACTGGACTCACCACATAAATACAATGTTTACAAGAGCAGGTGAGAGATTAAGAATACTGCGGTAAGTAACTCACCTCCTGAGCCCCCAAAGCCTGTCCACCATCTACAAGGCACAAGTCAGGAGTGTGATGAAATACTCACCACTTGCTTCGATGAGTGCAGCTCCAACAACACTCAAGAAGCTTGGCACCATTCAGGACAATGCAGCCCGCTTGATTGGCATTACATCCACAAGCATCCACTCCCCCAGTCATTGACACTCATTAACAGCAGTGTGTACTGTCTACAAGACACACTGCAGAAATTCACCAAAGATCCTCAGACAGCATCTTCAGAAACCAAAACCACTTCCATCTAGAAGTACAATTCCTGCCGATACTTGTGTACACCTCCACCTTCAAGTTCCCCTCCAAGATATTCACCATCCTGACTTGGAAATATATAGCCGTTCCTTCACTGTCGCTGGGTCAAAATCCTCCCTAAGGCCTTTGTGAGTCAACAAACAGCAGTTGGACTGCAGCAGTTCAAGAGAGCAGCTCACCACCACCTGCTCAAGAGGCAACTAGGGACGGACAGGCCGTACATGCTGGCAAGCCAGTGACGCCCACATCCCCCAAAAAATGAATAAAAGGAAATTGAAGAAGAGTAAGAAAGGCCACACAGTATGCTGATCACCCTCAAAGGAAGTTATCTTACTGTCTCACTTCATATCGAGGCCGTTTTGACCTCAAAGGGACTTAGCGCAAGGCCCCAGGGTCAGGATTGATGGTGGGGCATGAAGGGGAAATATGAAGTGGAGAAAGGAGCCTTTATGGTCTGGAGTTGGAAGAATAGATCTTGAGAAGCTCCCCCCTGATTTTTCCTGACTATGCCTGGTTCAGCCACAGAACCATTGCCTGCATTGCTATCCGTGAGCCAGAAACCACAATCCTGCTTCTCATCTTCTTAGCTATCTTTCACATCCTTGGTAAGAACCAAAAGTTCCATCATCCTATTCCTTTGGAAATGTATCTCATTCCTGCTCCTAAATGCGTTCGGTGTGTGTGTACTGGTTGCAGGGCTCTAGCTGTGAACATCAGCTGCAAATGAGTGGAGCTTGCATTGCAATTGATCTGCCAGGTGAAGTGAGTCCACAGGAGGGCACAAAAAAAACAAAGCTCTGGAACATCTCACATTTTATTTTGTAGGAGCATCAGGTGTACTTTTCAAAGACCTACTAAATAACTCTGCCCCAAAGCCAGTATGTTGAAGACCACCCAACTTTTTGTCCATCATCCCACCACTACAGATGTGAATTGCTGCCCATCTGTGTTGAATAGCTCATCCTTCCACCACCTCCTAGCACCCACTTAATGCTCATGTCCCACTGGGATGTGAGACCCATGGCAAAATTTGGTTTGGGCTTCAGGGCTGCCAAGGACCAGCACAGAGAGCATTTGCTCCACTGATGTTGTGCCTATTTTAAGCACATGCTGGACATTTCTTTCCCCTTAACTAGACCAAATTACCTCCTTCCATGCTCTAAATCTCTATAATTCAAATCAATTAGGAAAATCTTTACAAAAGGTGTCCAGAGCTTAGGATTTGACTTAATTCTGGTTCTCCAGAGCCTTTGTTAAATTCTTTATACAGTGCAGATGCAATCCTTCAACTTTATATCCTGGAGATGCAACAGCTTAGCATTTAATTTTTACCAGATATCATGCATTATTCAAAGAATGGCCAATGAAACTTGGCACTTTTCCTAATGCATTTTCTATGTTTATTTGTCAGGTTCAATGGTTACTTTGCATAACTGTCCCCACCCCTTTGATGGTGAGCAGTTGGCCATTACGAGCTGCTGCTCATCCTGGTAACTTTACTATGAAAACCCGATTTAAATTTGTCAATAAAGTTTTCTCCCTTTCCATGGCAGGACAAGCAGACACAAAGAAAATTGGAAAATGGTGACAAGTGCCTGTATGGCATTGTGATGATGTTCTCCTGTTGTATAATTTTAAATTTCCCTTTGACCCTCTCAATCCTGTTATGATGGGGTTAACATCAAGCCCTATGAGGTGTTTACAGAATCTCCTCATAATCACAAGTTAAATAGGAGAAAACTTCAGAGTCTTGCTGGTTGTCAATCCTTTGCCCCTATAATTAGCTGGAGTTTGTACCCACTAGTTAGTTGGCTTAGAATGAAATAAAACACTAAGCCATGGGCATCCTTTTTAAAAATTAGGTACAAAAGCAGTTATTTAACAGAGGACAGAAGTGCAGGAACAAGTAGTTAAGTAATGATGGGTTCCAGCATTCCTGTGAACCAGGAATGTCAAAATGGTAAAGCTGATTCTTAAGGCCATGTTACTATCTGGCATGACCCACAGTGCTGAGTGCCAATCTGATTAAAATAGAACAGCCCTTTTAACCACTAATGATATAATGAAAGCTCCCTTACCCTTTAATCTGCAGTCACATACCCTCACTTCATTGAGGTTTCACTAATTCTAGTTGTTCCAACAAAAGCTTTTCTGAAGTATATAACTGGATGGACTGTAGCAAAAGAGTGGCCAGTTAATTAGATGGAAATTACCCATGGATCCACTGTTTTTAATGAATAACTATCTCTATGCTGAAATCTGGTTATGTGCTAAATAAATACAACTTGTTCTTCATATGTTCAACACATTTAGAAACCATGGCAGGGCTTTGCACAGGATTTCCTGACAAAGAACAGGAAGGACCTCCTACAGCCTGGTGCCAACCAGTTTTCAGGCCAATGGGAAACACTTCTTCTTAAAAGCAGAGTGCATCTGTTGCTTTTTTCCTCTCTCTCTGCCTGCAGTTAAAGCTCTAGAATAATCTCACCCTGGCAGCACAGTTAATGTAAAAAAAAGTACCCCGATTGCAGAAACCTTTGCACAGCTAACTCTCTTGGAATAGCTCCATGTTTAAATAAAAGCACAGTGATTCCGTTTATCAATTCGATGAAAAAGTGGCTAAAAATTGTGCCTTTTTCAACCTATCAAGTTGCTTATACTGAAGGAAAGCTTGATGGAATGGGAATCACCGCTCAAACCTTCTTCGTACAACTGTGTTCGAAACCAGTAGCAACTGCATAGCACCTTTGTCCATTTGATCCTGTTTCAAACAATGAAAATGAGAACAATTCAATCCCTATTTCTGTCAACGTGTCCCTTTTGGAAAAATGTGGAAATGTACCGGGAACAATTGCTGTTTCTGATGAGGAAATCCACCCTGACGGAAAGTCAATCAACAAGGTTTAATTTACCGTATTAATATCAGACAGCTTGCCAGCACTGCAAGGGACAGTAGATCTATTCTGTGCTGCTACGCTACAGTATGAACACCTTATCTAGCCCTTGACCTGCACACATCTCATCTCCACATAAAAGCAGCTTCTCACAGCTCCGGCTACAGAATGGCCATCACTGGATGTCATCAACACACAAACTAAAAAAAGTTAGATTTGATCCCCTTAGAGAAGAGGAGACTTTGGGTTTAAAAAAGGGGTTTTTTGGAATTAAAAAGGAGACAGAGAAAACTGATCCAGATAAATAGATCACAAGTAGTTAATGTTGAAATTAAGAATACATAGGGAATTTGGCAGAATTATTTCACACCAATAGATTGATGAAAGGAGAAATAAGAAAAGACCAATAAGGCGAAGAATGAATACAGTCTCAGTAAAGACCAACAATGATTCTGCAGAATTTGGGTTGAGGAATATGACAAAATGATGGTATACATTTGGATTAACTTAAGCTAAATTAACTTCTTGAACAAATTATCTCTTCTTATATCTAATATTTTTGATATTCATAAAGGTGCAATTTGCCCTTCAACATATTTATTATTGGATTGTACGAGACCAGTTTTGTTGATGTAAAGCTTGCGCCTAACTGTCCAATATGGTGAGTGGCATGCATATGTGTATTCTGTACCAGAAATACACCATCCATCAATTGGCAGGACTGTTCAGTTAGTATGCAGGCTGCATGCTTGTCATGTTTGTCGGGCCTATTATATATATGCAAATAGAGCCTTAACACATATCTAAGCCCTACTTGCCCAACTAATTTGCAAATGATTTCATCTTACACTATACAAGCCACAGTCAGGCACACAGCACCAAACCAGTGGTCTGCAAAGCAACCACAAGACATTTCCACTCAAAAGGGGCAGCACGGTGGCTCAGTGGTCAACACAGCTGCCTCACAGAACCAGGGACCCGGGTTCAATTTCACACTTGGGCGACTGTCTGTGTGGAGTTTGCACATTCTCCCCGTGTCTATGTGGGTTACCTCCAGGTGCTCCGGTTTCCTCCCACGGTCGAAAGATGTGCAGGCTAGGTGGATTGGCCATGCTAAATTGCCCGGAGTGTTCAGGGATGTGTAGCTTAGGTGGGTTATAGGGGAATGGGTCTGGGTGGGATGCTCCAAGGACTTGTTGGGCCAAAGGGCCTGTTTCCACACTGTAGGGATTCTATGATCCTATGAAAAGGCAAGGTTAAATCCTTTATACTTACTATATTAGGAAGGTAACAGAAGCAGGGTGCATTGTTCTGAGGTTCATGTATCGAGAACAAACCAATGCCAACTACAATAAGACATAGGAACGTAAGTAGATCATTAGACCTATTAAGTTTACTCCACCATGCAATTAGATCATGTCTGATCTGATACCCCACAATTTCACTTCCCTGCCTCTCCCAATAAGCTTTACTAATTAAAAATCTATCACAGCCTTGAATAGACTTCATGACTCAACTTCTGTGGTAAATAATTTCACGGATTCACTACCCTCTGAGAGAAGAAATTTCTGCACATCTCTATCCTAACTGAGTAACCTCTTATTCTGAGGTTATACCTTCTGGTCCTAGACTCTCCCACGAGGGGTAACGACCTCTCAAAATCTACCCATCAGGACCCTTAAGAGGCTTATATGCTTCAATAAGGGTCATCTCTTATTTTTCTAAACTCAGATGTGTACAGGCCCAATCTACTCAAACTCTCCTAATAAGAAAATCCATCCCCCTCCAACCCCCAACACCTAGGCTCAACTTAATGAACTGAATTGCCTCCAATGCCAATATATCTTTCCTTAGATAATGGACCAAAACTGTTCGCAGTATTTCAGCTGTGTTCTGACTAGTCTCTTGTATAGCTTTGGTCAGACTTCCTAATTTTCCAGGTTCTGAATAAGAGACATTCTGCACTCAAAACATTAACTCTGTTTGTATTTCCACAGATGCTACTAGGCCTGATGAGTTTCTCCAGCACTTTCGTTTTATTTCAGATTTTATCATCGACAACATTTTGCTTTTATTTAACTTTCTTTAAAATAAAGACCAAATTCCACTTGGACTCCCTATTACCTGCTAAACCTGAATGCTATTGTTTTGTGATAAATGCACATTGACTTCCAGATCCCTCTATGTTGCAGGGTTTTGTTATATTTCACCATTTAAATAATACTCAGCTCCTCTATTCTTCCTGCCAATGTGAATAACGTCACACTTTTCACATTATATTCCATCTGCCAAGTTTTGTATCTACTCACTTAACCTGCTTATGACCATCTGTAGATTATTTTAGTCACCCTCAGCACTTGTCTTCCCGCTTGTTTTAATGTCATCCACAAACATGGCAAGAGTGAATTCACTACAGTCATCCTAGTCATTAATACATGTTGTAAATAACTGTGACTGAAATACTGATCCCTATGCCACTTCACTAGTTACAGGTTGTCATACTGAAAATGTTCCCCATATCCTCACTTTCTTTTATTGGTTAACAAATCTTTTATCCATGCTAATAAACTATCCACTGCCCGTGGGCTCTTATCTTGTTAAGTACCATTATGTGTGGTATCTTGCCTTTTAGAAAAGCCAATATATTACACCTATTGGTTCCCTTTATCTAACAGGGTGATGATGGCCCAGTGATATTATCACCCAACTGTTAATCCAGAGTCCCAGGTAATGTTCTGGGGACCTGTGTTCAAATCCTGCCATGGAAGATGGTGGAATTTAAACCCAATAAAAAATATCTGAAAGTAAGAATCTACTGATGACCATGAAACCTTTGTCGGTTCTCAATAAAACCAATGTGGCTCACTAATGTCCTTCAGGGAAGGAAAAACTGCCACCTTCACCTGGTCTGTCCTATATGTGGTTCAAGCTCAACGGCATTGTGGTTGACATTCAACTGCCCTCTGAAATGGTATAGTTTGCAACTCAGTTGTATCAACTGGTCCAAAGTCTCAAAACAAAAATGAAACCGGATATATCAGCCTAGGCACCAGAATAGACCTAGTGTGAAATTTGGGAGAGCTGTCACAAAAACAAGTTAAACAACAGCCCAACATAGTCATATACAAGGGACCATACCTTACAGACAATGTCCCAGACACCACCAACACCATCCCTGGATATGTCCTGTCTCATTGGCAGGACAGACCAGGCAGAGGCGGTGGAGCTGTGGTATACAGTCGGGAGGGAGTTGCCCTGGGAGTCCTTAACATCTCATGGTTTTCAGTTAAAAATGGACAAGGAAACCTGATTACTACATATCAGCCTTCCATGGCTGATGAATCAGTACTCCTCCATGTTGAGCAACACTTGGAGGAAGCACTGAGGACTCGGGTGCAAACTGTACTCTGACTGAGGGATTTCAAAGCACACCACTAAGTGTGACTCAGCAGCAAAACTTCTGGTCAAACTAGTATGGTTCGAAAGGACATAGCTGCTAGACTGGATCTACAGTAGTTGGCGAAGGAACCGATAAGAGGGAAAAACATATTTGACATCATTCTTACCAATCTGCTAGCTGCAGATGCATCTGTCCATGACAGTATCAGTATGAGTGATCACTGCACAGTCCTTGTGGAGACAAAGTCCCGTCTTCACATTGAGAACATCCTACATTGTGTTGTCTAGCACTATCACTGTGCTAAATGGGATAAGGTTTGAACAGATCGAGCTACTCAAGACTGGGCATCCATGAAGCACTGTGGGCTAACAACAGCAGCAGAATTAACCTGCAGCCTCAGGGCCCAGCATATCCTTCACTTAACCATTGCCAGCAAGCCAGGGTATCAAATCTGGAAGGAATGCCAGAAGCAACACCAGGCATACCCAAAGATGAGGTATCAACCTGGTGAAGCAACCAAACATGAGTATTTGCACAGCAAGTAGCATAAAGCAGCAAGTGATACACTGAGATTAGCAATTCCACAGCCAACAGATCAGATCTAGATCTATGCTCTCTCGTCCTGCCACATCCAGTCATGAATGGTGGTGGACAAGTAAACAACTCACTGGAGTAGGCACCACAAATATTGCCATCCTCAAAAGTGAAACAGCCCAGTAGCAGCAATGTGTACAATCAACAAGACGAATGGCAGAAGGCAGTACCTTCCAAATCCACAACCATTTCCATCTTGAAGGACGTGAGAGCACCATCACCTGCAATTTCTACTCCGAATCACTCACCATTGTTCCTTCGCTGTCGCTGGGTTGAAATCCTGGCATTCCCTCTCAAAGGGCATTGTGGGTCTAAACCTAAAGCATTTGGTTTGCAGTGGTTCAAGAAGGCAGCTCACCACCACCCTCTCAAGGGCAACTAGGGATGGGCAATAAATGCTGGCCATCTATGTCCAATGAATGAATTTAGAAAAAGTCTATCCTGTTTTAAACTCCTCAAAGAATTCTAATAAATTTATTAGGCATAATTTTCAGGAATCCAAGCTGACTCAGCTGGATTATGCTGAGCGTTATACTTCGTTATTGCATCCTTCATATCATTGTAACAGTTTCTCAATGACAGATGTTAAGATAACTGTCCTATCATTACATGTTTATTGTCTCCTTTCCTTTTTGAGTAAGGAGGTTACAGTGGCAGTTTATCAATCATTTGGAACTTTTGCAGAATCTAAGGATTCTTCGAAAATTAATGCCAGCCTATTAATTATTTGCTTAGATATTTCATTGAACATCCTAGGATGCAATCCATCAGATCCAAGGGTCTGATAGTTGTTGTCTTGTGGTCTTGTGGTTGTGTTTATTTCCTCCCTTGCTTTAGCTCCTTGATTATTTAGTACATGTGGAATGTTATTAGTACCTTCTACCATGACAACTGATGCAAAGTATTTATTTAATTCCTCTGCTATTTCTTGATTCATATTGTTATTTCACCAGGCTCATTATCTAAGGGACTTATATTCACTTTGGCCTCTATTTTCCACAGTTTCCATCCGACTCCAACATTGCCTCTTGCCAAGTTTCCTTTTCATATGTTTAATATTATATATTTCTATTTATTTATAACACCCAATCATAACCCCTTCAAGTGCTCACCCTCAGGTCCCAAGGACAATGTCCCAGCCAAGTGATGTCACACCCCTTGCAATCATTGAGCCCTTCTGAAACATCAAGTGCCCTATACAGCTTTTGGGTACTTTCCTCATGAAACTGACACACCAGTTTGCCATGATATGTGGCTCTGACCTCACAAGCAATCCGTTTTCTAGACCAATGTCTATAAAACAGTCAAATTGAAGGGGCATAAAGCAAGTATTGAAAAGGTCAGTCAAAACTGCTGGCTTAGAGTGATGTTACTTCAGACATCACTCTGCGGTTCAATTTTAACTGTTTTCTCAATAAAAATCCATTTCTCGGACACTCAGTGCTTCACTATGGATTCATATTTATCAGCTGCATGTCACTCTACATAATCCAGTAAAAGTAGTAAAATCAGGTCGATACTCAGGTAAGTGAACACTAACAGCCTTTGTGAAGAATAACTATAAACCTGTAATATAACTATTATAAACCTATAACATAACTATAATAAACCATAATTATATACCTATATAGCTTTATAATTCTATCAGCGTAACCTTATAGACTTGAGTTCCAGGTTCATGGATTCTGACATGACCATGGCATAATTGCTTAAGCACACAACCAGTAGCTATTTTTGATATAGAAGTATAGTTAACACCTTATTCCACACCTCCCTCCCAGTTTGTTCTTCCCACAAACTGTCAACTTCATAAACTTTTCACAGTTTCTATCCGATTCCAACATTGCCTCTCGCCAAGTTTCTTTCACCAAGGTGTCAATCTCCAAGCATTCTTGGCTATCTTGGAGGACATGTAGAATGTATGCAGTCACTGATCATTTCCTTTGAAGGCAAACACTTTGATGAAATAAGATAGCAGCTTCTCATGACAGCTGATTCCTTGTGCTGGTCTAAATGTAACAGCAACGAAGACCAATTAAGGAATAGCCAATTGAAAAGGTAAATCAGAGATGAAAGGTACTGCAGATGCTGGAGAATCCGAGATAACAAGCATGGGGCTGGATGAACACAGCAGGTCAAGCAGCATCATAGGAGCAGGAAAACTTGACATTTCAGGCCTAAACCCTTCTTCAGAAATGGGGGAGGAGAAGAGGGTTCTGAATTAAATAGGGAGAGAGGGGGAGGCGGATAGAGGATGGATAGAGGAGAGGATAGGTGGAAAGGAGGCAGACAAGTCGAAGAGGCGGGGATGGAGCCAGTAAAGGTGAGTGTAGGTAGGGGGGTAGGGAGGAGATAGGTCAGTCCAGGGAGGACGGACAGGTCAAGGGGGTGGGATGATGTTAGTAGATAGGAGATGGGGGAGTCGTGGAGGGAGTGGTCCCTCCCGAAGGCAGATAAGGGTGGGGAGGGAAAAATGTCTTTGGTGGTGGGTCTGATTGCAGATGGCGGAAGTGCCCCACCAACCTCCGGATCCAATGCATCATCCTCCGACACTTCCGCCATCTGCAATCAGACCCCACCACC
>JAHRHZ010000065.1:19534289-19577100 GCA_024137785.1 Ginglymostoma cirratum
GCCTGGGAACCCTGCAGCCCAATGGCATCAATGTGGATTTCACAAGCTTCAAAATCTCCCCTCCCCCAACCGCATCCCAAAACCAGCCCAGCTCATCTCCACCTCCCTAACCTGTTTCTCCTCTCACCTATCCCCCCTCCCATCTCAAGCCACACCCCCATCTCCGATCTACTAACATCATCCCGCTCCCTTGACCTGTCCGTCCTCCCTGGACTGACCTATCTCCTCCCTACCCCCTACCTACACTCACCTTTACTGGCTCCATCCCCACCTCTTCGACTTGTCTGCCTCCTCTCCACCTATCCTCTCCTCTATCCATCCTCTATCTGCCTCCCCCTCTCTCCCTATTTATTTCAGAACCCTCTTCCCCTCCCCCATTTCTGATGAAGGGTTTAGGCCCGAAACGTCAAGTTTTCCTGCTCCTATGATGCTTCTTGACCTGCTGTGTTCATCCAGCCCCATGCTTGTTATCTTGAAAAGGTAAATCTTTAGTATTTGAACTCTCTCAGGCTCATGAAGTGAAAGACAACAAACTGAGATTCTCCTTCTCTATCTGCCTGTGACAATGTCTGAGCCAGGTACGAAGCCAATGGATGAAAAGGAGAATGATCGGCCTAGGAGAATGAATGGCTGTTAATGGGGACTAGTAGCTGCTAACAATGGATAGTGTGTAATAGCAGACCATGTGATAACAAGGCTTGGTGTGTGGAGGTTGGGGTAAGAATATGGAAGAAGGTGACTCCAACCCTAAAATTGTTGAACTCGATATTCAGCCATTGCTACCATCAGTTCCGAAGAAGGGTCACTGGACCCAAAACTTTGATTTCTCGCCACACATGCTGCAAGACCTGCTGAGTTTTTCCAGTAATTTCTGTTTCTGTTGTTATTTCCAGCATCCTCAGAAGGCCATCAATCAACATGTATAATTAGACCTATGCATACACCACTGTGAAGGAATACTGGAAATGAGGTAATCAACTCCAACGGAGTTCCAGAGTTTAAATACCAGGCGGCAAAACACAATGGCACTTTATCGGAGGCTGCACTGATGATGTTACCCAGCAGGGTAATGAAACGCTTGTGAATTAACAACCCAGCTGGGTGACCCAACCAACCACAGCATCCACAACCCGAGCTACAAATCTACTCAAGAACCTTATTCAAAATCTATCATTTATCTTTGAGTCTTAACCTCAGCTAAATGTCTCAACTGGCTAAACATCAGGTGCTTAGGTTCTGCTGTTCTTTTCCCATTTATTTTTAATTCCTTCTTCAAAAGTTCATAATCATTTTGTAGTTAATCTCTCCATTAATGAGGACCGGCTTTATCATGATAGTCTTCTGCAAACTTAAATAAAGATCTCTATTTTCTCTCTCCCTCTCTCTCGAGTTTCTTTTTAAAATGTATGGTCATAACTCATTGAGCTTGGTGTCTACAGAAAATTCTGAAGCTTCAATGACATTTATTTTTGGTTGAACTACCATAAATTCTTTTTTAGCATTTTTTTTTTCATTCATGGGATTCTGGCTAAACTAGCATTTAGTGCGTATCCCTAATTGGCCAGAAGGTAGTTGAGAGTCAAGCACATTGCTGTGGCTCTGGAGTCATATATAGGTCAGACCAGGTAAGTGCAGCAGATTTCCTTCCCTAGAGAACACGAGTGAACCAGATGGGTTTTTATAACAATTGACCATGGTTACATAAACATAAGTTACTGGGAAAGCTCAGCAGGTCTGGCAGCATCTGTGAAGAAAAGCCAGAGTTGATGTTACAGGTCCAGTAACCCTTCCTCAGAACTGGTTATAAGTTCACCCCAGGGCCAGCCCTTTACTGAATTCACATTTCACCATCTGCTAAAGTGGGATTTGAACTCATGTTTCCAGAACTTTGGCCCAGGGTTCCAGGTTGCTAGTCTAGTGACATTACCACCACACCACTGCCTGCAACACTGGCAGCTCCTATACCTTCAGTTCAGTTTTCTGTAACTTTGCTAAGATTCTGTTCATGTATTGGCAGCAGTTGGGACTCCAGGATGTTGGCATCTTTCAGCTTCCCTGAAGTGCTCTAATCTTCCATCATGGGGAGAAATATTTAAAGTAATCATTAATGTTGCTGCTGTTGCTACTGCAAGACATCAGTGGGTTTAGTGGATTAAGCAGACAGATTGACCTCCCTGCTACCTTCTTCAACAAACAGGTGATCCTTCCCGGAGCAAAGAGCAGAAAGTTCACAAATACTGTCTATTAAGTGTAAGGGTTTAGCAGGATCCATGACTTTTACTATCATTAAACTATCAGCATCACTGGCAGTTCCATTCTTTGACACCTTGTCCCAAAAGTGAAAGCTCAAGTTTAGAATGCCCTCTTGTGGGCTGATCACCTTTGTCACCTTTTCTCCATGTTTGCAGCTTCATTTCTGATTGAAATGCAAGATCTGTTTTATCTTCTGTGGTCCTCAGGATGGAGTTCCTGTAGCAGAGACTGGTTCCCGACTCATTGATTCAACTTTACTGCATCGCTGTAACTGCTAAATGGAAAAGATTCAGATTCACTTCAGGGTATCTGCTTAATTAAGACTAATAATGATTAGGAGTGACATTAAAAAATATCAGTGATTTTGCTCCCACTGTATGCATAGAGCAGTCTTAACCAGTCCTCACATTCTGACTTTATTACCTTCTGAGCCCCAGTTTTGAATGGAAGACTGTTGGAGAGTTCTTGGTCTCAACCATGGTGTTGCATTTGGAAGAATGGATTTTTGTACTCAGCCTGTTATATCATCCTGCCTGTCAGTGTTCTCTAATGCTTGGATGTTCTCAAACTGTTGTGGTCTACTTTTAACTTTATGTGTTGTTGATGCAGCTTTAAAGGGCTGATGTCATGGCACTCCTGACTCTCTACTATTGGCTGGGCAAAGCTCCCATTAGGAGGTTCCTTAATAGCATCAGCTGCCCATGTTCCCTTGCTGCACTTTCTGTTGACAGATTATTACGATTGTTCTTTTCGTTCCCATCTCAGCAAAAGTCTCTCATCTATAATAATCCATTGCTGACTGTGGCTGACCGGTTTTTCAGCCAACCCCTGTCCATGCTGCAGGGTATTCCTGGGCTTTGTCCAGAAACTAGGCCAGCTTTAAAGTCCTTCATCTTCAGCTGCTGGGCTTCTCTTCAGATTCCTGCCCCTGTTTTGAGGTCAGATTGTTCAGTTGGCCTCATCTTTCACCTCACACGCTGTACTGCTACTGGATGATAATAAGGGATGGTAAAAGAGGAAATTTCTGGATTCAACAGACTCAGGTCCCAGTTCCCAGTGATCTAATCTCACTAATACATAGCTAATTACATGCTTGCTCAATACCTATTTTTTAGAACAAAGGTATTATTAACCTTTTATATATTGTTGGGTTTCCCATAGCATTTCGTCGATATTGGCCCAGATATTCAGAGGAGTAGCTGTCACTGTCAAATAGCTACTCCACTCTCACTGATTAGCATCATGACCAAGCTCCATGTCTCTGCCAGGACTTTCCTCAGAAATAGTACAGAATAGTCAAGGAAAATCAAATTATACCCCTGCCTGAAGCTGTAGTTTCTGTATTGTGGTTAAGAGTTTAAATATCCTAAAGCATGTGTTTGAATTATACTAATTCCCACTTTACTTCGCAGTAAAAGATGTTTGCAGAATTGGTGTCTGCAAT
The DNA here is from genome assembly GCA_024137785.1 of Ginglymostoma cirratum. Classification (NCBI taxonomy): domain Eukaryota; kingdom Metazoa; phylum Chordata; class Chondrichthyes; order Orectolobiformes; family Ginglymostomatidae; genus Ginglymostoma; species Ginglymostoma cirratum. The sequence goes on from JAHRHZ010000065.1 coordinate 19,537,987, forward strand.
ATCCATTAGTGGCCCTTTTTTGTTGGTTAGTGTTGCCATCCCCTCAGCCCAATCCTCCCCCAGTCCCCATTCCTATGGTGTCGAACCCTCTCCGCCATCCCCTGACAGTGTTCATTCCACACCTGCCACCCAGTCCTCAGACAGTGTGCTTTTCACTCTGTCAATCCTCACAAAAATGCTCAACTCCACCCTCACCCCTAACGATGTTGAGTCTTCTAGTCTCTGCCATGAGCCAAACCGGAACCAGAGATTCCAGAAGGTATGTTCTGAATTTGGGTGGAGGCGATGGGATGGGCAGAGTCCAAGTTTTTTTCCCCTTTATTCATTCATGGGATGAGGGCATCGCTGGCTAGGCAGCATTATTGCCCATCCCTAATTGCCCAGAGTGCATTCAGAGACAACCACATTTCCATGGGTCTGGAGTCACATGTAGGCCAAATCATTACAGGGCATTAGTGAATAAGATGAGATTTTCCAACAATTGACAATGGATTCACGGCCATCATTAGATTCTTAATTCCAGACATTTTTATTGTATTCAAATTCCACCATCTGCCGTGGCAGGATTCGAACCTGGTTCCCCAGGACATTATCCGGGTCTCTGGATTAACAGTCCACCAATAATACCACTAGACAATTGCCTCCCCATGAGGGGAAAAGCAGAGGTACTGTCCATAGTTCAAGTGGAGAGAGGGTGAGTGCTCTCTATGGATGGGATGGGGGTGTTGTAAGTGAGCGCTGTCCATGGTTCAGAAGAGAGAGGGACTGGACCACTGTCAGGATAGTAGGAGGTTGTAAACCTAAAAGGCACAGGGGTTAAACATTTCTGTGAGTGCTGGAATGCTTTGATGCTGTGACTATTTTATGTAGTTACACTTCTGAGCAGATTTTAAAGCTGCTATGAAGAACGCTAAATAAATCCATATAAAAATCCTAGGAAGTACAGTACAAACAGTACAAATTTGTGTAGTTCTGACTAATCACAGAGCGATCTGGGTCAGGTAAAATCAGTAACCAGAAGTTTAGACTTCCCGTCAATGTCCTGAAGTGGGGACTTTCTCAGAATACTGAGATACATCAGCAATGTAAATCGAGTTGGAAAGTTAATGCCAATCTGTAGCATTGTTGAGTAACAACTTTACCACTTTAAATAGAATCTAAAGCTTCTGCAGTTTCATATCTTTCCTGACCAGCAAAATATTGTGGATGCTGGAAATCCGAAAAGAAAGCAGAAAGTGCTGCAGAAACTCAGCAGGTCTGACAGCATATGTGGAGAGAGAAACAGAGTTAACATTTTGAGTCTGGTATGACTCTATTTCGGGAATTAATTCTGAAAAAGAGTCATACTGGGCTCTGTTTCTGTCTCCACAAATGCTGCCAAAAACTATTTATCCCACACAACCACATATGAAGACAAAACTCCACTTCTTTCATGTTTGTGACTGTTGTGCAGTGAGTGTTTACAGAGTGAAACAACCAGTATCATATTGAGCTCTATACAAATAAGATTATGCGCATAAACCATGTACAACTAAGCCTTTGGACTTTACTAAGGTGTATGATTAGTGGTGGACAAATAAATGCCGCAGCTCTGCCATCTGTTTTAGATGGCACTAAAGTCAAAATAGCTGCTCACATTGAATTTCATTCAGCAGGATAGTTCTAGCCAGAGAAGACAGCATGGTTGCTATGGGTACCCACTCGATGGTAATGAGAATAGGAAGTAGGAAAAATATGAGAAGGAATCGATCATCACATCCTGGAGCAAAGTGCTGTTTTAGTGTGACAGGATTTTCTCAGCAAAGAGCCTCCAACCCACACTTAGGCAAGCTCCGATGACTCACTCTCCTCCAAACTGAGCTAGTGCCATCAAAGGCCTTGCTGATCGAACATCTGATACGCAGCGGCAGCTGGCCTCCTGCCAGACCAGCCCGTTTTCATTCACTGTGCATCTCGTAGAACAAGGCCTTAAATCATAAGTGCACTTCTTTCACACGGTAGCAATTTTCTTCCAGTTATGGAGTTGGCTTGAAGAGTGGTTCCTTTTGATTTCCAGTCAGTCATTCAGTGAGTTGAATGAGTCTCACAGACTGTCACTAGCCTTAAACAGCACACATTAATGATTCATGACTGTAAATTGACAGTCAAAATTGTTGTAGTCTCCATGGACTTTAGTGGTGGCAGTATATAAACTAATAATGCCAGTAGCTAAATAATAGGATGAACTCTTCTCGGGCCTGGGCTGAGCAATGGCGAGATTTGTGACAGAGTTGGATGAAAAGTTTGTCCTGGTCCAATCTTGACACTGGGAGCATCTCGTTGCATCTTTTATGCATTTGCCATTAGCGAGGACCATTTCCTGTGAAGCAGTGACAAGTTGCTGATTACGGAAGGTTGTTAAACATTTTATATAAACTTGCCTCATTAATCTTTAGCTTTCTGTCTTAACAAAATGCACCCAGCAAGCTAGCCATTGGGAATGCTCAACATGGAAGTCAGAGCAGGCACATGGAGACTTCAGCTCACTGCTGGCCGTGAGGAGATTCCACATTGCGCAGCACCAACAGCATCACGGGGATTAAAATAGTTAGGTCATTGTTTTTGACTGACACAGACTCAAAGGGCTGAAGGGCCTTTTTCTGCTGCGGAACTCTATGACACGACCCATGAGCACTGGCTGCAGACCCCGCCCGCCATCAACATACATTGGCATCAACAATTGCCAACATCTCCCAGTCACCATGGCACCTCTCCAATACACCTATAAGACATTTAGAAAGCACTGACTTACATTGCAGAATGCGCCAGCAACTTGTAATGTTGCAGCAGAGACACCTTGAGTGCAGGGACAGACACCCAGCTCACAGATTGGGCTAGGCTGCTCATTTCTGTCTTAGAATTGGTCACTTAGTGCCTACCTACATACTCGCAGATCCAAGCCTTACAATGCCTTGCCTGTTAGCACATTAGCTTAGCTACAGCCAAATGCTATCAGTTTAACACAGACACACAACTGGGCTGCTTGTTATACTTGTCAGTTAGGATCTGCCTGGTGGATGGTTGTCTTACTGTATGGCACAATGAGATGTCAATATAACATTTACACTGCCCACAGTCAATATGGTTCACACTTCCTTGCACATTCAACCCCACTCTTTCATGCCAGCTGCCTGTGCAGCAAATTCATTGCTTGTTTATGCAACCGAATAGCCACACTGCAGCCCTGCTACAGTCACAGGCAGAGTCCGCATACAGTCCAGGGGCTTGCCCATGGTCAGTTGTCCACTTTGGTCACTCAGCATAAGGGCAACTGCCCAACAACAGGCCGGAGACAGTGGGCTGCAGTCAGTACTGGAGAGCTCATGCCAGGTGAATCACATGTCCTCAACTGGGGAGGGGTAAGGATAGTCAGGCATCTCGGCAGTCATGTCTAAAGGCTTCTCATTGAAGGTGCCCAGAGAGCTGGAGCTACATTCCCTGTAATTTTGTTTACTTCTGCATGGTCCTCTGAGGTCCATGCACAGCAGTGATTTCCGAAACTGGAAATCAATGCTGGGAAAAGTGTCAGCACAATTCTTCCAGACTCTTGGAGCGGCTACACAGCTTAGAGGGAATGTTGGACTGGAGTTAATGCAGCATCGAGGGTCAGTCCATTGATTGTGTAGGATGTTGGAAGGGGAACCTATAGGACCAGCAGCTGGCAGTTGTGGGGAGAGGGCAGGGATGTGGGGGAGGTGAGGGTGGAGGCATTTGCAGCAGTCGGATAAGGGTAGTGAAGGAAACAAACTCAAGGTGTATGAGGGGATGTCGAACAGCAGGCTACCCATTGCGGCCATGGCTCATGACACCGTTGTACAAACCTTTGACTGATGCAGAGTACAGTTTAATGCTGCCCCTAAGCTGCAACATGGGCCCCGGTGGAAGAGCCGATGGGGCTGAATATGTGCTTCCACAACTTGGACCAATGTAGAGGGATCCTCCAAGATAGTCTGGACAAAGTGAGCCATATCATCCAGGTGTGCTGTACTCTACACAATTGGAGCAGGAAATGAGACGATGGTCTGGATGCTGAGGAACTGGGGGAATGAGACCACTCTTCAAAGGAAGAGGACAGTGACGAGAAGGAAGCCATTTCTATCCATAGCAGATCCTCCAATGAATGCTACAAGGATCTGATTGACACCCGGTTCCAGTAGCTGGGAGTTGGATGTAGCAGACCATAATTGATGTTCAGTAGTCATTGCACTTGGTGCTAATATTTGATTTACATTGTGGGGATAAACTTCGGTCTCTGTTGGTTTTGTTTGTATTTCCTTTTGATGACTGTAAATTAAAGCTCACGTACGGAATTGTCTGATTGTTTGCCTGTATGTGATGTTCCCCAACAGTACAATGAACAAGATGTGGGTCTCCATTGCACTGGGGCAGAGAATTAGTGACGTAGAAAGGCTATTTAGGCAGGATGTAGCTACAGACAGGTAACCTGTATGGCCTGGCTATTAAATAGTGACTTGTACGAAAGAATGGGTTTGCATGTGCAAGGAAGTGATAACCACATTGGCTGTGAGCTGTGGGCAGTGTGACCTTGTGGCTGGTGTACCACTTCGGTGCTGGTGATGGGTAAAGCTCGTGCAAGTACACAATGATCTTAAGAAGATGGTACAAATGGAAGGGATACTGTTTGTTTTTAATACAGAAACTGGTTCAAGTATCCAAAGCATGGACAACACCATACAAAGGACTTTAGATCTTGGTACTGCTGCCTGGGCCAGACTTCTCCAGGGATAGACATTTCCCTACAGGGATTGAAGAAGAAATCAGAGACAAAGTCTCGCGTAAGTATTTTTGCGGTCAGCTGTTGAATAGCTTAAGCAGCAGCACCCTCTTGAATAATTACCTTTACTAAAAAAATCTAGACCACAGATTGAGAGAGCCAGTGGAAAATTATTTCCAGCTATAATTGGTCAATTAAGCCAATGACTCAGAAATTACCTTAACACTTGATGAAGACAACTCAGGCTAGCAGTAAATGATAAAAACAAAATCAGAAGTCAAAATCAAGTCAAATCAAAAGTCAAAAATAAATCATTTTAATTATATTTTTTCTGGTAATTATTTATTGTGGCACTTTTTCCAAGTTGAAATGCATATGTATACTTTAACATATTTTAACTACTCTATTTAACACCTCCAGGAAGAAGATAATCTTGACCAAAGCTTCATGTAAGATAAGCGTAAGCACACCTCATGGAAACCTGACTGTAGTCTGAAAATCTGTAGATAACCAATTCCAATCTACAAAGCCTTGATCCTTGAGTATGATACATGTTCGAATCTCCCATCTTTAATGTAAATGAAGTGATTCATCAAAAGATGAATTGTGAAAAGAGTGATCCACTTCCAAACCAAGCAACCAGTGCACATTCCTCCGCTGGTGGCTCTCAGTGACCCTAGAAAGGGTTATTGAGTGGAAGGAAACAGCACAGGATTCGGTCAATTTTTTCATTGCGTCTGCACTGAACCTTAGCGAATATTTTTCTCATGCCCCCTATGATTCTTTTGCCAGTTACCTTGACGACCTTTCCACCAACATGAACAGTTTCTCCCTATCTATTCTGTTTAGACTTCTCATACTTTTGAAAACCTCTGTCAAATCTTCATTCAACCTTCTTTTGTCCAGAGAAAAAAGACCTTAGCCTCTCCAGTCTGTTATTATCCCAGACTCCGAGCACGGTTTCCCAATTTCTTATGATTTCAGGCATGATACCCCAAACAATTAAGCTCCTGGTGAGGAAGGATGAACTGGCTCCCTTTATTTATTCCCCCACCAACTCATCTGGTTGCAATAAGGTTAATTTAAAACCAGATTCCTTCACTTTCACTCAGGCCCTAACAAATGTATGTTTTCAAGGGAGCCAATTTATCTAGGCTTCCTTGGTTTAACAGAGAGTGAGGTTGTTAATTCCTAAATGCAAGAAGAATTAGAAAGTCTGCATACATATACACGGATTAAAAAGAAGATGAAAATCCAAAAAGATAGAAGTTAAGAAAATAGTCTCCAAAATGTTTGTGAAGAGCAGAGAGTTGAACTTTGAGGCCATTGCAATGTAAATTACTGGGAACATTGTCATTAAGAGTTGAACAGTTAGTTTCATGATCCTTAGTTTTGCAGATTGTTTGAGATTCTGTAGTTTTGATTCCTTTCTGCTGTGAATGAATTCCAGCATTCAGGATGAGAGACATTTCATTTGTTGTCCTATTTATTTTTGGCTGGCTGCTAGCCAGCTAGCTAATTTCTCGCGCTCGGAGTTAGAGAATTCCTTTACCTACATTGCAGAGATGATTAAGCAGATAATTCTTTAACTGTGTCCTTCCTGGCACATTAACACACCAGGCTATTGTACACAAAAATGTTCACCCCCAAAAGCCACTCCAGTAGTTTTGAGACTGGCTCTTTGGCCTCTGTCGTTCTGTATATTTCAAAGCGGAAAACAACATGCATGTGCAGTTCACTACATACTCCACAAGGGGTTGGTTGCAATTTAGCAGGTGTATTATCAGCTCCTTGTCATCTTTGTAGTCACAGGAAATCACAGTCCAGTTTGTTTTTACTTCCCACTTCCCCTTCCTCCCCCACTTTGACGGACTGGTGCTTGCAGTTCACTTTGAATGCATTGATATGACATTGTTTTGGTTTTCTCTCTTCACACAGTCAATTAATTTATATCCACAGCCATGTTTTGGTTGTATCAGCCCTCTTTTAAAAAACAAATTTTGGAGTTACAAGTTAAATTATCCACAATACTTTGGAGCTCTGACGTATGGTCCTGACACTATCCATGTACTTGAAGTTCATTTCTGGAATCTTCTTGTAAATGTTTTCTCCGCTGGAGCTTTCATAGCCATCCTTTTGTTTGGTGTCTACAATTGGACACAATATTCTAGTTGAGGCTGAATCACTGCTTTATAAATTTTTGTCATACTTTCCTTGTTTTTGCACTCTGTGCCTCTAGGATCCCATATGCCTTTTTAACAACTTTCTGAACCTGCCTAACCACTTTTGTCCATGTATATCCTCAGAATTCTCTGTCCCCACACTCCCTTTAGAATTATATCCCTTATATTGAATTGTCTCCATGACGTCTATTAACAGTTTAATACACAAGTAATAATCTAACAGGAAGAAGTCTTTCTGTTTCCTAACTCTTCAACTTTTGACTTTCACAGTGAAGCTATTGGATGTTTCTTCTCAAAAGATGGTTTCTAACCCATTTATCTTCTTGAATGATCACTTTGACTGTGCACTACTTGTTGATTAATAAATAAAGACGAATGGTAACTTCTATTTGGATTTGGCCTTGAAGAGTAAAATAAAGAGCTTTCTGGTTTGACTGAAATGGTTTTCAAAATTAGCCTGTGGTATTAATAGAAAAGTTATTTCATAATAAGAAGTTGAACCAGAAGATTTTCTTCCCTTATGAAATATCATTTTCACATGAGACAACGTAGCGGTTCACAGTTCAATATTGTTTATTTGTAAGGAACTTTGGAAAACATGAGGGAGGATGTATAAAGTAACAATAGTGTGGCGTGAGTATTGGCTCCACAGTGCATGGATGGTGTTGCCAAGTATACCCACCCTGTGTCACATATTTTCATTATCATGCTGTACACAAACCAGAAAGTAAACACATTTTATTTTTATATTTCCTGTTCCCTCTATGGTAGAGTTTAACATTATGCAGTGCTGGGTGACGCTAGTATACATGATCTGTATTTAGTAATTCATAAATTCCAGATGAATATTTGTTAAAGAAGCTATTATAACATCTTTAAGGGTGCATAATAGTGTTATATGTGTTGATCAACAGCCCATGACTCAGTTAGCGTCAGAATCGTGGTTGTGATGTTAAGCAGCTAGCTACCGTCTCAAGGATTCCATCCAAATGCTTCCATGCGAGGACATGGTCTAAAGAGGGAAAACCTGAAGTCAACCAGAGCCTAATTGTTTGCGATAACACAGCGTGGAGCTGGAGGAACACAGCAGGCTAGGCAGCATCAGATGAGCAGGAAAGTTGACATTTTGGGTCGGGACCCTCTTACTCTCCCTAATTGTTTGAGACAAGTTTTGAATAGATTGACGGCTTTCAAACTCCTACCTGTGAAGAGTTTAAAACAATAAGAGACCAGTAAGAAATGATTGAAAGTTTGCATCAGTAGACTGGATATACTTTAATAAAAATGAATAACAAAAAATAAGGAAGCAGAAATTAGAATATGGAAGAAATCTACTTAGAAATATAAAAACAAAGATAGTAAATGTTTCTACAATTATTTAAATAGGAAAGGAGTGACTAAAGTGAGTGTTGTCCTTGACAGAGTGAATGTGGAAATTAATAATAGAAAACAAAGAATATTGAGCAAATAGTTTGTATCTCTCTTCACTGTAGAATACATAGAAAACTTCCCAAAGGTACTTGAAGATCATGAGAAGAAAGGGAATAGGAATTTATTATCCAGGATCTTAAAAGAAGTATTCACAGAAACAGTAGATGCATTGGTTATAATCTTCCAAGATTCCTTAGAGTCGGAATGGCCCCAGTAGATTGGAAAATAGCATCATAACACCTTTGTTCAAGAAAGGAAGGAGACAAAAAGCCGGAAACTAGGCCAGTTAACATGATATCCACCTAGGGTAATAGTAAAAATCCTTTATTAAGGAGGTTCTAGCAGGATATGTACAAAATATCAATGAGATCAGGCAAAGTTAACGTGGCTTTAGGAAAGTGAAATCATGTATAACTCACTTATGAGAGTCGTTTGAGGAAGTAGCAAACAAGATTGATAAAGGGGAACCAGCAGATGTGATATAATTAGATTCCCAAAGTCAACTGATTTTGTGCTATAAGGATTCATGTAGATGATAGGAGCAGGAGAAGCCATTCGATCCCTCAAGCCTACTCCATCATTCAACATGATCATGGCTGATCATTGAGCTCAAATTCCACTGTCCCACACCCCTCTCCCCCAGATATCCCACATCCCTATATTCCTTGATGCCTTTAGCTACAGGCTATATAATAGTTGAGCTATATGTACCTACCTTCTAGATAGGTTTAGAGTATATGGGGTAGGGATTAACACATTAGTATTAATAAAGGATTGGTTAGCTAACAGGAAAATGTCAAGATAAATGTATCATTTTTGGGTTAGCAATCTAATGAATGATGAATCACAGGTGTCAACGTTGAGACCTTAACAATTTACAATCTATATAAATGACTTTTATGAAGGGACTAAATGAATGCTGGCTAATATGCTGATGACATGAAGATGGTAGGAATGTATGTTGTCAAGTGGAGATAAGGGATCCAGATAGGTTAAGTAAGAGGACAATAAGTTAACAGATAGTTTATAATGTGGGAAAACGTAAATTTATTGACTTTGTCAGGAAGAATAGAAAAGCAGCAGATTGTTTAACTGCAGTGAGGTTCCAAAACTATAGAAGAATTAGTGTGTCCTAGTAAATGAATCACACAAAGTTAGTGGGCAGGTACAGCCAGTGTTAGGAAAGCCAGTGGAACATAAGTGTTTATTTTAAGGATGATGGATTATAAAAGTAGAAACTTGTTATAGCTGTACAGAGCCTTGGTGACGTTATATCCAGAATACCATGTACAGTTTTGATATCCTTATTTACACAAGGATATAATTCTGTTAGAAGCAGTTCAGAGAAAGTTCACTCAATTCTTTCCTTGGGATAGAGTGCTCACCTTTTGAGGAAAGGTTAGCTTGACTGGACCTTTATGTATCGGAGTTTAAGAATGAGAGATGAGTTTATTGAAACAATATGATCCTGAGGAAATTTAAGAAGGTGGTTATGAGGAGATTCTCCATACTTTCTGTCAACTTATGTCTGGAAGTCAGGGAAATTGGGGAATATTCATTAAATCTCAACTTTTGTAGCAATTCTGGGAATAGCGGTGTTTGACTTTTAGTGCACTTCCCTGGTGAGGTGTAACGTTATAGACTGATTTATTTAAAAAGAAAACGTTATCATCTAATACAGTCTGAAGGAATGTCTGAGAGCTCATACAATGAGGGGTCAGGTAACGGATATATTAGTTAAGAGTTGATTGGATTTGAATTGGTTGTATAAATATAGGGATTTAGTAATCAGTGGGGTGTGCATTTTGTGGAGTGTAGATAACTGAAGTAAACTTCTTCCAGGAAGATGTGGACTTGAAATTTGTTTAAGTCCAGTTATCTTTTGGAGTGGAACACCAGCAGTGCATTGGATTAGTCACATGTAGAGATTAAAAAGGCATGGATATGGGTTTCAGCAGCAGATGAAATGACACACTAGCAGCTGAGCAATGCTATGGAGGTGTGTTTAATAGGCAGTCTTCATGATGTTATGGGTATCTGTTTGGAAGCTCATGTTTGAGTCAAAATGTGACCCCAAGGTTGTTACATGACTAGTTTAATCCCACCTTGTTTCCAGGGAGACGATTTGAGTCAGTAGCTTGGAGTGATGTTTGACTGTTAACCAGATGCAATGGGCAGAGTCATTTAGGAGTGTAAATGTTATGGACAAAAGTGGGATGTGGATTGACAAGTGCGGTGATTTCCACCTCAACATCCAGATCATCTCGCTCCATCTTTTATGATTTCATAAATCATGTGACAAGATTCTTACAAGGCATCAGCAAGATGCCAGTTGAAGTTCATTATCACTTGTTGAACACCTTTTTAATGCTGCAACCTGCCTCATTTATATTCAGACCTCCATTTAACCAATCTTACAAGTTCTCTTAAAATGACTTTTACAATAGTGACCACCAGTCTGCAATGATCTCCACTTAATCTCTTTGTTTGAAAACAACTAACAAAAATATAAACAAAGCACTTATCATTAGCTTCTGTAATTGTAATTTTTAAATTTGTTTATCACTGTTTGTGCTTGGCTTTAAATTGTGGTTGGTAGCAATTTAGGTTTGCATTATACTACAGTTCAGACATCTTATGTTCATGTCTAAGATCATATGTAGACCTATATGCCAATGAATAAAAATAATATTCTTTCACATGTCTTGTGCAAAATATAAAAACATGAAAAAGACATACATTTATGAAGCACTGTTCACAACCTCAGGACATCTCAAAGAGCTTTAAAATCAAAGAAATGTATGTTGAAGTGTTGAGTTACAACACAAGAAATTACTGTATTGTTTTATAACTTCATCTAGCTCACTGATTTCCTTTCTGAAGGAAAGCCACCTCTTTTTATTGGTCTAGCTGCGATGTGACTCCAATGTCGTTGACTCTAATGTTCTCTGGCAGCTATTCAATTGTACCAAACAGCTGCAAAATAACTTGTGGACTGCAACAATTCAAAAAGGTGGCTTAACACAACCTACTCAATGACAACTATGAATGGGCAATGTATGCAGCCATTCCCAGTCAGGTCCAAATGCCATGAATTAATCCAAACCCTCATGACATGGTTAACAATGATAAGACCTATTACTGTGACATATACAGAGTTACATTTACCTCTGAGTTCTCAATGAAACATATTCACCCATCTAGACGATTTACTACAGAAGAAATTGTCACAAAACATTCATGGTATGATGGGTGCAACTCAAATTTACTTGGAGCTCGATGATACCTTTACCACTGGGCGGCACAGTGGTCCAGTGGTTAGCACTGCTGTTTCACAGCACCAGGGACCCAGGGTCAATTCCACCCTGGGGTGACTGTCTGTGTGGAGTTGCACATTCTCCCCATGTCTGCGTATGTTTCCTCTGGGTTCTCCAGTTTCCTCCCACAGTCCGAAGATGTGCAGGCTAGGTGGATTGGCCATGCTAAATTGCCCATATTGTCCAGGAATACGCATGCTACCTGGATTAGCCATGGGAAATGCAGGATTACAGAGGTGGGATACTATTTGGAGGGTTGGCATGTCCTCAAAGGACCAAAATCCGGTTTCCACACTTCAGGATTCTATAATTTTATGACTGGGGCATTGCTCACCAAATCCACAGATCTGTTCTCTCACTGAAGAAGCCTTGGGCAAAGAAAACAGCTAAATGGTCATTTGATTACCACCAACATGGCAAAGGAAACCCTTAGTGTGCTATTTGTATGATGTTGCCTTTAAAGATGAATATAATAACTCTGTAACAAGTACCAGAAGCGTAAGTGAGATTCTGCACAGCCCATGTGAAAATTGACATTAAATAAATTGCAGTCTCTTCAATTAACTTTGTTGCCCAAATTTTGCCACTGGGAGCGACAGATATTCATCAGACCGTGTGACAAACAGTCCCACTATGAGCTGACATAGTCTTACTCTGATGTTAACTTCTAAGAATGCAATGCACACTAATTACAGAGAAATTTATGGAACTTGCTCAATGCTTGGAAAGAATTTAATGTTCAAGACACTGTTTCCACCACATAGGCATTAAATCAATCTCTGAAATAAAATCAGCACCACAGTAAAGGAAACTTTGATTTTATTTCTCAATTCCATTCAATTTTCTTGATTGTACAGATGCTTTGAGGATACATTTTGCCAATTCCTAAGCAGAAGAACTTGCTAATCGGCAGATATCCCACAATTCACTGACATTCCTAATGCCTGCAACATTTTTAAAATGGTATTGAGCATCCAGCCAAGCACTGTCAATGCTGAATAGTCCTGCAGTGTTCTGACATTTGCCCTGGACATGGAAAACAGGGGAAATTATCACCGTGAGGTGTGACAGAGATCTGGAGTTCCTCTTTGTCCAGGACCAGCAAAGCTGGCCATGATGCTGGACCACATCAGCCTGGTCTGAGGTTGTCTTCCAGGTCAATGCAGTCTCAACCTTCTGGAAAAAAGGTCAATGACCTTCACCATGCTGCCATCTTCTCTCTGATATCTCACATTCCGTCTATTTCTGCTACTGCTCCCAAATCCAACCTCATGCTCTACCACCCTCACTATAATCTCTGCCATCTTCTCTCCCTCACTGTCACCCACCGCAACCCCTGACACCACTAACCTTGCCTGCCACAATGCTGCCTACTCATTTGGTCAAGACAACTTCATAACTGCTCCAACAGTCATAGCTGGGCCACCCACTTTTAACTTCCTTAATATCTGTCTAGCCCTTGGAATAGTACTGGAGGCTGCCATTGACTTACAGTGCCAGGACACCCCCGAGTGAAGACCTTTTCCCCTTGAATTGACTGAGGCCAGCTGACAACCATGACAAGCTTCCTTCCTTTGTGTCTGCATTCAAGAGTAAGGTAGGACAGGGAGAAGAAATATTAACCTGATAGATCTGGCTGAGGGGTCAAAAGTGCACAAAGAGAAATCAATGCAATGCATAGCGCAGACAACATGAGAATCCAGGTAAGATTAGAATGAGTGAACTCAAAAAGGAGCTCAACTCAAGTTGTCATCATTTTTTGGTTGAGTCATTGTCGCTTGTAAACCTTTGGTGAAAACCTCTCAAATGTGTATGTTCTCCAAGTTATGACAAAAGGTGGTGGTGATTAGGCTGCTCAGTGTTGTAGCTCTTTTGCTGTTTTAAGTATGAACCCTGCCAGATGTTCGGATGGCAGTATCACTGTGGCGTCTGTGGTGTGAGATTGGTAGCTGGAACAAAGTGACAGACAATGATTGCTTGGCACCCCACCTGCTGTGTGGCAATCCTCTGCAACGGAAACCTTGCAGTGCTTTAACATTCCTAGAAGCAGAAGCATTGGGTAGATGGTAGTACATAACCCGGCAGAGTGCAGCAGATGATTCATCCTCTTCTAGCGTTAGAGCCGCATTCTCATGACCTACGCATGGGCACTAACTGCCTTAGCCACCTCTGACCTAGCTGTCTTTTTCAAGTAAGATGGCTTCTTGTTGCCTAGGGAAAAAAATCACTTCCTTTCTCTCCAGAATAGCCCTCAGGACAAACAAACGGAGGCATTGCTAAAAGATGGTGCTACTTTTCACCTGATCTCTGACATGTTCAGAGGTGAATGGAGGTTTTGAGTGATGTTCTTGGGTTGCAAAGTGAAATGCTGTCCAGGTAACCTTTAAATATGGTTTCCAAATGTTGGAGCCCGGAAGATTCTGGTGGGCTCAGAACTTCCAGTTCCATGAAATGTGGTATTTTACCTGCACGTGCATATCTAATGAGCTGAGGAGAATGAAATTGTGTGAAAAAAACCAACTTGATCTCGAGTTAAGGCTCTTTCACTTTTTAGGCCTGTCATGACTCTTAATCTCGGAAAAGAAAATTCTGCCCATGAAGTTTATATTTTTGATTTGTTCCTGGAAAACTAACATTATTTTTTACACATTTAATGTAAATAAAGAACATAAACACAATTCTGTCAGATAACACCGCTCTAAAATGAAATATACCTGTATATGTCTCAAGGAGAAAGTATTACCATAACTACGAAGCTGGGCATTTGGCCTTCCAGACCAAGTAGTCCAAGCAGTATTTCTAGAAAGAAAGAAGTTCTTTTTTTAATATTCATCAATGGGTTGTGGGAGTTGCTGACTGGGCCAGCATTCATTGCCCAAATTCTAGTTGCCCTTGAGAAGGTGTTGCCGTTTTGAACTGCTGCAGTCCATGTGCTGTAGGTAGACTCACGATACCATTAGGTACAAAGTCCTGATTTTTGACCAAGTGACAGTGAAGGAACGATGATATATTTCCAAGTCAAGATTGTGAGTGGCTTGGAGGGGATGAGGCAGGTTTTGGTGTTCCCATGTATCTGCTACTCTTGTCCTCCTAGATGGTGGTGTTTATTGGTTTAGCAGGTACGGTCAATAGGAGCCCTGGTGAATTTCTGTAATGCATCTTGTAGATAGTACACCCTGCTGCTACTGAAAGACAGTGATGAGGGGACTGAATGACTGAACCAAACAGACTGCTTCATCCTGGATGGTGTTGTCAAGCTTCTCAAGTGTTATAGAGTCATAGAGATGTACAACACGGAAACATACCCTTCAGTCCAACTTGTCCATGCCAACCAGATAGCCTAAATAGATCTAGTTCCATTTGCCAGCATTTGGCCCATAACTTCCTAAACCCATCCTTTTCATATACCCATCCAGATACCATTTAAATGCTGTCATTGTACCAGTCTCCTCCACTTCCGCTAGCAACTCATTCGATACACACACCACACTTTGCGTAAAAAAGTTGCCCCTTAGGTCCCTTTAATATCTTTCCCCTCTCACCTTAAATCTATGCAACTTAGTTGAGAACTCCCTCACCCTGGAGAAAAGACCTTATCTATTTAACCTATGATTTTATAAATGATTATTATGATTCCTCATGATTTTATAAATCTCTATAACATCACTCCTCAGCCTCTGACGATCCAGGGAAACAGCCCCAGACTACTCAGCCTCTCCCTACAGCCCAAACCCTCCAACCCTGGCAACATCCTTGTAAATTTTTTCTGAACCTTTTCAAGTTTCAGAGCATCCTTCCGACAGCAGGGAGACCAGAATTGCACACAGTATTCCAACAGTGGCCTAACCAAGGTCCTTTACAGCCAAAACAGTACCTCCCAACTCTTATACTCAATGCATTGACCAATAAAAGCAGCATACCAAATGCCTTCTTCACTCTCCTATCTACCTGTGACTCCACTTTCAAGGAACCATGAACCTGCACTCCAAGGTATCTTTATTCAGCAACACTCCCCGGGACCTTACCATTAGGTGTATAAGTCCTGCCCTGATTTGCCTTTCCAGAGTGCAGCACCTCACACCTATCTAAATTAACCTCCGATTTCCACTGCTCAGCCCAATGGCCCGTCTGATCAAGATCCTGTTGTACTCTGAGGTAATCTCTTGGCTGTCTACTACACCTCCAATTTTGTTGTGATCTGCAAACCTACTTACCATACCTCCTCTCTTCAGATCCAGATCATTTATATAAATGACGAAAAGCAGCAGAGCCAGTACCGATCCTTGTAGCACACCGCTGATCACAGGCCTCCAGTCTGAAAAGCAACCGTCCATCACCACCCTCTGTCTCCTACCTTTGAGCCAGTTCTGTATCCAAATAGCTAGTTCTCCCTGTATTCCATGTGATCTAACCTTGCTAACCAGTCTACCATGAGGAACCTTGTCGAACGCCTTACTGAAATCCATATAGATCACTTCCATTAATTTGTCCTCATCAATCCACTTTGTTACTTCTTCAAAAAACTCAACTAAATTAGTGAGACACAATTTCCCACGCACAAAACCATGTTGACTGCCCCTAATCAGTCCTTGCCTTTCCAAATACATGTAAATTCTGTCCCTCTAACAACTTACCCATCACCAACGTCAGGCTCACCAATATATAGTTCCCTGGCTTTTCCTTGCCAGCTTTCTTAAATGCTGACATCGTGCTAGCCAACCTCCAGTCTTCCGGAATTTCCCGTGGCTATTGATGATACAAATATCTTAGCAAGAGGCCGAGCAATCACTTCCCTAGCTCCCTGCAGAGTTCTAGGGTACACCTCATCAGGTCCCGGGGATTTATCCACCTTTATGCGTTTTAATTGTTGGAGCTGCAGCCATTCCCAAGTGGGGAATATTCCTTCTCCTTCCAAACTTGTACTTTTTGGATCGTGGACAGGCTTTGGGGAGTTAGGAGGTAATTTACTTTCTGCAGTGTTCTGAGAAACAGTTCAGTTTCTGGTCAATTGTAATCTCCACGATACTGTTAAGAGGGGATCCGGTGATGGTAACGCCATTGAATGTTGAGTGGCGATGGTTAGATTCTCTCTTGTTATATTTACGTCATGTCTTTCAAGACCTCAGGAACTCCAAAACACAATAATACATTTGAGAACTGTTATTTCTTGTAACGTAAGAAATACAACAGCAATTTGTACAGGGCAAGCTCCCACCAATAGGGACGTGATCAGAATTGCTTCCGGTGCTGCTCATTCAGGGATAGATAGATATATGTAAGAGCACTGAGGAGAACTCTTGTGTTCTTTTTTGACATTCATCAATACAACCCTGTTTAATGTCCCATCTCAAAGATAGATAGTACCTTAATGCCTTTTTCTGTATACTTGCACTTCCCTCTGTCTCTCACAGTAAGGTCTCCAGTTCAATGAGTTTAAAATAACAGCTGTCATTGATTCACTTAGATGGTTCCATTGAGGCTAGGTTATGAAAGCCAGTTATTATTTCAAATGTGCTGATTTTTTAGAAAATAGACACATTCTTACGAATCAAAAATCATAGCAAATTGAACACATACGTCTTATATCTAACACTTAACTTAAAATTGTAGCTCTCCATTTTAATAAGTTTCTAGCCACAGATTAACTAGTATTGATAAAGGTAATGTTCAGCTGTTTTATGATTTTCATGGTTAAAGATGTAAAACTTTATGAACAACACACTGCAAAATTGGAACGTTCATCAAATACATCTATTCATTTGCGGTAAAAAATAGACTTTGTAAAGTGTGCGAATTTTTACATGGAAGACCATGAAATCTAAAGCTGGAGAAAATAGTAAAACAAATTCTATATGTCCCTCTTCAAGAAGTCATTGTTCAACTGCACAAGATAACTATTGACATATTTTCTATTTAGTCAAAATTATTACACAACAAGCATAATTTAAAATACTTCTATTTTACAAGTTTATAAAAAAATCCGTCTTCTAGACATGTTTAATTTATTTATTTATTGTGTTCATATTCATTTGTAAAAATTAACATTGAGGTATTTAATAACAAATAATATACAGTAAATGGTTAAATATTTAACCCTGATATCAATGCTGCCTCCAGGGAATACTGTCAGGCACTTTCAGCTGAGGCACTTGCAAACTGAAAAATAATCTGGAAGAATATTACTGAGATATTTATTACCATTTAGCAATGAAATATGCTCTAATAAAACCATAGGACTGATTCAGTGATGGTAAGAGTGATTCCTAACTTTCTGGAAATGCCTTAATGAATCAGCCAAGTAGACCCTTGTGCCTAATATCACAAGGCACCAACTTCACTGAATACAACATTTTCAAACCACTTGGAGCCATCAACCAGAATGCCTTTTAGTCTTATGAGACGTCTGGATTTCAGGCAGTCTTGTGTCAATTGGTCATATGCAGAAATTAATAAATCTTTTTCACCTTTCTACCATTTCAGAATTGCTCATCTGCTTAAACAAAATGCCTTCTGGGACTTGCCACTCTGCCCTGTAAGGGTTTAAATTCTGAAAGGCACTTTATTTTACTGTTAAATAGTTTCCTTTTAATCTGCATTATCGTTTTTTTTGTTTTTTGATATCCGTATCTACATTTTTGCCTCCAGCAACTCCTTTCACAGATACCTGTCCCGCATCTCTAAGCAGCTGTTTCATTAGCAGTGCATCTCCTGGGGATAAACATCTCTACATTAGGAGGTGACTGTGAGGCAGTGACATTTTCATTTGCTTCGATTCTCATTTCATGTTACTTTGCTTTTAAATGGAATTGTTGTTTGGTTCATCCCCAGAATTCGTTCGTGGCTTTGTTACAAGTATTCTGTACAATTGTCTCATTTGTGTGAGTAACGCATTATACAGACCGCCACAGTGTTCTTTGTCTGCCATGGATTAAATGTCTAACACATATCAGCACAGTTGGATAGGAACTGCAGGGAACCTATTAAACAGCAGTAAATTACATTGCTCCTATGTCTGCCATCATTTCAAAACAATGCTTTCAAGTATCCTTTTCCAAAAAAGCCTCAGCCTGGATAATAGTAATGGGGATAAATTTATATACATGTTTGCCCATCACCTGTCAAAACTTCGTTGGGTAATCTTGTGAATTCCCAGAAAATGGGTTACGTGATCTAATGGTCACATTTTTCTGAGGTTCTCATGACGCTGCTATCAAAGACTTTATCGAAAATCGGCAGAACCCCCCACAGAAATTCACTTGCTTGTTCCAAGTTATGCTTCAACCTTTGGGCTTTCTTCACAATGAAAGGATTTTTCAGTCTTGCCTGGTTCATTGTTAAACGTAGAAAGCTTTAGTAAGTGGTGGATTTCCCCTCATCAGATTACTCTAGTGTATCTCAAATAAATCTAGTAAACAATGAGAATATGACAGCTGTGAGTGATAATAACTAATTTGGGTCAAAAAATTAAATTAAGTTATGAACATTCCTGTTTCACCCCAAATATAAACTTGACTGTTGATAGATGCATAATGTTCAAGACATACCTTTTCATGCTTTGCTTCACAAGACTGAAGGATTGACAAACACATGAAAATCACTATAGGTTACCACATGAATTCTGAGTCAAAATACAAGGAGGATACAGGCAGGTCTTCTAGCACTTCACCACATCAGTGTCACGTAAATTAATATGTTACCTGTCAGACCTGTCAGTTTTTAATACTTTTATATGCTAGCAGTGGGATGGCTGTTACAATGTATATGCGAAATGTAGAAAAACAAAAGAAAAATGAAATATAACAAAAGAAGCTGGACTCTCTGTTCCTAACATCTGCTGGAACTCACCCATTCTTCTACCCCTATCTTTTGAAATTATACAAAGTGGATCTGTAAGTTGTCCTGCATTATGTAGCTGTAATATATTTTTAGATGCCGCTGTTTATGAAATAGAAATTGACAAACATTTAACAGAACAAAACAAACTCAAAATGTTGTCAAATAAATAGGCATTAATATAATCAAGGATTCTTTTTAAATTGGGAGGCAAGGAAGGTGGTGAATTGAGGAGATATATTGATATATGCATTGTAACCTAATTTGCATGTAGCTTTTACAATGAAGTACAAAGATAAAGTACTGTAATTTCTAAACATTAACAAAGATTGAATTTTTAAATGTTATTTTATTCTTTGATAACATTCTACCATTGTAGTAGTTTGTTCGCAGAAGAACTGGCCACACAGCTTTATTTATCAAGCACTTCAATTTCCTACTCATAATAGACATTCCATGATGGCCTCTCTTCTAATAATTGGATTAAAGCAACTAATTTAATATCGCAATGCAGACCCTCACTGATTATCTTGTGCTGTCTTCATCTCATGATTGCTGAAAAGAACTAGTTTAGGGATTTAGTCAGCTCTTTCTACTGAGATATGCATGCCTGATTTGCTTCAGTATGCATTAATGCATCTTGTTAAATTGAACAAATTAGGCTATCAGTCCTAAGGTAGTTACCACAGTTATGAGCCTCAAAAGACAATTTTAAATAGTTTCAACTTAACTCACTTTACAGATTTTAATTTCACTCAGTAACTCCTTCTACGCAGTTGTAAGTCTCAGCCTGAGAAATATTACCCCATTGGTCTTTTAATAAATTATTTGAAATTTCAAAATGTCTGGAGTGAATCCATTTTTTCGTGAGGGAAGGCTGGCAGTGATATACGTACTTCCCACAAATTTAGCATCAAGAGTGTCAATTATTGGAGCAGGAAAAGAATTGTACATTTTGTGAGTGAATTGTACAGAGGACTTTTGGATTTCTAATTTAGGGTCATAGTGTCTTAGAGGTCTACAGCACGGAAAAGTCTGTGTCAGTCAAAAACAACCACGTAACTATTCAAATCCCATTTTGTAGTGCTTGGCCCATAGCCTTGTGTGCCTTGACATCACGGATGCACATCTAAATACTTTTTTAAATGTTCTGAGAGTTTCTGCCTTTACTACAGAGATTTCCAGATTCCCACCACATTCTGAGGGATTTTTCAGTGTCGACACATCCCTCCAAACCTCCTGCCCTTTTCCTAAATTCTTTAACCCTGGTCATGGATCCTTCCGCTAAGGGGAAATATTTCTTCCTTTCTACACTGTCTATACCCCTCATCATCTTATACATCTCAATCAAATACCCCCTCAGCTTCTTCTTCTCCAAGGAAAACTACGCCAGTCTGTTCAATCTCTCTTCATATCTAAAACTCTCCAGCCTAGTCAATATCCTGGTAAATCTCCTCTCCACTCTCTCCAGCGCAATCATATCCCTCCGATAATGCAGGTTCTAGAACTACACACAATACTCTAGCTATGGCCTAACAAACTTTTAATACAGTTCCAGCATAACTTCCCTGCTCTTAAATTCTGTGCCTTGGCTAGTAACAGCAAGTATCCATGTGCGTTCTTAACTACTTTATCCACCTGTCCTTCTACCTTAAGGGACCGATGGACATACACACCAAGGTCCCACTGATTCTTGGGTCTCCTGGGGTCCTACCATTCATGATGTAGTCCCTTGGTCTTGTCTACCCAAATACATCACCACACACTTATCAGATTGAATTCTCTTGGCCACTGATCAGCCCATTGACCAGCCCGTCTATAACTTCCTGCATCTAAGGCTATCCTCCTCATTATTCATTTGGCCGGAATGGACTGGAGCAGATACTTTTAGGTAAATCTGTCTTATTTATATATGTACAACCAGGAAAGGCCCCAAAATGAATCCGTGCGGAACCCCTTGGACACAAGCTTCCAGCCACAAAACAATCCTCAACCATCACCCTTTGCTTCCTGTCACTCAGCCAATTCTGAATCTAATTTGCCAAATTCCCTTGGATCTCATGGGCCTTTACCTTTGTTATCAGTCTGTCATGTGAGACCTCATGAAAAGTCTTCCTAAAGTAGACTACATCAAAAGCATTGCCCTCAATTATACACCTGGTTACCTCTTTGGAAAATCCAGTCAAGTTAGTCAGACATGACCTCTCCTTAATAAAACCATGTTTTATTAGTCCTTCTCCCTGATTTCGATACCCACATTGTCCCTCTCACTTGTGCACACCAACACAAAGTATTCATTTAAAATCCTACTGACATCCTCTGGCTCCTTACCACTGTGGTCCTTAACGGGCCGTAGCGTTTCCCTATTCATCCTTTTTAGCCTTAAAGTACTTGTAAAATAACTTCTGATATTCATTCATTTTACCACCATTATGCTGTCCTAATTTCCTTTCTCAGTTTCCCTTTTTACTCTTCGAGGGCATCAGCTGTTTTGAGCCTTCAGTCCCTGACAAAAGCCTTCGTTTTTTTCTTTATCCAATCCTGCCTATCCCTTAATATCCAGGGTTCTCAGGATTTGTTGGTCCCACCCATTGTCTTTATTGAAGTACAATGGCCCTGTACTGTCCCAACTTCCTACTTAAATGCACCCCTCTGTTCTGAGACAGATTTACCTAAAAAATATCTGCTCCAAGTCCAAACCGGCCAAATCATAGCTGATCTTGTTAAAGACTTTGATTAGAACTTTGATTTCAGGCCCACCTTTGCCCTTTTCCATAACAAATTTGAATTCTAAAAGAATTATGATTGTTGTCTGCAAAATGCTCCCCCACTGATCCATCAGCCACTTGCATGGCCTCATTACCTAACTTTCAGTCCAAGGCCACCCCTTCTCCTATACATACTGTATTGAAAAAGCCCTCCTGGATGCTTTTTAAGAATTAAGTTCCCTCTAAAGTTCTATACAGTGACTATCCTAGTTAATTCAGCGAAGTTGAAATTCCTTACCATCACTACACTATTACTTTTACACTTCTCTGAAATGGCTCTTCTATTTCTTTCGGAGTATTAGGGGGCCTGTACTACACTTCTAGCAATATGATTGCTCCTTTTTGGCTTTTTTTTTCTACCCATATGGCTGCATTTGAGGAGCATTCTAAAATCTCATCCCTCCTTATTGCTGTAATAGAGTCTCTGATCAAAATTGCAACACCTCCCTCCTTGTTACCTCCCTCCTTGCCTCACCTGAAGACCTCTATCGTGGAATATTGAGCTGCAAATCCTGCCCCTCTCTCAACCAAGGCTCATACCTCAAATTTTAGCTTGTGCCCCTAAGTCATCTGCCTTGTTAATCAGGCTCTTTGTATTGATATACATACTAAACAACCTTGCCAAACTCACTTTTGCATCAACTTGCCTATAATTTCTATGCCTTCCTGACTCTAGCTTTGGTCATTCATCTTCCCCTGCTGAATCTTCTATCAGGATCCCACCCCCTGTCAAGTTAGTTTAAACCCTTCCCAAAATCACTAGCAAACCTCCCCACAGGGACTCTGATCCTATTCACGTTCAGGTGCAACCCATCCACCTTGGAAATGTGCCACCACCACCAAGAACAGTCCCAATGCCCCAGAAATGTAAAACCATTCTTCCTGAACCATCTGTCCAACCACACATTCATCTGGACTGACTTCCTATTTCAATATTTAGCATGTAATCCATAGATTACTACCTTTTAGGTCCTGTTCTTTAATCTACTTCTTAGATCCCTAATTTCTGCTACAGGATCTCATCCCCTTTACTACCCACATCGTTGGTAACAATATGTACCACGATCTCTATTTGTTTATCAAACCCCACCCCACCCCCAGAATGCCCTGCAGCCGTTCAGTTATGTCTTAAGATCTTATCAACTATAAACTAATAAAGCAAATAACGCCTTTGCTCTGAATTCCCACAGTGGCACAAACTTCCAGAAACACATGCTCACTTGGGGTGGTGCCTCACATCTGATGTGGTCTTTCCCAGCTGCTCATGTGAAGTTAATAACTCCTGCTGCAAAATAGGGTGCCTACTCTGTAATACACCTCATGGGTGCAGGCTACAAATATGTTGCGGGCTTTTCAACCAGATGAATTTAGAAGAGTTCAAGGAATGTGATGGTACAGAAACTTTGTAGATGAAGATTCCATTATCTTAAACTGCCGTTGAAAATATTTTGATGCTGCAACAGTCTGCCATCACATTTGATCAGTGGTATTGCTATTGCAACAACCTGGGCTCCTCTAAACTCTTACCACAGCACAGTATCAGTGTGCTTTTATAGTATGTACTATTAATAATGTTGAAGATAGTCTAGCCCTGGCCCGAATTGGAGGACCCAGACTAACAAATGAAATTAGTTCTTGGGTGTCATTAATGTACATATGATAGCTGCTCAGCTAGGTACAGACATGATAGGCTGAATGGGCTATACGACATGGAGCTGGGGAACATGGGGAATGGTGTGGGGATATAACTCTGATTGGTTTTTGTCTCTGATCCAGAACACCCAAAATAAGGCCCCAGAACATAGTTGAGACAAGGCCAAGTGCAGGTTAATAAACAGACTGTTCCAATCTTAAATTGGTATGTATTACGCCGCTTTACATTGTAAAAATGATCCCTGTGGTCAACACAAAGTGCAAGAGGTTGGTAGGTTCATAAACTGAAAATCAGTGATCATACAAGATGAAGTATGAGACACTTGAGAGTGACCTCCTTTATATATGTTGAATAATTTTGGAAAAAATTATTTTACGAAGCACATTTGGTGTGGTGACTAAACTCCTACTTAATGTTACATTGAAGCCAGTCACAGAAGCAAACTATCCCTAGAATGTGTGCGTGATTAACAGAGACACATTAAAGGATCCACATGTGAAACAGGTGTCAGTGTAAAATATTAGACTCTACATCCTTTTCAAATCTTAATGAGAAAAGGTGACTCGGGGCATGTTTTTAATACATGGAAAAGCTGGTTGCCAATGTGTTCATCATGTCCAAAAATCAAGAATGATATCAGAGAGTCTGGGAATGTGCCAGATAATTTGTTCTATTTTCTCCAGTCACGGCACAGAGCTCTGAGGTCCGTGTGCGGCTAGGGCTGGTGAGGCCAGCAGTGAATACGTCAGCATTTATTTGAACATATGAAGGATTCTTGTGAGGAAAATTTCTCATTCCTGAGCTGCTGAGTAAACCTTTGTCCCAGGAATTATTGCTATTTGCTTACTAACTTGCTGGTTTACCTTTTACTTCACATCGAGAAAATGAACAACAGTTTCTTTAATCAGGGATCAATCATAGCTACACAGGAATTTCCAAAGTGTTTCTCCCAGTTGATAGCATTGTCAGAAAGTTCACATATTGTTGGCACAACGTCCCATCATCTGGGATCAGCCTGAGCTGGCAATGTATGGCACACAATCCTTCATGGCTGCAGAGAGTGGATGAGTTACAGAGTAGAATCACGCAAGGAAAGTGAATTATCGAACATAGTGAAGCTGAGGTCTATTTACACAGTACGTGGCCATGGGAACTACACTCACTTTATAAAGTTGCATCCACCTTCAACACCACTCATTTACTGTCCTGGTAAACTAAGCTGACTGATTGTAGGCAAGTAGTTTGTGTGTACCATTTTAGAAAGTCAAAAGGAATCAGCTGAAAATTATGTGACTTACTATTTTCAGTAAACAGAGGTAACCTAGACCTGGGAGATTGATTTTCATCCCTCCTGTTAAGCTGGAGTTGGGTGATGGGCATTAAAATTATGATGCAGTATTTATCGCCCTAACCTCACCAACATCTGGGTCCTCCATTATTTAAAAGAGGCGACTGCCTAGTAGTGTTATTGTTGGATTAATAATCCAGAGAGCCAGGTCATGTTCCAGGGTTCAAATCCCACCATGGCAGATGGGGTGGCATGGTGGCTCAGTGGTTAGCACTGCTGCCTCACAGCACCAGGAACCCGGGTACGATTCCACCCTCGGGCAACTGTCAGTGTGGAGTTTGCACGTTCTCCCCGTGTCTGCGTGTGTTTCCTCTGGGTGCGCTGGTTTCCTCCCACAATCCAAAGATGTGCAGTCTAGGTGGATTGGCCATGCTAAATTACCTGTAGTGTTCAGGGATGTGTGGATGAGGTGGGTTATGGGGGGGATGGGTCTGGATGAGATGCACTGAGGGTCAGTGTGGACTTGTTGGGCTGAAGTGCCTGTTTTCACACTGTAGGAATTCTGTGATCTATGAACCTAATGTAAAATCTGGATTTAAGAGTCTAATGATGAACATGAAACCATGGTCAATAGTCAGGAAAAAAGATCAATGTGGTTCACTAATGTCCTTTAGGGAAGGAAACCTGCCATCCTTACCTGGTCTGGCCTACATGTGGTCTAGACCCTGACTTTTAACTACCCTCTGGACAATTAGGAATGAGTAATAACTGCCAGTCTAGACAGGAAAACCTTCATCCTGTGAATGAACAAAACAAAAAATACTCCCTAAACAAAGGTTCTCACAAAACTTATCAATAAGACTGATAGAAATAAAGAGGAAGCTTGACTAAAGTTAAAGATAACTCTCCAGCACTCTAGGGAAGAATGCCAATTCTGCCATCTGCACTTAGGAGATTGGCAGTTTTCTGAATCTAAAGGTTAACAAATGGATTTACAAATAGTCATTTTGATAGTAGAGAACCTGAGTATCGCTGAAAAATCACAAATTTTGCTGTACCTTTTAATCTTGCACAGATCAAGACAATTCACAAAAACAATAATTTAAAGGGAAGAAATAACATTTACACTTTATGACAGGAAAGTTCTGATTTGTCGACAAGTAGATTCTGATTGGTATGGGCATAGCCATTGGTTAGTATTTTTAAAAAAGTCATCAAATTTCCCTGAATTTAATTCTCTTCAGTTTCTCTATACATCTATTGATAAATATTCTAAATATTTTTCTTTAGGCAATGAGGATTTTCAAAGTGTAACAATATGAAGTAGCTGCTCTAGTCTGCCCAATGTCACTAATGCATTTATAATTAACAGGCAGTGCATCCATTGAATTGTATTTGATATAAAACATGTTACACGATTATACAATGGTATTGGCCCAATTTCAAAGGCACCCCAGGATCTGGCTTGCGTTTGCAGCCCATTATCTGCTTTGGACCCAGAAACAGGCCCAAACATATTTGCAGCTCCATACAGCTTACGTGGAAACCAATTAATTCTAGTCCCTCGTGCACTTGCTGATGGCAGATTTGAGAAGCTTTAAGAAAGTGTAAAAATCTCCAGTGGTAAACAGGAGACTCACCACCACTTTCTTAAGAGCAATTTGTACAAAATACAATACCATACAATACAATACAGCGCAGGAACAGGCCATTCAGCCCACCAAGCCTGCACTGATTCCTAATTCTAATTTAGACCTACTACCTTTTACCCATGCGTGGTATCCATCCCTCTGTTTGCCTCAGGTTCATGTCTCTATCAGGATATGCCTGAATGTTGCTAATGTGCCTACTTCCACCACCTCCACTGATACTGCATTCCAGGCAACCACCACCATCTATGTGAAAAGCTTTCCCCGTACATCTCCCCTAAACTTTCCCCCTCTCACCTTGAACCTGTGCCCTCTTGTAGTTGACCTTTCCACCCTGGGAAGAAGCCTCTGATGATCCACTCTATCAGTGCCTCTCCTAATTTTGTAGGCCTCTATCACCACCCTCTCCACCCTCTCCAAAGCATTCACGTCCTTTTGGTAGTGTGGTAACCAGAACTGAAAGTGATATCCCAAATGTGGCCTAACTAAAGTTTTACACATAACTTAACAACTTTTATATTCAATGCCCCAGTTGATGAAGGCAAGCATGCCGTGTGCCTTCTTCACCACCTTATCCACCAGTGTTGCCACTTTCAGGGATCTGTGGACCTGTACATTGATATCCCTCGGTATGTCAATGCTCCTAAGGGTTCTGCTATTTATTGTATAATTTGCACCTGCATTTGATCTTCCAAAAATGCATCACCTCACATTTGTCTGCTTTTTCTCTGCCCAAATCTGCAACCTATCTATATCCTGCTCTGTCCTTTGACAATCCTCCTCACTATCTGCAACTCTACCAATGTCAGTGTCATCTACAAACTTACTAATCACAGCACATCCATTTTCCTCCAGATGATTAAATATACATTACAAACAACAAAGGTCCCAGCACTGATCTCTGCGGAACACCACCAGCGACTGATCTCTATTCCAAAAGGCACCCTTCCACTGTTACTTTCCACCATCTAGCCAGCTCACCCCAGATCCCATGAGACTTTACCTTCTATACCAGTATGCCTTATTAAAGTCCATGTAGACAAAATCCACTGCCCAACCCTCATCAACCATTCTTGTCACCTCCTCAAAATACTCAATCAATTTGGAGAGACATGACTTTCCCTGTACAAACCCAT
The DNA here is from genome assembly GCA_024137785.1 of Ginglymostoma cirratum. Classification (NCBI taxonomy): domain Eukaryota; kingdom Metazoa; phylum Chordata; class Chondrichthyes; order Orectolobiformes; family Ginglymostomatidae; genus Ginglymostoma; species Ginglymostoma cirratum. The sequence continues at coordinate 19,566,020 of JAHRHZ010000065.1, forward strand.
GCTGCCTATAACTAACAAATCCATTTGCTTCCAAATGTGAACAAATCCTGTCTCTCAGTAACTCCTCCATCAGCTTCTCCACCACTGATGTCAGGCTCACCAGTTTGTAATTACCCGGATTATCTTTCCCAAAACAAAAGAACAACATTGGCCATTCTCCAATCCTCTAGAACCTCACCTAACACCAAAGAGGATTGGAAGATATCTGTTAAGGCCCCAGCTATTTCTCCCTTTGCCTCCCACAGTATCCTGAGCAGATCCTATCTGGCCATGGGGACTTGTCTACCTTAATGTATTTCCAGACACCCAACACTTCCTGCTTTGTTATGTTGACCTGCCCAAGGATATTCACACACCTATCCCTAACCTCAACATCCCTCATGTCCCGGTCTTTGGTGAATACCGATGTAAAGTACACATTAAGGATCTCACCCATTTACTCTGGCTCCCCACAACCTCCCTCCTTTATCCTCGAGTGGGCCTACTCTTTCCCTAGCTACTGTTTTTCTCTTAATCTATGTATAAAACATCTTAACTCTGCTGGCCAAGGACATTTAGCCCTTTTAGCTCTCCTAACTCCCTGTTTTGAGCTCCTTCCTACTTTCTCTATATTCTTCAAGGACTTTGCCTGTTTTTAGTTGCCTGGACCTTATGTATGCTTCTTTTTTTTTTGACTAAGCCAATAATTTCCCCTGTCATCCAAGGTTCCCATAACATGCCCTTCATTTTCATAGGAACATGACTGCCCTGCACTCTAATCAACTTGTCCTTAAAAGACTCCCGCATGTCAATGTGGATTTAGCCTTAAACAGCTGCTCCCAATCCATATTCTCCAATCCATGCATAATTCTGTTATAGGTGGCCTTCTCCCCAATTCAACACCTTCATCCAAGGTTTGTTCTTGTCCTTATCCATAAGGACAATTAAATTGGCAAATGAATGCTGGCCTTGCCAGCAATGCCAATATTCCATGAATTAATGTATTAAAATAATTCTAAATGCATATTAACAGTAAAACATCATAGGCCTGCTTGAAACTGTTCAACAAAACTACCAAGCAGACTCCAACTTAAAAATAAGAATTACCTGTTTAAAAAATAAAGCCTACCATGTAAAACTCAAAAAACCCAAAAGAACTACGGATGCTGTAAATCAGGAATAAAAACAAAATTGCTGGAGAGGCTCAGCAGGTCTGGCAGCATCTGTGAAGGAAAAAACAGAGTTAACATTTCAAGTCCAGTGACCCTTCCTCAGAACTGATGGTGGCTGGAAAAATGTCAGTTTATATACAGAAAATAGGGAGGTGGGTGGAATGGGGAGTAAATGATAGGATAGGGCCCAAAGAGAGAGAAAGACAGTTGGACAGACAAAGGAGCTGCTAACAATCAGGCTGGGAGGGTGAGTAGTTGTTAATGGGGACTGTTAGTGACTAACAACAGGGGGTGTGTAATGGCAGGTTATGTGGTAACAAGGCCTGGTGTGTGGGGTAGGGGTCTGGGACATGGGAGAGTTTAGGCCCTAAAATTATTGAACTCCACATTGGGTCCAGAGGGCTGTAGGCTCCCCAAGCGGAAAATGAGGTGTTGTTCCTCCAGCTTGCGTTGGGCTTCGCTGGAACACTGCAGCAAACGAGAGACAGAGATGTTGGCCAGGGAGCAGGATGGTGCGTTAAAATGGCAGGCAACAGGTAGTTCAGGGTCTTTTTTGCAAGCAGAACGTAGATGTTCTGTGAAGCGGTCGCCAAGTCTACGCTTCATTTCCCTAATGTAGAGGAGACCACGTTGTGAGATGTCAGGAGCGGGATGTAAAACTCATTGTGTATCTTGAGGCCACATTATCAGGCCTTGCTCCGAGTTCTGTATTTTGTTGATGCCTCATTAATGCAGTTGCCTCATTATTGCAGTTGCATACGCGTCCTTTTTCATTTTATGACGGCATATAAAACAATGCACAGCAGCAATTTGGGTGATTGTTAGCAAGTTATCATATCCCACTAAATTGAAAATAAATACAGTGCTAAACAGTGAGGGTGTTGACCAGGTCCCATTTGTGAATGTTCTACTATCTTGCTTTGTGTTGCAGTGGTCAGAGCTTGCAATCCTGATCCTGATACATCTATTTCCCGAGCAGACATAGTTTCACTATTCAAAAGAGTTACATGCCAGTAAACCCAAGCTGCATGTATCACATACTAAAAACATTTGTACCTGTCAACACTTCTAGTAGTGGCATTACACTTATGTCTTGCAACACATTTTCCTATCATTCTTATCCTATCATAGTCTCACTTGCATCATTTTGTCTGCCATGCTTTCTCTCTGCAACTTTTCTGTTCCCAGGTGTTACTGTAGCAACCAGTTCCAGAGCAACTTCCGGCTACTACTGCATCCTTCAGGTAAGTCCTATTCAACTTTTAATGTTTCCAAATAGAATTGATTCCTAGCTTTAGGATTTCTGCTCTCTTGCATCACTCCCTCTCATATTTCCCTAGTCCTCACAAGCTCCAGACTCCCAACATGTCCCAGACTTTCCTGGGGTGCTTTGTGCTCTGTGCCTCTAACCTAGACTGGCCCAGTGTCTTACTTACTCTCTCTGTGAATGGGCCCACAGCTGTGATAATTCAGCTGTGGGTCATAAAAGCAATTTTAATTGCCAACAGCTACTTTCATGAGAAGAAAGGGAGGAGAAGAAGCTGGAAGGAAATTTGTTTTGATTTGATGTAAAGTAGTCACATGTACCCAAGTACACTGAAAAGCTTTGTTATGCGAGCAGTACAGGCAGATCATAACAAACAAGGACATACAGATCATAGGGTGCTTGGACAGAGCGAGGCATACAGGTTACAACTGCACAAGAGGTGTGCAAAGCAAGATCAACATTAGCAAGATCGACATTATTTGAAAGTAGAGAGTCCATTCAGCAGTCTAATAACAGAAACTGTTCTTGGACCTGTTCAGGTTGGGTCGGATTCAGGAGAGCAGAGTGTTAAGGGTTACATCCTGTGGTTCCTGGAGCTGTGCTTCATCAAACATAGTAGGCAATAAACACCCACCCTGTGATTGCTCGTAGGATTAGCACTCCACCAGAGTGATGGACAGAAGCCCTGGCCTCAACAATGCACCCATTAGGGCAATTGGCCACTTGGAAAAGGTATAGTAGCAAATTGAGTTATAACAAAGTGGTTAACATAGCCACAAATATATTGCTTGTCAATATTGCAATTAATGTTCCACAGAAAAGCTCATCCAAGCATAACATTTCCTGGCAGATAAGTTATAAATTGATCGGGTTTCAGCTGCAATATGTCATGAACGCACCATTAGTGTGAGTTGACTGTATTGTATTTTTCTGAAATTACCCAATGGGGAATCCACTGTCTTCTGAAATGATGGAGATTTTGAACAGCTTGGGAAGCTTGTGTGTGCAACTTCATTGGTTTTTAGGATTTAGAGCAGATTAATGGAGCAGTAATTAACCAAATTTGTTTTGTCTTTTTTTTCCAAAAACAAGGCATACTTAGGCAATTTTTCACAATGTCATGCATCTGCAAGTGTTTATAGAATCCTGACAGTGTGGAAACAGGCCCTTTGGCCCAACAAGTCTGCACTGACCCTTGGAGCATCCCACCCAGACTCATCTCCCTGTAACCCACATACCCCTGAACACTACAGGCAATTTAGCATGGCCAATCCACCTAGCCTACACATCTTTGGACTGTGGGAGGAAACTGGGGCACCCTAAGGAAACCCACGCAGACATGGAAAGAATGTGCAAACTCCACACAGGCAGTCGCCTGAGGCTGGAATTGAACCTGGGTCCCTGGTGCTGTGAGGCTGCAGTGCTAACCATTGACCCACCATGCTGCCCCCAAGGGTTATAGCTGTACTGGAACAGCTTGGCCAACCATATAAAACTCATTGTGTGTCTTGAGGCCAAATTATCAGGTCTTGCACTGAGTTACATATTTTACCGAGGCCTCAGTAATGCAATTGCATACACAACATTTCTCTTATAGCCAGGGACACAGCTAGTTCTGGAACACAAGTCCTCGGTACTTTTGCCAGAATATTATCAGGGCCTATAGCCTTTGCAATATCCAAGGCCTCCAACCATTTCTTGATATCTTGGGAGTGAATCAAATTAAGTGAAGGTCAAATTAGGCCAATTAGGTCAAATTAGCATCTGTGATATTGTGACCCTCAGGAAGAGGCCAAAACAGATCTTCCACTAAGCACATCTGTTTGAATATGGTTCCTGAATCTTCAGACTTCGTACTGGGCTCCACCATCATGGTGGTTGCAGATGTTTGTGGAGCCTTCTCCTGCAGTCAGTTGTTTAATCGTCTATCACGATTCACAAGTGGATGTGGCAGGCCTGCAGAGCTTAGATCTGATCCATCAGTTGTAGTATTACTTAACCTTTATATTGTAGCTTCACCAAATTTGCTACCTCATTTTCGGGTCGTTTTAGTGCTGGTCCTTGAATACTCTCCTATATCTCCCATTCCAGGGTTGATCCCTCGACTCTGTGTTAACAAAGTTACAGTCCAAAAAGTTACAGTCTGTGGTCTAATACACTTCCACTTATGCTGATGCTCCACAACACTTCATGGATGGACAGTTTGAGCTGCTAGATCTTTTCTGAATCAAGCCCATTTAAAACTCTGGTGGCATTGAATAATGTGGACTGTAGCAGTTGAAGATGGTGGCTCACATCACCTTCTCAAGGGCAATTGGAGATAGTCAATAAATGCTGGCCTAGCCACCAATGCCTACATCCCACAAAAGAATTAAAAGAAAACAGATGGAGGGTGTACTCATTATAAAGATCAGTCTTTATCTCCACAAGGAATCTGCAGTGATCACTTCTACCAATTCCATAATGGATAGATGGATATGTGACAGGTAACTTGAAGACAATAAGATCAATTAGTTTTTCCTCCTTCTTGTCACAGGTCAAGTCCAGTAGATATGCCCAGAAACCCCTAGCTCAGCCAGTAGTGCTAATATCAGGCCAAAGATGTGCAGGTTAGGTGAATTGGTCATGTTAAATTGTCCTTGGTATCTAGGGATGTGCAGGCTAGGTTAGCCATGGGAAATGTAGGGTTACAGCAATAGGGCATGGGGTGGGGCTGGGTATGATGCTCTTCAGATGGTTGGTGTGGATTCAATGGGCCAAATGGCCTGCTCCTACACTGTAGGGATTCTATGAGATGCTCCTTTGTCAATCATGCCCATACCCTGAGAACGGGATTAAAATAAAAGTACATTCTAAAGAAGCAAGGCTTCACATAAGTCTGAGGAAGTTCTGAGGAAGGGTCATCGGACCCAAAACATTAACTGTGATTTTTTCTTCACAGATGGTGACAGACCTGCTGAGCTTTTCCAGCAGTTTCTGATTTTGTTCCACATAAGTCAGATTTGATTTCATATTGTTATTGCTGACTTCTCTGTGGTTTGAATTAACAGCACTGGAAGCACAGCATTTATGCGGTTGCAATTGTTGGAAAGCTGCATTTGCAATTTCATGTTCCTGCCTGGAGAGCATTCAGTGATCTTGGGGAAAGGCCACACAAGCCAGTCATGTGACAACTGCAGCACTTGATGGAGAGCTGGACCAGACAAAACTGCAGGCAGCCAGGAAGTCCATTTACTTAAATGTCTTTTTTTCACATCGGATTACAGAGTACAGCACTGTGCGCTGTGATCCACCTGCTTATTTCAGAAAGTCAAATAACTACAGAAAAAAAAACATGAAAAGCTTTTAATGAGATAAGAGGTGAGATCTATAGCTCTTCATTGCTGGAAAACCTGGGCTTCGAAAAGATTATGGAGGCCTGTGTACCAGTGTTTGCTTAGCAACTCTTTCTAGACTTGATTTCTGTAATTACAGATCTGGGTGTTTATAAGGGGAAAAAAAAACCTAAAAGCTGCAAATCTCCCTGTCTCAGTAGAAGTTTGTGAGAACTCAATAAAGTTCTAAATATCAGTATTCTTGACCACCTTATAAAGCTGAAAAAGTTGAACTGAGATGACTGCATGCAGTTCTGATCGCACTGCTGTAGGAAGGATGTTATTAAACTGGGGAGGGTTCAGAAAAGATTTACAGGGATGTTACTAGGGACTGGAGGGCTTGATTTAAAAGGAGAGGCTGGATAGGCTGGGAATCTTTCAGTATAGCATTGGAGGTTGAGAGATGAACTTACAGAGGTTTATAAAATCGTGAGGGCCATAGATAAAATGAATAGCAAGGGTATTTTCCCTATGTTTGAGGAGTTTGAAACGAGAGGGCATTTTGTAAGGTGAGAGGAGAAAGATTTAAAAGGAACCTGAGGGACAACTTTTTTACAAACAGGGCGGTTCATATGTCGAATGAACTGCCAGAGAAAGTGTAGATGCAGGTAGAGTTACAACATTTAAAAGACATTTGTACAGGTCCATGAATAGGAATGTTTAGTAGGATATGGGCCAAATGCAGGCGATTTTTTTTCTTTATTCATTCACAGGAGGGCATCACTAGCTAAGCAGCATTTATTGCCCATCCCTAATTGCCCAGAGGGCAGTTAAGAGTCAACCACATTGCTGTGGGTCTGGAGTTACATGTAGGCCAAACCAGGTAAAGATGGCAGTTTCTTTCCCTAAAGGGCAATAGTGAACCGGTTGGGTTTTTCCTGACAATCAACAGTGGATACATGGTCATCATTAGACTCTTAATTCCCGATCTGTTTTATTGAATTCAAATTCCAGCACCTACCTTGTCATGATTTGAACCCTGTCCCCTGGATCTCTGTATTAACAGTCCTAGTGATAATACCACCACTAGGCCATTGCCTCCCCTAGTTTAACGACTAGTTTAGTTTGAAAAACTTATTTGAAAAACGAGTTGGACTGAAGGGTCTGTTTCCGTGCTGTATGACTCTATAACCCTATGACTCTGTGCTGCAACTTCATGGGTCTGTTCTATTGGTGGGACAGAGCTCACCTAGAGATGGTGATAGAGGAACCTGAGACCTTAGCTGTAAGGTATAATTCAATGAACAAAACTATGTTAGGCTGTTACTTGTTTAGCCTTTGGGACAGCTCTCCCAATTCTGACACTGAAACAATTCCACAGAGGCTGGTATCCCATCGCCAAGTCCCCCTTCATCTACACATGGAGAGTCTTTGACACTAATCCAACTCCCTCATAGCCAGCTCTTAGAGTGAACAGGATGTCTGACGCTGCTGTTACTATCTGTCAGCCAGAGCTCCCTGATTGGACCAGATTAACAGGCCCAATCAGGGAACTCAGATTCTATGAGGTCCAGCTGGCTGACTACATTACAACCATCGCACGTGCAATTGCTGAGACGTTGGTAAGGAGGACTTTCTAGGATGTATCTTTTGGGATCAGTCACAATATCTAAATACAGCAAGGTTTTGACATAGTTTTACATACACATAATCAGAATTTTTGTTCTCCATTCTCAGTCAAATAGAATGAAAACTCAATAACTTGGTGCACCATTAAACCAAAGATTAAACCAATAGGAGAGATGAGTAGCCATGTGCTCTATATAAAACACAAACGTTATATGAAAAAAAGTCTGATTTATTGACATGAAAGTTAAATTTTACTGTCCCATTGACATTTCAAGATGGAGTTTAAGGTTATATTTTAAGATGTACAATTATGTTAAAACTAAGCCATGTCTCTCACAATGTACAGACTCTCATATGCTCACATGTAACTGCTTTGGCTTTTGTTTTCCTTTATTCATTAATGGGATGAGGGCATCGCTGGCTCTGCAGCATTTATTACCCATCCCTAATTGCCCTGAGGGCAGTTCAGAGTTAACCACATTGCTGTGGGTCTGGAGTCACATACAGGCCTGACCAGGTAAGGATGGCAGTTTCCTTCCCTAAAGGACATTAGTGAACCAGGTGGGATTCTCCCCAACAATTGACAATGGATTCATGGTCATCATTAGATTCTTAATTCCAGATATTTTATTGAATTCAAATTCCACCATCTACCATGGCAGGATTTGAACCCAGGTCCCCAGAATGTTATCGGGGTCTCTGGATTAGCAGTCCAGAGATAACACCAGTAGGCCATTGCCTCCCCTACATGTCTGTGAAGGAATTCCCTGGTGTCATTGATCAGCATATTGATTTCTCTCAAGTTAATTGTATGGCTGTAAAGTCTTCTGTAATATTTCGTCTGCCTAAAACTCTGACTATACTTGACAAAGTCAAGCTGATTATTAACTACCAGAGGTGAGCAGAATGCCATGGGTCACTTGAAGCCCAAACTATTTTGCATCTAGGATTTTATTTTGATTCTGCTGGCAAGATTTGGGCAAGAAAATGGGTTGGTTCTAGGAGCACAAGCAGGAAGTTAGCCAGATCCCATGAGAGCTGGATGACAGCCTCAGCTCTACTGGGGCACGCAATTCAGGGTGTATAGCGGGTGGCCAGTAGAGAGGAGGATCGTTCATAGTGACCGACAACAGCCCAGAGCTCCTTCTAAGTCAAAGAGGAAAACTTATGCTTCTTCCTGGGTCATCAAACAACATGGTAATTCAAATTTACAAGCATGTTTTCTGAGCAACCTCCACCAGGCCTTTTAAAGAGCAGTAGATTTGTCTGTGTAAATGGCATGCTGTGTGCTGCAGATACACCACCATATTTGTACTTTATAACAGCAAATAATAGAATTGCTGTAGATCACAATAAGCTCTCCACTTGGAGAAGCAAGAGCTTGAGTTGGCCACCTCGATGGCAATCTTAACAAGATGGCAATAGGGCAGGAAGTGACCAGACAGTAGCTTAATGTCACTGGCCTAATAATCCAGGACACCAGGATATGTTCTGGGAATGTGGGTTCAAATCCCAATATAGCAGATGACTGGAATTAAGAAAAACTTCTAATGATGACCATATGGTCATTGTTGATTATCATTAAAACCCATTTGGATCATTAGTATCCTTTTGGGGAAGAAAATCTGCTGTGCTGACCCTACATGTGATTCTAGACTTACAGGGTTGCGATTGACTGTTAACTATCTTTGGGCAATTAGGGGAAATTAGCAATGCCCAGGGGCAAATCATAAAAGACACCATTTTAAGCTGCTACAATCCCCATTAGAGGGGGCAGAAGGAGTTAAAAATCAGTCTTCGTTATAAATTTCATCAGGAAAATTCTTTAGCGAAGTGTCACTATGTTACAAAAAAATGCATTGTTGGCAGATGCTATCATCATGACAAAACTGCAGTTCTATTCGCTGGTGTTCTTTCCCAAAACACAATTGTTACTTTTCCTTTATTATTTATATCCAAAGACTAAAAGTTATATTTATGTCACACATTAAATCAAGTGACGATAGTTTTACTGTATTTTGTCTAAAGTTATTTCTCAAACTATAACCTTTCAATAAGCTCATGTCCCTATCACTATTGTAGTGAAGATTAAACTAAAACTACTTTAAATAAATAAATCACTTTAATCATTAGAATTGGAATATTTAATGCAGGTTTTGGTTTCTAATTCTATCTGCACATTAGCTAACATTTGGACACCAAAGATGAATGACTTCAATAAACAAATGAACTGTGCAACAGCATTTATTCTGCAATAATTTTAAATAAAGTATTTATTAGATGTTAGCATTTAGTCACAACATAATATTTGTTAAATGCTCACAACTTTAACCGTTCAACTACTGGCATGACTGTCAATCACATCCAAGCTGTATAATGACATCTCAGTAGGAAACAAATGCATCCCAAAACTCAGCATGTTGCTTAAAGGCAAGATGAGCATTAGCAAAGTGCCAGGACACTGGCCCCTTGCAGTTTCTGGCTTGCACATGGGACTGATGAAGCCAAAGTAATAAAGCCAAAGGAAGAGAGAAAATAATTCAAAACAGAGAAAAAAAAAATTGAGACAGTTGAAGGAGAGTAAATGATGGTGTTCTAAAGAACAATTATTATCTAGTTGATGGCAAAGAACAATTAGATTGAATTATTAAAAATCCAGAGATATTGTTTAGCCAGGAAGGAATTGTGTAAAGATCAGGATTTATGGATGATGATGGAATAGTGTAGGTTAGATGGGCTTCAGATTGGTTTCACAGGTTGGTGCAACATGGAGGGCCGAAGGGCCTATACTGCGCTGTAATGTTCTATGTTCTATGAGTGCAAGTGAAATATTGTACCATATTGGATTTCTGCTTTGCTCCTGTTTATGTTTATGTGGATTGAAATCAAGAAGGCAGCTCACCACTATCTTTTCAAGGAACAGGCAATAAATACTGGCCGTCAGAATGCCCATGTCCCACAAGTGAATAAAAAATACTCAGCCTCTTGCATTAACAACTAAACTTTCAACATGTCGTATGTTTATATTACATTGAAATAATCATCATTACAATAGATTTGAGTTGGCAAATCACCAGGTTCTAATGATTTACATCCCAGAGAGTTGAAAGCGGCGCCTATTGCGATAATGGATGCACTGGTGATTAATTTTCAAAAGTCTACAGATTCTGGAATAGTGTCTGCAGATTGGAAGGTTGCAAATGTAACCACACTATGTAAGAAGGGTAGGAAGGAGAAAATGGGGAAGTAAAGACCTGTTAGTCTGATGTCAGTAGCAGGAAAAATACTAGAATCTGTTATAAAGTTACAGTAAAGTCGCCCTAGTCTTACCAGGCCTCAGGGATGTTCTCTCTTTAGGGACAGGCAACAGGTTGTTGTTTAACCTGAACATCACCGCGCCTCAGGAGAGTGGAAACATTGAAAAGTTGAGTCTTTTGTGGTACCCTCAGCTGGTACAAGAATTGAACCCATGCTGACAGTTTCACTCTGCACCAGAAAGCAGCTAATTAGCTAACTGAGCTGAACAATCTCATAAAGTAAAAACCAAAAGGACTGCGGATGCTGTAAATCAGGAACAAAAGCAAAGTTGCTGGAAAAGCTCAGCAGGTCTGGCAGCATCTGTGGAGGAGAAAACAGAGTTAACATTTCTGGTCCGGTGACCCCTCCTCAGAACTCAGTTCTGAGGAAGGGTCACCGGACCCGAAACGTTAACTCTGTTTT
>JAHRHZ010000065.1:19577500-19723958 GCA_024137785.1 Ginglymostoma cirratum
AGGAGCAGGAAAACTTGACGTTTCGGGCCTAAACCCTTCATCAGAAAGGGTTTTCTTTTCATCACCATTTTCTGATGAAGGGTTTAGGCCCGAAACGTCAAGTTTTCCTGCTCCTATGATGCTGCTTGACCTGCTGTGTTCATCCAGCCCCATGCTTGTTATCTCGGATTCTCCAGCATCTGCAGTACCTTTTATCTCGGAACATTAGCTTGCTCTCTCTCCATGGATGCTGCCTGACCCGTTGTGAGCATATTTTGTTTTCAGAAAGGGATCACAGGCCTACTATTTAAAACTAAGAGTAACATATGACAGAGGCTGTGTGGGGGTCGAGTGCTGAGAGAGTAGGGTGATGGAGGAAATGTGAAATATCCAGTGCCATACATGGCCTCAGGTCTTGAGTAAGGGTCGGTAATGTGTGAGCACTCTCCAATCAACTTTTCAATTATTCCAAAACTTGTAGTAAAATGTAATGGTTAGGCTTTAAGGGAAATGCTTTTAAATTGTTATTTCAACACTAACAGCACAAATCAACCATTTTTCACATTTTCATTTGTTTCTGGAGAGATTATGCTGAGAAGAATATTGTTTTGAACTATGACACCTTTGGAAAGATTTGGATAGTACAAAAGATTTCCAAATTTTTTGTTACATTTTTGGGATTTGGGCTTGAATCTTTCATTAATTGATGGCTTAAAATAGTTGGCCTACGTAATGGATTTGGGCAAGTTCAAATCAGTTTCCAAAAGTTGTCAACTGACAGTTAATAACAACATAACAATTTGTATTTATGAAGCACTTTTAATCGAACTAAAACATCCCAAAGTGCTTTACAAGGGAGTAATGTAACACAAAGAGATAATAGGGCAGATTGTTCTTTTTTCTTAAAAGGTAGGTTTTAAGGAGTATATGTAAGGATGAAAGAGCTAGACAGATGGAGAAATATAGGCAGGGTTTTTGAGAAAGTGGGTCCTGGCAGCTAAAGGAAATCAGGGATGCACCAGGATGTCAGAATTCTAGATGTGCAGATATCTTGGAGGGTTGTGAAGGGGAAGACATTACAAAAGATAGGGAGGGGCAACATTATAAAACACCCAATCCAGAGATCTATAGCTTAATTCCAATACCAATTGTGAAAGTACATTGGCTGTGGATATTGCAAGTGGAAATTACCAAACAGAAGAAAGTAAAAAGCAAATCAACTTGTGTCTTCTAGTGGAATGGTAAAAGCCAAGAAAGAAATTTCCATCCTTATTCTTTCATTCATTTTCACTTGGGAATAGTACCCTGAAATCCAAGAAAGCATGATGTGTTTTTGAATAGTGAGAGCTCTCCCGAAAAGCTGCATTGCGTTTTTAAAGTTTTTAACATTACCAGCTGTGCTGATAGTACGAGGTATTGGTATAGTTTATCTTACCTGTTATTCATTTTCATGATATATATTTACAAAGATTCCTAAATGCTTTTAGCATTTACAGAAACAGAACAGCTATGAAAAATGCAGTTTTGCTCACTATTATATCAGAATTTGTTTCAAAGGCTCAGGAGATGGCATCAGTTAGAATATGGTTCATATGCTGGGGATGACTAGTGTTGCAAACTCTGCAATTCAGCAACCTAATTTCAAAACTAGTTGAATTGATTATGCAACCTAGTGAAGTGAATTTATAAACTAATGAATTGGTGGCATTATCCCAAGGTCATCATGGATAAATGAATTTGGCACAATTGAAGTCATCTCACTTTGGCTGCATCTGATTTATAATACATTGTAACATTTTCTGAAGTGCATGCTTAGAAAACAAATATTCATTCCAGAAGACTTAATAAAGCAAACCACCAGCTTCAAACTAACTGGCACTGTTCCATAAAAACTAACAAACCAACAAAATAAACACAACTGTAAAGTCACCCTGAATATAAGCTTATGCTCAAAACCTGTTCTTTAAGGTGACTGAATCTACAGCCTTCTGACTCAGAGACAAGATTACTAATGGCTGAGCCAAACTGAACTGGAGATAAATATAATTGTACATAGGGGTACACTAAGATCCCCAGCTGGAGGAAATAACATAATTCCTTTTAAAATCAATATCCTGTCCTTAGGCCTAGATAACAAATCCTATGACTTCAAAGACGACCAAAACTTACCCATCAGTTAGCTTCACAAATACAGATTAACTGGTTATTATCAAATTGCTGTTTGTGGAACCTTGCTGTACATTGATTGCCTGACATGTTTCTAGTCACAGCACTTGAGGAGTACTGAACATGTTATGAACTGCCTTAGGGCATCCCAAAGGTCACGAAGGGTGCTGTAGAAGTTTTAGTCAGTTTGTAAGATCTTCACTGAACTGCTTCTAATGCAAGTAAACCCCCTTAAATAAGGAGAATAAACATGTCCATGGTGACATAGATGTAGTTTCAAAATGCTTCAGACTTTCTCACTTTCGTCCCACCTACACACTAGCAATCCTCATAGCATGTTAATCTGCAAGATTGCTAAGTAATAACAGGGGAGAGCAGAGAGTAATCTAGAACAAAAAGGAACAATTTTGAGTTTAAAAGCACAGTTGTTATTGTATAGACCAAACGTCATTTAAAACTCAACAAATGGCATGAATTAGTAACATTTATTCTGTAATGTACAAGGTCTTTCCATACATTGTGAGCACTGTTGTTAATGCTATTATCTCTTTAATTCTCCATTCAATTTCAGCTCCAAGTGGAGGGATAAGGTTGTAGGAACCACCTGTTCATGGCTTCCTTCAACTTACTTCCTTTTAGCAGTGACTGTCCATCCCTGCTTTTAAAATAATAAATGCATTTGCCACTGCGCTGCTGGAAACATGTAAAGTGCTTCAAGTCATTTTAGCTACGGACCCCTTGTGTAATTTTCAAAAAATTATCATCTGTCAATGTTATGCAAATGAATACTTTAAGCAACATCCCACCTATATTAAAAGCCAAATACTGCAGATGCTGGGAATCTGAAACAAACACAGAAAATACTGGAGAAACTCAATAGGTCTGAAGAGAGAAACACAGCTAATGATCTAAGCCCAGTATGACACTTATTTGTGTTCCAAACAGGATGAATAAAACCTAGCAAAAGTTCTCTAGATATGAAATGCTGTTAGAAAGAAGATATTAAAACATACAGTAAAATTAAGTTTCAATCTATTTCTTGACACCATCACTTTACAGTGATTCAAATCCAGAGAAATTAACCCTCTGTATCAAATCATTGAAGTTTGACTTAACCACATCTTCTCAGTTCTTTCCTGTAAATTGTGGAATCATCTTACACGAATACTCAAAACTGAGAGCTTAGATACTCTGAGCTTTTGACAATCTGCAGATTTTTAGCTAAACACTCTTAGTCTGGAAGTTGCATAAACCAACCTTTTCTACTGATCAGTTTTCCTCTGTTATTCCCAGAAACTTCTTCTCTAAGATTTCGAAGCTACAATCAATCCTTCATTATTCTGAACCAAAAACAAATTAGTGTCTCTATTATAAACCAACACAGTAAAAATAATCCTTCCTGTAACAGTTCAGAGGGCCTCTGCTGTCTCAGGCAAAGTGGATTAGCCCAGTGTTCTGAAAGGTATGTCTGATTATTTTTAAGACCCTTCAAAAATGTAACCAACTCTGTAAACGACTATTTTAAAATACAAACTCTAAACGCGATATTAATATACATATACAAATCAGACACCTTTCATCACAACTCACCCAAAGAAAAATGAAAATGATAAGTGGCATTAAAATTCACATCAGAAGAATTATTTTTCAAACATTATTTCTGTATTACATTATCAGTAACATCTTTACATGGAAAACAAACTTCACACCAATCACATTTTACTTAAGTCAATTTGCATCATGGCATCTGGGATCCTCCATATGTGCTCTTAATAAAGATTGGCCATGACATTGCCTTTTCTGGGCAGATGACTGCTTTTTAAATTGTATAGCTGGAGGACCAAACTCCACAGAAGCAATCACAAGTTATTGCCTTGAAATACCTCCAAACAAAAATAAAAAGAAATCAAATGATTAACTAACACTTTCTTCCACATTGTTAGTATCTGGAATTCAAACTTCTGTAGAGCCAACACAAGATTCAATGGCTCCTCTTCCACCATTGAGTATTTTTGATGATGTGTATTTAGTTTCTTTGAAAAATAATTGACAGTTCAATCTTTATTTAATCATTTTGTATTAAAGTGGCACTTATGCCAATGTCATTAACATTAGCAGTTAGTTTGAATGGGTTCTCACAATGTATTTTCATAACAGGTTCGAGTGCAGCTAAAACTGAAGCATTATTGACACAGCTTTCAAGCTGTCGAAGGCACGCGCATGTTCGTACGTCCATTCAAATATCTGCCTTTCTTTCACAAATTTATCAAAGAAGACATATCTTTTGATTCCCGAGAGATTAAAAATCTGTCTATTCCCACTCTTAACTGGAGATCCCACCATCCACTGTGGCAGAGAATTTCAAAGATTCATAATCCTTTCTCCATATCTCAGTTTGAAATCATAAACCCTTTGTCCTGAGATTGCGTTCCTGCATTTGTGTTTCTGTTGGTCATGGAATCTATCTCTCAGCAGCTGCCCTGTAAAATCCTTTCAGAATCTTGTAATCTTGCATCCTAAATCATCTTACTTTCCTCTAGAGAGCAGAGACCAAATTTGCTCAGCCTCTTTTCATAGGACATCCCCGTTATCCTAGGGCTTGAGTTAGTTTAACTTTTGTTGTATAGACTCTAATACAAATATATTTTTTCTTAAAAGTGGAGGCCAAAACTGCATGCAGTATTTCAGATGCCTCACCATAACCCTGTATCATTTTGTAAAACAAAGAACCATAGGTGCTGTAAATCTGAAACGAAGTTCAGGTCTTCCTGCTACAACGCAAATTGGCTGTAATGCGATTGATGAGTAGTGGATGCTGTTTGGATAATGTGAACTTTCTACTGTACAGTATAGCTATTTTCTATAGTGATTTCCCCATAACACGATTTTCTATAGTGTGAGGTCGCACAAGAATGCAACTATCACGTCACAGGACAACTACCTGTTCTAGAGAAACCCAGCAGGTCTAGCAGCATATATATATAGAGAGAAACTGAGTTAGCATTTCAAGTCCAGTGACTTGAAACATTAACTTGGTTTAACTCTCTCTATAGATGCGGCCAAACCTGCTGAGTTTCTCCAGCACTGGCTTTATTTTCTCTTTCCCAAACAATTGTAACAAGATTTCTTTATTCCTTTACTGCACTGCCCTTGCAATAAAGGCTAATATTCCATTTTCTCTCTCTATAGATGCGGCCAGACCTGCTGAGATTCTCCAGCACTTCCTTTTTTTCTTGTTTCCTATACAATTGTAACAAGTTTTTGTTACTCCTGTTCTGCAGTGCCCTTGGAATAAAGGCTAATATGCGATTTACATTCTTAATTGCTCTGCTGTATCTGCATGTTAACTTCCTGCACATATTGCACAAGAACATCCAAGTATCTTGGAAAATCGATACTTACAGATTTCACATCTTTTAAAATATATTTTGTTCTTTCATTCTTATGACCAACGTGAATAATGTCAAACTTCCCTACATTATAGACCATCTGCCATCTTGCTGATCTCTCACTCAATCTGTTTGTATCTCTTTGAAGCCTCTTTGTCTTCTCCTCACAGCTTAGTTTTCCATGTAGTTTTGTAGCATCAGCAGATTTTGCTACATTACTCGCTGCCTCAGCATCAAAATCATTGATGTAGCTTGTAAATAGCTGAGGTCCCAACACTGACCCTTTGTGGTACTCCATTACTAACTGCCTGTCAACTTGAAAATGTCCCCCTTATGCCTGCTCTCTGTTTCCTGTTGGTTAACAAATTCTCTACCTATGCTAATATGGTATCCTCAACTCCATGGCCCCTATCTTGCCTGTTAACCTTTTGTGCACCACCTTATCATATGTCTTTTTGTTAAGAGAGATTCAGAAAAGATATTAGCTGCAACTCAAAACAGCAGTGGGGATTGAGATACTTATCTCACTGCATACACTAATGCCTTTAACAATAAGATGCCTGGCACAAATCCTTCCAGAAGTCAATTGGAGACATAAAGACGCTCAAAAATAAAACAGAAACAAGCCCAATTTCTTGACTTACAGATCTTGCTCAGTAGAAAGGTAGGATGATTTCACAAGGTCGAACATAAGTTAGCACTGTCTTTGAAAAATAACTGTTCCATTCAGCATACAAGGCTTTTAACCTTAACATTTTCAGAGATTCTTAATTCATCGCATTTTGTGATTACAATGCTCCTGTGTGCAATCTTTGGAACCATGAGATCTGCAGACATTATCCTTCCACCTGAAACAGAGAACAAAGATTCAGCCTCATGCCTGTGTTTCAATAAGAAACAGTCTGTCTTTAGTTCTTGAGATGATTCATGGCATCAATTGTCATAGTTGGCACGACTTGTACAATCATATATCAACACCTTGCTCTGTTGAAACCTAGAAATTAATTGTAAAATACAATCATTGTTGAAATTCAGCTCGACAGGCCTTAGTTCCAAGTTAATCATTTGGTGTTTTTTTTAGACCAATGTTTATATCCTTTTTTTGTGCTGGAATTCAAATTCTTCATTTTTAATCTTTAACACTATGATGTTGACTCGTAACAATAAAGTAAAGGTAAAGCTTTTAGCACTTCCATCCTTATACATTATGCGCTTCCTATTCATACTTAGCGCACAAGACCATTTCTCCCATGCACTTTTGCGAATTCCTCCCTCTTAAAATCCTTACAGTGCGGAAGCAGGCCATTCAGCCTATTGAATCCACACCAACCCTCTGAAGAGCATCCCACCCAGATGCACCTCCCTACCCTATCCCTGCAACCCTGCACTTTTTTCATGGCTAATCCATATAACATACACATCATGGGCAATTTAGCATGACCAATTCACCTAACCTGCACATCTTTGGACTGTCGGAGGAAATTGGAAGAAACCCATGCAGACACAGGGAGAACGGGCAAACTCTGCATAGGCACCTGAGGGTGGAATCAAACCCAGGTCCCTGGTGCTGTGAGGCTGTAGTCCTAACCACTAAACCATTGTGCCACCCTTCCGTAAATCCCAGCACACATCTCTTGTTCTGTTTCTGCTTATTTGAAGGATTCTTTTTCAACACTGTGTGTTTGCCGTTGGTTTATATTGTTTCCTTGTAAAACATAAGTTATTACCTGGATCTGTAATAGGGTTGCCATACCAACCCTCCAGGATTTGCCTGGAGTCTTCAGATTTTTAAAATCAATCTGTAGGTCTTTCTTGAGCAGCTCTGGAGAAATATCACATGGACATGAGAAAGAGATTGTGTTTTTTTTAAATTTTCTTTAAACAGTTCTCTTTAACAGATGTACAAATATTGAAAATGGGATTTTAAAAAGACTGTGCTGCTGACAGCCAAGCACCATTTAACTCTGTACAGGGTCTTTTTACTCCCGAATATGGTTAGGAAGGCAGTGTGTGAAAAGGCCGACCTGTGGCTGGAGTGTGGAGGTGAGTCATAATGATAAAAATCATCTCTGTAGCATGACATTGTTGGGTCATTCAGACTAAGCTACTTTGGTTGGGATTTAGTGCTCTGTACATTAAGTATTGGGGCAGGTGGATGCAGCGATGACTAACTCCCTCCCTCCTTTACTGTTGCTGAGTTAATACGCTGGAACTCCCTCCCTTACAGTGCTGTGGGTGGCCCTACATCCTGAGACAGTAAAAGGTAAAGTCGTCGCTACTTTCTCAAAGTGTATGGGGATGGGCATTAATTACCAGCAAGACCCACCTCCTGTGAATGAATAAATCATGTACTGCAGCTTAACCTCACCCTCTTTGGCATCAGTGACCTCTCCCTCTCTTTCTCCATTTATTTTATTCATTCATGGATTGAGGGAATTGCTGGCTAGGAAACATTTATTGCCCATCCCTAATTGCCCAGAGGGCAGTTAAAAGTCAACCACATTGCTGTGGGTCTGGAGTCACATATAGGCCAGACCAGGTAAGGATGGCAGCTTCCTTCCCTAAAGGACATTAGTGAACCATTCATATTCATAGTTATCCCAGTACAACTACAACACCAGCATCTAGCTGACAAGTGGAAAATTGTCCAGGTTGTCCTGCACACAAAGAGCTGGACAAATCCAACGTGAACAAGTACTGCTCCATCAGTTTATTCTCAATCATCACCATAGTGGTGGAAGGTATTATTAACAGTGCTATCAAGCAACAACTTGCTCACTGATGCCCAGTTCGGGTTCCGCCAAGGTCACTCTGTTCCTGACCTCATTACAGCCTTAGTACAAACATGGGCTAAAGATCTGAACTTCAAAGGGGAGATGAGAGTTTCTGTCCTTGTCGTCAAGGCTGCTTTAGACCGACTGATACATCAAGGAGTCCTAGCAAAACCAGAGTCAATGGAAATCAGGGGGAAATGTTCCTGCTGATTTTTGCCATGTCTAGCTCAAAGGAATATGGTTGTGGTTGTTGGAGGTCTGTCATCCTCAACTCCATGTCATTACTGCAGGAGATCTCTCAAAATAGTCTCATAGGCCCAACTATCTTTAGCTGCTTCGTCAATGACCTTCCCTCCATCGTAAGGTCAGATATGGGGATGTTCACCGATGGTTGCACAATTTTCATCACCATTCGCAACTCCTCAAATACTGAAGTAGTCCATGTTCAAATGCAGAAAGACCTGAAAAATATCCAGGTTTGGCCTGACAAGTGGCAAGTAACATTCATGCCACACAAATGCTGGGCAATGACCATCTTGAATAAAAGACAATCTGACTACAACCCCTTGACATTCAAAGCCATAACCATCACTGAATTCCACACAATTAACATTCTGGGGGCTTGGCATTGACCAGAAACTAGACTAGCAATATAAATAAAGAAAAACAGAAATTTCAGGAGAAACTCAGTAGGTCTGGCAGTATCTGTGGAGACAAAGTAGAGTTAACATTTTCAGGTTCAGTTCCGAAGAAGGATTACCTTAGGCTGGGGCTCTTTTTTTCCTGGAGTGTCAGAGGCTGAGGGGTGACTGTATAGAAGTTCATAAAATCACGAAAGGCATGGATAAGGTGAATGGCCAAGGTCTTTTTCCCAGGGTAGGGGAGTCCAAAACTAGACGGCATACATTTAAGGTGAAAGGGCAACTTTTTCATGTAGAAGCTGGAATGTTTATGGAATGAGCTATCAGAGGAGGTGGGTACAATTACAACATTTAAAAGGCATCTGGATGTATACATGAATAGGAAGGGTTTACAGGGACATGGGCCAAATGCTGGCAAATGGGACTAGATTAATTAACTGGTCAGCGCAGACAAATTGGACTGAAGGGTCTGTTTGCGTACTGTACAATTCTGTGACTCTATGACCCAAAACATTAACTTTGCAGTCTCCCCACAGATGCTGAATTTCTCTTGCAATTTTCTTTTAGATTTCCAGCATTGCAGTTCATTGTTTTTCTTTTGTCATCGATGCAAATACTTTGGCTACAAGATCCGGTTGAAGGCTAGGGATACTGTGGTGAGTAACTCACTTCCTGACTCTCCAAAGCATGTTCACTATCTGCAAGTGATAGAGTTACAGAGGTCTACACCATGAAAACAGGCCCTTCAGCCCAACTTGCCCGTGCCGCCCATTTTTCACAATTTAAATAAGCCCCGTTTGCCTGCTTTTGGTCCATATCCCTCCATACTTAACCCATCCATATACCTGTCTAAAGGTTTCTTAAATGATGCAACTGTACTCACTTCCTCCACTACCCCGAGCAGCCTGTTCCAGGCAATCACCACCCTCTGTGTGACAAAATTGCCCCTCTGAACCCTTTCTTATCTCTCCCCACTCACCTTCAACCTGTACCCTCTAGTTTTAGGCCCCCTCTACCACTGGGAAAAGCTGTCCGCTGTCTACCTTATCTAAGCCTCTCATGATATACATCTGCAAGGTCACTCCTCAGTCACCTACAGTCCAGGAAAAAAAGCCCAGCCTATCCAACCTCTCCTTATTGCTCAAACCCTCTAGCCCAGGTAGCATTGTAGTAAATCTGTTCTGCATTCTTTCTAGTTTAAAAATATCCTTTCTATAGTAGGGCGACCAGAACTGCACACAGCAACTAGAATTGCGCACAGGATATAAGGTACTAGTCAGGAGTGTGATGGAATACTCCCTTCTTGCCTGGATGAGTGCAGCTTCAAGAACACTCAAGAAGTTCAATGCCAGCCAGGACAATGCAGCCCCCTTGATTGGCACTACATCAACAAACATTCATAAACACCACCACTGATGCTCAGTAGCAGTTGTGTGTGCCATCTGCAAGATGCACTGCAAAAATTCACCAAGGCTCCTTAGCTAGTACATTACAAACCCAGACCGCTACCATGTCAAAAGACAAGAGCAGCAGATACATGGAAACATCACAGTCTACATGTCTCTCTCTAAGCCAGTCATTATTCTGTATTGGAAATGTTTTGCTATAACTTCAATGACATTGAGTCAAAATCCTGGAATTCTCTCCCTAGCGGCATTATGTTTCTACAACTGTGGTTCAAGAAGGCAACTCACTACCACCTTCTCAAGGGCAATTAGTGAAGGGCAATAAATGCTAGCCCAGCCAACAAAACCATATTCCCTTAATATGCTTTTATAAATCTTGTTGTCAGTTCATAAGTACATCGGTCAACTAAAAGTTTATGTCTATAACAGTAAAAAGCAGATGGAAAGTGATTCTTCCAGAAGTACAGTCTTTAAGGAGAAGCAGAAGTTTAGTGATACTGATGAGATTTTAAAACGCAACTTATGAAGAAAATATGAGGTTAATTAGTATGCTAGTTAGAAATACACGTGGTATGGTTTACTGGAAATCCCCAGTTTTGTTTTTGCAGTGGTTTGATGTTAATGTTGTTCACTTTAAGGTGAATACAGAATCACTGTGACACAACAACAGAAAAAATTAAATAAAAACCTCTGTTGATGATATCCACATCAAACAATTCTTTTGCGTTCTAATAAAAAGAAAGCTGCATTCTAAATCAAAAGCATTTTTTGGCACTGTTCAAATAGTAAAGGAAGCAAAAAAGGCAGGATTGTAAATAAAGCTTGTCAGTATGGCAAGAAATCTTTTGATAGTCACCAGCAAAATTTGGAGACTTAATCAAATTAATCAGTTCTGTGGGAGTTAGGTCTAACACATAGAAATAAGGTTAACTAAGATTACAGGCTGCAACCTACTTTTTTCTTTAAAAATGATTTTATTCCCGGTGTCTCTGTGTTAGATTTAGGCAGAGATTTTAAAGGCCATGTTTACCATCTTTGGAAGTAGCAGCTAGTTAACTTCTTGAAAGTACTTTCAGATGGTCTTCAACTTCTGTCAACATCTCCACTGTTTAATATATCTGGATACCTTAAATCGTTTTCAAACAAGAGAACTGTCAGATGTTTACAGTCAACTGCCAGCCAAAAACTATTCTGGACCTAAACCCTAGGTCAGAAACTAAATTCTGTCTGGAGTTTTACTGAACAAAGTTAAGTTCAAATGCTTTCAAGATCTCTTGGATCGTGTCCCTCTACATCCTAAATTTTCAGATGACTGAATGCTCACCTGAGCTATTTCAGATTTGAAGCATGCTCAAAGCCAATTAATACCAATGTTGTTACGTACATCGCCTCATTACACGAAATATGTGGAAGTTTTGGAAAAGGTGCAGAGGAGATTTACCAGCATGTTGCCTGGAATGGAGGGAAGGTATTACAAGGAAAGGTTGAGAGAGCTCAGGCTTTTCTCTTTAGAACGACGAAGGATGAGACCTGACTTGATAGAGGTGCACAAAATGATCAGAGGTATAGAAAGAGTGGACAGCCGGAGACTTTTTCCTAGGGTGGAGGTAACTATTACGAGGGGGCATAGTTTTAAAGTGAGTAAAGGTAGATATAGGAGAAACGTCAGAGGTAGGTTCTTTACTCAGAGAGTGGTCGGGGTGTGGAATGCATTGCCGGAGAGGGTAGTGGAGTCGGCCTCATTAGGGTATTTAAGCGGCTATTAGATAGGCATACGGCTGATAGTATAAGGTAGGGGTGGAGGTTAGATAGACCTTAGGTTCAGTGTAAAAGTTCGGCACAACTTCATGGGCCGAAGGGCCTGTACTGTGCTGTACAGTTCGATGTTCTATGTTCTATGTACATGCCTGTTTCGCCCCATCCTGATTGTCCAAGGCAGTGATGTACAATGTAATATACATAACTAGTAGTGACATGTTAAAGGTATATTCCTTGACAAAAACAACTTTTATAATACAGATTTGTGTACACCTCTGAGGTAATGTATTGAATGGAATCTGCACTGTTCTGCATTAAATTACTCTGTATCTATTAGGACTCATGGAATAATGTAGAAATGCAGATTTTGTTTTGCTTTATTTGTCCCAGTTTAATCCCTTCCTCACTGGTATTAATAGTAGCTCAGTTGGTAACAGTTGTAGCTCCATGTCAAAAATTTGTTGGTTCAAGAACTACTTCATGAAACAGTAAATGAAGAAATTTCTTCTTATCTCAATCCTAAATGGCCAAGTTTTACATGAAGAACCATCCTTCATTCTAGACTCTCCAGCCTGAGGAAACAGCCACTCACTGTCTAAGCGCTTCTTAAATAAGAATCATAGAGTCACTACAGTGTGGAAGCAGGCCATTTGCCCCATTGAGTCTACACTGATCCTCCAAAGAGCATGCCCCCCCCAACCCCCCCCAACCCGTAACCCTGCATTTCCCATAGCTAATCTTCTGGTCTGCACCTCCCTGGACACTGTGGGCAATTTAGCACGGCCAACGCACCTAACCTGCACATCTTTGGACTGTAGGAGGAAACTGGAGCACCAGAGGAAACCCACGCAAACATGGGAAGAATGTTGTAAGCTGCACACAGTCGACCGAGGGTGGAACCAAACCCGTGTCCCTTGTGCAGCAGTGCTAACTACTGAGCCACTGCGCCAACCCAATGGGCCTAACCTTCAAATAGCTGTACAGTCATTGGTCTTAAAGTGCATGCCCTGCTGACCAGCTACCCAAAAGATGAAATCTAATTAGTGCACTTTGCAGCTGGGACAGCTAGCTGAAAAATCAGTAACAAAGAAACACCAGTTTTACTCTCTGTAACCAATATTACTGACAATAGATGAAACACCTACTAACTGATGCTGAACTACCACAGTCCCATCATGAAACCAGGAAGAAAATGGCCTCTAAGGCTACAGGCCTACATCACTGTACTGCTACCAACAGGTCATCTGGATAGCTTTTTTGGCAAGTTAATTTTGTAAAACAAAACTCCACGTGAAGTACCACAAGGAAACGCACATTAAACCTGTTTTTCTCAAAATAAATGTGGCATAAGGGTAGTTGCAGTTTCATTTTGCATTCTCCAAAACCAGTCATTCTACAGATAAAATGGTTAAGCTGCACTCCAGTGTTGGAAAAGTTAGTTCCCAATTCAAGCTGTTCCCCTTGAATGGAGCTTAGAAAATGGAAATGCTAAGCCTTTGGAAAAGGTGTTGGCAGGTAAAGAGAAAGATGCCAATGAAAGGGGTTGTTGTTATGGAAGTAACAGTAATCAATCTTGATGATATGAATGACAAATATTTGAAACTGTGTTCTGGCTAGAGCAGAGTTTCACACAACCTATTTCAGGATGAGTGAGCAGTTAGGTGGGTTTTAGAATCCTTGAAATTGATGTTCTGCAGCCTTTGTCTTCACATATTGAACGTGGATTACTTAAAAAAACACGCCTTAAATCTTAATCATTAAATCTAATGGCTTACAAAATGTAATATTGTGACATGAACTGTGCAGCATTTGATGCACAAACTGTCTTCATCCGGCATGTTTAAATGGAAACATTGTTGATGAAGTGGCGAATAGTGCAGAGATAAAAGGTACTGCAGATGCTGGAGAATCCGAGATAACAAGCATGGGGCTGGATGAACACAGCATGAAGGGTTTAGGCCCGAAACGTCAAGTTTTCCTGCTCCTATGATGCTGCGTGACCTGCTGTGTTCATCCAGCCCCATGCTTGTTATGGCGAATAGTGCACTCAGGTTACTTGAATTGTTAGGACTGACCCACAAAGATAAGAAATATAATCAATCACTTAAGTTCAAAACATTAACAAGATACAAAGTTGCTGAATTAGAGACAGTCATTCACCAGATGAACACCTTCAAAAGCTTCTCATTCATTCAGACACCATGATGTCTCCCAAAGAGCTATGCTTGGTCTCCTGCTGTATTCTCATTTACATTGATCCTTAGCAATGTCATGCTGAAAGAAAACATTAGTTTCCATAGCATATTGATGACACTCGGCTTCACTATTACCTCTCTTAACACCACCACCAACACCTTCTTTAATGTTATCATACTACGTGCCTGACATCCAGAGATAGTAGGAACTGCCGATGCTGGAGAATCTGAGATAACAAGGTGCAGAGCTGGATGAACACAGCAGGCCAAGCGGCATCAGAGGAGCAGGAAAGCTGATGTTTCAGGTCTGGACCCTTCTTCTGAAATGGGGGAGGGCAAGGGGGCTCTGAAATAAATAGAGAGAGGGGGAGGCGGTGATAGAAGGTGGATAGTGGAGCAGATAGGTGGAGAGAAGGCGGACAGGTCAAGGAGGTGGGGATGGAGCCAGTAAAGGTGAGTGTAGGAGGGGAGTTGGGATGGGGGTTGGTCAGTGAGGAGGGAGGGACAGGTAGGTGCGAGGGAAGTCAGACAGGTCAAGGAGGCGGGAATGAAACTAGTAGAGGTGAGTGTAGATAGGAAGTGGGTGCGGGCGCTGGTCAGTGAAGTGTGAAGAGCGAATAGGTCGGAGAGAAAACGGACAGGGCAAGAAGGTGGGGACAAGAGGGGAGGCTGGTCTTGGGATGAGGTCGGGGGTGGGGAGATTTTGAAGCTCGTAAAGTCCACATTTAGACCATTGGGTTGTAGGGTTCCAAGGCAGAATATGAGGTGCTGTTCCTCCAGTTTTTGGGTGGCATTGTTGTGACACTGGAGGATTCACGTTGTGTCATCCAGGGAGTTGGAGGGGGAGTTAAAGTGGTTCGTGACTGGGAGGTGTTGTTGTTTGTCGCGAACCACTTCAACTCCCCCTCCAACTCCCTGGATGACACAACGTGAATCCTCCGGTGATGCTTCACAAAGTGGTCTCCGAGCCTCCGCTTGGTTTCCCTGCTGTAGAGGAGGCCACATCTGGAACAGCGGATACAATATACCACATTAGCGGATGTGCAGGTGAGCATCTGTTTAATGTGGAAGGTTTTCTTGGGGCCTGGGATGGAGGTGAGGAGGGAGGTTTAAGGGCAGGTGTAGTACCTCCTGCAGTTTCAGGGAAAGGTGCCGGGGGTGGTGGAGCGTGTGGAGCGGACGAGGGACTTGCGGAGAGAGCAGTCCCTCCAGAAGGCAGATAAGGGTGGGGAGGGAAATATATCCTTCGTAGTGGGGTCAGATTGCAGGTCGTGGAAGTGATGCATTGAATCCGGAGGTTGATGGGGTGATACATGAGATCAAAGGGAATTCTGTCTTTGTTTTTATTGCAGGGAGGGGGCATGAGGGCTGAGGCGCAGGAAACACAAAGGATGCGGTCGAGGGCGTTTTCGATCACTGTGGAGGGGAAGTTGTGGTCCTTGAAAAACGAGGACATCTGGGATGTCCGCAAGTGGAACGCCTTGTCTTGGGAGCAGAATCGGCAGAGGCAAAGGAATTGGGAATAGGGGATCGCATCCTTGCAGGAAGGTGGGTGGGAGGAGGTGTATTCTGGGTACCTGTGGGAGTCGGTGGGCTTGAAATAGATATCAGTTTCCAGGTGGTTGCCAGAGATGGAGACAGAGAGGTCCAGGAAGGAGAGAGAGGTATCAGAGATGGTCCAGGTGAACTTAAGGTTGGGGTGGAAGGTGTTAGTAAAGTTGATGAACTGTTCGAGCTCTTTGTGGCAGCACAAGGTGGGGCTGATACAGTCATCCATGTAACAGAGGAAGAGGTGGGGGATAGTGCAAGCGTAGCTGCAGAAGAGGAATTGTTCCACATATCCTACAAAGAGGCAGTCATAGCTTGGGCCCATGCGGGTACCCATGGCCATCCTCTTTGTCTGTAGGAAGTGGGAGGAGTTGAAGGAGAAGTTGTTAAGGGTGAGGACGAGTTCAGTTAGGCAGATAAGGGTGTTGGTGGTGGGGGACTGGTTGGGCCTGCGGGAGAGGAAGAAGCGGAAGGTTTTTAGGCCATCTGCATGGAGAATGCAAGTATATAGGGACTGGAAGTCCATGGTGAAGATGAGGCGTTGGGGACCAGGGAATGGGAAGTTTTGGAGGAGGTAGAGGGTGTGGGTGGTGTCACGGACGTAGGTGGGGAATTCCTGGACCAAGGGGAGAAAATGGAGTTAAGATTAGTGAAGATAAGTTCGGTGGGCCAGGACCAGGCAGAGACAAAGGGTCGACCAGGCCAGTTGGGTTTATGGATTTTGGGAAGGAGATAGAAACGGGCAGTGCAGGTTTGGGGAACGATAAGGTTGGAGGCTGTGGGTGGGAGGTCACCTGAAGTGATGAGGTTATGGATGGTCTGGGAGATGATGTTTTGGTGGTCAGGGGTGGGGTCATGATCATGGGGGCGGTAGGAGGAGGTGTCAGTGACTTGGCGCCTGGCCTCAGCGATGTAGAGGTCAGTGCGTCATACCACAACTGCGGCTCCCTTGTCTGTGGGTTGTATAGTGAGGTTAGGGTTGGAGTAGAGGGAGTGGAGGTCTGCACATTCTTTGGGGAAGAGGTTGGAGTGGGTGAGAGGGGTGGAGAGGTTGAGGCGATCGATGTCACGATGATAATTGGAAATGAAGAGGTTGAGGGAGGGTAGGAGGCCTTGGGGTGGTGTCCAGGATGTGGGGGTGTGTTGGAGGCGGGAGAAGGGGTCAGTAGAGGGGGGTTCAGACTCGCGATTAAAGAAATAAGCACGGAGGCAGAGGCGGCAGAAAAATCGTTCAAGGACATGCCTGATATCCAGATCTGTTGAATTTTCACCCCCCACTAAATATTCAGAAAGCTGAATGGTGTCATTATCTTTGGTCCCTGGCATAAACCTGCTTGCATACTACTGATATAACAAGGTGTAGAGCTGGATGAACACAGCAGGTCAATTAGCATCAGAGGAGCAGGAAGGCTGAGGTTTTGGGCCTAGACCCTTCTTCAGAAAATGAGAATCTCAGATTCTCCAGCATCTGCAGTTCCTACTATCTCTGCATACTACTGATGCCGTCTCTCCTCCCACTCCTGCATGAGACTGCAGCAGAACATTTGCAAACTTGGTATCCTGTTTACCCTGAGATAAGATTTGACCACATGTCTGTATTATCGCTATGACAGCCTATTTCTATCTCCTTACGTCATGTCAGCTTATCTGCTGCTCAAATTCTCACCATGGGCTTTGTTATCTTTTGACTCGAGTATTCTATCTAACTGGCCTTCTGACTTCCACTGCCCTCCCTCTTTAAACTTTGCCACCTCTTTTTCCTGCTCTATCCAAACACTTGTTCAGTGCCCTGATAGCTCCTAATGTGACTCTGTATTGAATTACGTTTCATGATCCACCTGTGAAATGCCTTGACATGTTTTACTGCATCGGTCTTTGTTATTGAAATAAATGGCACATTGAGAGCAGGTCTGTGTTCACCCCAGGTAAAGGTGGTGTACATTAATAGCCCCTAACTCAGTAGCAGTGAACCTCAGGTACATTCTTGGTGTTGATCACTTGAGAGAAAAGGACATTGATCATGGGTATGCAAAGGATAGGGTTCTGAAAGAGCCTCAGAGGAGAGAAAGGGACATGCGGGACATGAGAGGCTAGAACATTCTCTTTTTTAGTTAACTAGAAAGCCTCTTCATGATTCTCTCCTGTTTCTGCCCTGCTATAGTCCAGTGGAAGTGGCTTTGCCAATTTCCTCACTCAGACAATCATTTAAATTCAAACAGTATCCTATTGATTCCTGACCCATTTTGCTCTTAAACAAGCACCTGCCATTTTGACTAGGAAGTTTGGATATGTGCAGTTGACAGAATGAATTAATACCATCTTTTGACTGTTTTGATATTATGAGCTTAAACTCTAAAGGCATCAACATGCAGAAAACTTCAAGAAACTTGGTTTCTTGTAAATCACTCATTTGCAAAAACAAACTGATAAGAATGAAACAAATTCCACTTGCCTGACAAACTGTAATAAATGAGCAAAATATCGTTAGAACATCCTGCCTTGAGGGGGGTCAACTCCTAGTTAAGGTAGGACATACACATTCAGTTGTTAATAAATGGTGATAATTGTATTTAGTCTTAACATCAAAAGAGCTAAGTGCAAATTGACAGCTGATGTAGTCAACAATCTTCAATCATGGACCATTGAGGGATGTGACTAAAACTGAGTCTAGTCATTGAACAACATCGAATTCCCCCTCTAAATTTTAGATATTTATAAATAAACCTGTTCCGGCCTGTTATAATACAGGATAGAAAAATCCTTGTTGTCTTTCTGTTAGACATTTTGTTGTCTTTTAGACTCAAGATTGAGTTCAATAACATCAGACCATAACCACAGATAGCAGCTGCAAACAAAAAGGTCCTTCTCTTAACAGTTGTAGCTCCTCTAGACCCAATCTTTCTCTCTTCACTTATGCCATTACTATTCCCTTTTGCCTTATACCATTGTCCCTTTTGGCAGTAACTCAACTTTGCCTTCCAGCCTGTCACAGGCTCCCCTTGTGTTATTTCCTGCCTTCCTGCAGCTTGCTCATACCCTGCCTTTGTACTGGCTTAAAAACTGTTACATCACTAACTTCATCCAGTTCTGATGAAAGGTTAGTGGCCTGACCTGGATTTCATTCTCGGAAGTGGGAGCGCAGATTTAGGGCATCTCCCAGCTCCTCAAATCCAACCTTGGAAAAAGTGGCATGGAATGTTTCCTGAGAGGCAGGTGGGTGGTTTCTCCATACATGTGCCACAGCGAAAAACTATGATGACCTTCTCAGAAGACGTAAATAGGATACATCTGATAGGATAACCTGCATCATCCAGTACTTAGCTGGAGTGGAGAAATTGTTCCACGTTCTTCGCAGCCTCCAATATGTCATCGATGACAATGAGTACCTCACCATAATCCTCCTCACACCTTCACTTCTCACCTTCAAACAAATGCTAAACCTTAAACAGACCATTGTTCACAGCAAACTACCCAGCCTTCAGGACAACATCAACTATAACACCACGCAACCCTGCCGTGGCAACCTCTGCAAAACATGTCAAGTCATCGACTATCGACATGGATACCACTATCACACACGGGAACACCACCCACCACATGCACAGCAGATACTCATGTGACTTGGCCAACGTTATCGATAACTTAGTTCCATAGCCATGAAGACGGCCTCAACTGCGATCTTCCGTTCATGTCACACTACGGGTGACCCCATCATGTGCACACACACTCTCTCTCTCTCTCTCTCTCTCTCTCACACACACACACACACACAAACTCTCTCTCTCTCACACACGCACACACACACAAACTCTCTCTCACACACACCTTACACATACACACTTGCACACTCATGTAGACCCTCTCTCTGTCACTCTCACACACACACACACCCCTATCACATCCTCATCCTCACACAAGTACACTCCCCAAACTCACACACTCTCTCAAGCACATATGCACACACACACACTCTCACACACAAACACATACACACACTCCCACACACATACTCGCGCACACACACACTCTCACACACTCGCACATACACACGTACGCACACACTTGCGCACATGCAAACACTCGTGCGTGCGCACGCACACACTCCCACACACTCCTCCCAAGACACACACATTCACACACGCACACACACTCACACACACACTTGCATACTCACACATACACACACACATACATACACACACACACTCACTCACTCTCACACACACACTCACACCCACTCTCTCACTTGCACACACACATACGCACACACTCGTGCGCGCACACACACACTCCCCCCAACACATACACACTCGTGCGCACACACGCACTTGCATACTCGTGCATGCACACACATGGAGTTGTTTGTTGGTTGGCCGAGCTGACTGGTTTTCACGCAAACCTTTATCAAGACTTTGTTAAAATGAGCGATAACTAACTGCAACAACCTGGAGCTGCGCAAAAATGAAGAGGAACACTATACAAAGTCTTTGCAAACAATAGTAATCCTTACAGCTTCATCTGCCGATGCCTGGCAAGCAAACAACACCAAGGAGACACTATACACATCAACACACTGGCCACCCTGCCCTATGTTAGAAACACATCAGAGCTGACTACGAGACTCCTATGAGCTCTTGGGATAAGAATCGCACACAAACCAAAAGCCACACTCCGCCAGTTATTCTCAAAGACAAAACAGCCATACCCACAATGAGCAGGACAACTGTGATATATAAAATACCACGCAGCAACTACAAGAAACACTACATTAGGACAGACGGGCAGGAAACTCACCACCACGACACATGAATACCAACTCGCTGCAAAACAGCATGACCAATTCTCCTTCGTTTCAATACACTCTGACATAGAAGGACATCAATTTGACCAGGACAAAGCTACAGTGCTAGGACAAGCAAAACAAAGACAAGCATAAGAATTCCTGGAGGCCTGGTTTTCAACCACCAATACAATTAACAAGCATGTTAAAATAGACCCCGTCTACATACCACTACGGTACAAAACCAGAAACAAGACTGCCCACCGTGACAGACCGGGCCATATAAATTCAGAGCGGGACAGAACAACAGCGCTTCAACAGAGGCCACACAGCACTGACGATGTCACCTAGAAGGGAGACGAAATGTTTGCATGAAAACCAGTCAGCTTGGCGAACCAATCAACAACTTCAACCGCAACCCAAGCTACAGACCTTTGTTAAAACATTAAACATACGCACATATGTATTAATCTATGGGGTGAATAATTTCATCCAAAATGTTTGTGAATTTGCAGATACATTCCATTTTGTTCAAAAAAAACAAAACCAGCCTGACTCCAGGTTAAGACTCAGACAGATTCTAAGAAAGGCCTCACACTTAAAATGCATTGTCTGAGCTGAGATATCATCTCTTGTATATTCTAATAAAAGCTTTAATAATCTAGGGCAATGACTTGAAAGAAATTCTGGGATTTGCACCTTAATCAATAGAAACCCGCGTCTCCTTTCTAACTGATTAAAGATTCAACAGGAGGCGGTCGGTGAGCCATTTTTAGGGTTATTACCTTTCTATTTATAAATTCTGTGTCGGTATACCTCCTCTTTCACACTATACCTAAGGAAAGAGCAGAGCTTAGACAGCTTGTGTTTTCAAATAACTCTGTTGGACTATAACCTGGTGTCATGTGATTTTTGACTTTGTCCACCCCAGTCCAACACCAGCACCTCCACATCATACACTATGTGATAAGCTTCCATTGGCAATATGTTAAAGTTTATTTTCAATAAGAACAAAGCTGGAAACATTCCTACAGCCCTCATGTTTTATCCACCCACACATCCATCCCAACCCATGCCACCTCGTGCTCCTCACCCTCATCTTCTCATGCAGCCCCCAAACTCCCCAATGCCCAGGTATGCTCCCCAACAGCCACAATGACCTCTCATTCCCTCTCTGTTTGAATCATAGAATTTTAGATTTCCTACAGTGTGGAAGTAGGCCATTTGGCCAATCGAGTCCACACCGATCTCCCATTCCAAAGATCATCCCACCCAGAACACCCCCACCCATCCCAATCTCTGTAACCCTACATTTCCCATGGCTAACCTACCCAGCCTGCACATCCCAGGACAATATGGGGCAATTTAGCCTGGCCAATCCACCTAACCTGCACATCTTTGGACTGTGGGAGGAAACCGGAGTATTGGGAGGAAACCCACACAGACATGGAGAGAATGTGTAAATTCCACACAAACAGTCACCCGAGGCGAGAATTGAATCTGCTTCCCTGTCCTTGCTTTCCTTTGGTTTGCTTTGAGCACTTTTGGCATTTACTGTTTTGATTTCAGATTTCCAGCGTTTTGCATTTGTATCCATTAGTTTAGTTGATTGCTGCACTGAGTGCTGAGACACTTTCATTTTCAGATTTCTTTCAGCCTCACTCAAGAGCTATTTAATATCACTCCTCAAATTGGAGTAGACTCACTGCACTTGATGGTCAAATAATCAATGGGCAATGTATTCCCAAATCACCAAAATTCCATGAAGAACCTCACCTAAGGCCTAAATTGTACCTTTCAGTGTTGTCTGGGAAAGTGTTTTAAAAGAAATTTACAAACTGATATCAGAACACAAGGTGGCACTAAGAACAAACTCTCTTGTACCTTACAGGACACAATGTATTTCATTTAAAATATTTGGCCTAACAGCTTTATGTTAGTATTTATGTTTCACATGAGTTATCTTCGATCTAACTTGGCAGAGACAAGTAATTTTTTTTTCAAGAATCTAAAAAGCTAGGTATTTATTAAATGAATGAACTTACAAGGGTTTAAGATTTAAGTCAAAAGGATTTTACCACACAAAAATCAAAGGACGTGAATTTAGTTTATTCAGTTGTAGGATGTGGGTGTCGCTGGCTGGCCAGCATTTCTTGTCCATCCCTAGTTGCCCTTGAGAACGTGGTGGTGAGCTACCTTCTTGAACCGCTGCAGTCCTCCTGCTGTGGATAAAACCACAATGCCCTTAGGGAGGGAATTCTATGATTTTAACCCAGCGACAGTGAAGAAACAGCGATATATTTCCAAGTCAGGATGATGAATGGCTTGGGGGGGCACTTGAAAGTGGTGGTATTCCCATATGTCTGCTGCCTGTGTCCTTCTAAAAGGAAGAGGTTGTGCGTTTAGAAAGTGCTGTCTGAGGATCTTTGGTGAATTTCTGCAGTGCATCTTCTGCAGAGTACACTCTGCTGCTACTGACTGTCAGTGGTGGAGGGAGTCGATGCTTGTTGATGTAGTCCCAAGCAAGTAGACTTGGTGTCAAGCTTCTTGAGTGTTGTTGGGGCTGCACTCATCCAGGCCATTGGGAAGTATTCCAGCACACTTTTGATTTGTGCTTTGTAGATGATGGACAGGTTTTAGGGAGTCAGTAGGGAGGACACAAATAACCTTCCCGAAATAAAAGGGACACCATGACAAAGCATGAAGAAGGTGCTGAAAGAAATCCTTATTAGTCGGGAAATGGTATTGGGGAAATTGATGGGATTAAAACCTGATAATACCCCGGGGGTCTTAAGGAGGTGGACCTAGAAATAGCAGAAGCATTGGCAATCATTTTCCAGTATTCTATAGACTCTGGAGGAGATCCAATGGACTGGCATGTAGCTAATGTAATCCCACTTTTCAAAAAAAGGAGGGAAAGAGAAAACGGGGAATTCTAGGCCAGTTAGCCTGACATTGGTGGTGGGGAAAATGCTGGTGCCAACTATTAAGGATGTAATAACTGAGCATTCAGAATGCAATGACAGAATTTGTCCAAATCAGCATGAATTCACTAAAAGGAATTTTTTGAGGATGTGACTAGTAGAGTAGGCAAGGGTAAGTCAGTAGATGTTGTGTATCTGGGCTTCCAAACTGCTTTTGACGAGGGATTAGTAAGCAAAATTAAAGCTCATGGTGTCAGAGGTAATGTATTGATGTAGATAGAGAACTGTTTGGCAGACAGGAAGCAGACAGTTGGAATAAACAGGTCTTTTTCAGAGTGGAAGGCAGAGATGGGTGGGGTACTGCAGAGTTCATTGCTGGACCCCAGCTGTTCGCAATATACATTAACAATTTGGACGAAGGAATTGAATTCCATATCTCCAACTTTGCAGACGAAACTAAGCTGGGTGGCAGTGTGTGAGAAATTGTATTATAATTCCCTTTACCAACTTACTCATAAATGCTCGATGTTTACTATACCACATTTTCATTCATTTATTCATAACTCTTTACTAATTCGCTCATAAGCGCGCTATGTTTACTGTACTGCATTTCCATTCACTCGTTCATAAAATCGTGCTAAACTAAATTATACATCCCTTCCAACCAATTCCTGCTTCTTTACACCTTTCAATTCTAACAGACCTCATGCTGCAAGCACTGGTTAGACCTGTTTCCGCATCAAAGGCTACCCCTGAAAAAGTGTTAATACCATAACCTACTCAGAACAATGCCATTCTCACCATTGTGTCTCCATAACTCACTCGAAACTATGGAAAGATATTAATTAACCCTTAGCAACCGTTTCTTGAGACCTGAATAGGTTGCTGAACATCAAAGAGTTTCCTCCACCAGTATGTACTTTTAAAATGCGTATTAAATAGGGCCGCTACCCCTTTAAGAAATTTACTATCAAAACGGAGCTTCCATGAAACTGCATGAATGAATGTGTAGGAACTGTCAAAACCAGCAGTAGTAAAAGAAATCTCACAATCCAGCTGTGGGAGATTGGTTTAATGTCCTCTATACTTGTATTTAGTACACGTCTAATTTGTCACTTATTTAGATCATATAGGTCTACAATTTTTACTAACATTACTGAGTTTAAAGACAAAAGAACTAATACCTCTTAATTATGCAAGTTTAGACCAGACAGATATTCTAATCCCACCAGGAGTAACAGCCAGCATTTACCAAGTGCTTAACCACCTCCTGTTTCGCCAGGACACATGTCACTTAAACTTGTGTGCAATAGATAAAACTATGTGACACCATAACGCTAACATTTTAACGTATGTAAAAACTGTAAAAAAGAGGCTACTGTAAAATCACGACAAAAACAGAAGTTGCTGGAAAATGTCAGCAGGTCTGGCAGCATCTGTGAAGAAAATATCACAGTTTCAGGCCTGGTGACCCTTCCTCAGAACTGATGGTAGCTGGGAAAACATTGATTTATATACAGAAAATGGGGAGGGGGATGGGAGTAAATGATAGGATGAAGGATAGAGCCCAAAGAGACAGAAGTGCAGTTGGATAGACAAAGAAGTTGATAACGATCTGGCTAGGAGGGTGAATAGCTGTTAATGGGGACTGTTAGTAACTAACAATAGGCAGTGTGTAGTGGCAGACTATGTGATAACAAGGCCTGGTCTGTAGGGAAGGAGGCTAGGACATGGGAGAGTTTAGGCCGTAAAATTATGGAGCTCGATATTGAGTCTGGAGGGTTGCAGGATCCCCAAGCGGAAAATGAGGTGTTGTTCTTCCAGCTTGCACTGAGCTTCACTGGAACACTGCAGCAAGCCATAGACAGACGTGTTGGTCAGGGAACAGACTGGTGCATTAAAGTGGCAGGCAACAAGTAGCTCAGTATCTTTTTTGTGAGCATAACGTAGATGTTCCGCAAAGCAGCCACTCAGTCTATGCTTCATTTCTCCAGTGTAAAGGAGACCACATTGTGAGCAGCGAATGCAGTAGACTAGATTGTGAGAAGTGCAGGTGAAGTGTTGCTTCACCTGGAAGGTATGTTTGGGCCCTTGGATACTGGGGAGGGAGGAGGTAAAGGGGCAGGTGTTACACCTTCACCGGTTACAGGGCAAGGTGCTGTGGGGCTGCCAGATGGTGTTGGGAGTGAAGGAAGAGTGGACCAGGGTGTCTCAGAGGGAATGATCCCTGTGGAAGGCAGACAAAGGAGGGGAGGGGAATATGTGTCTGGTGATGGCATCTCGCGGGAGGTAGTGGAAATGCCTTCGGATGATCATCTGGATATGGATGCTGGTGGGATGGTGGAATGTAAGGACAAGGGGAACCCTATCTCTGTGGGAGGGAAGAGAGGGGATGAGAGCGGAAGTGCAGGTGGCGGGTTGGACCCGGTTGAGGGCCCTGTTGACAAAAGTGCTGGGGAATCCTCAGCTGAGGAAGAAAGTGGACATTTCAGATGCTCCCTTGTCGAAGTTGGCCTCATGTCAACATGTGCAATGGAGACAGAAGAACTGAGAGAATGGGATGGAGTCTCTTCAGGAAGCAGCGTGTGGGGATGTATGGTCCAGATAGCTGTGGGAGTCAGTGGGTTTGTAGTGGATATTAGTGGCCAGTCTATCCCCAGAAATGGAAACTGAAATGTCGAGGAAGGGAAGGGAGGAGTCAGAGATAGACCAGGTGAGAGTGAGGGCAGGGTGGAAATTGGAAGCAAAATTGATGAAGTTTTCCAATTCCAGACGAGAGAGGGAAGCAGCACCAATGATATCATTGATATATCAGAGACAGAGTTGTGGATGGAGGCCAGAATAGGCTTGGAACAAGGAATGTTCCACGTACCCTAAGAAGAGACCTGTATAACTAGAGCCCATGTGGGTAGCCATGGCCACACCTCTTACCTGAAGAAAATGAGAGGAGTTAAAATAGAAGTTGTTGAGGGTGAGGACGAGCTCGGCCAAACAGAGGAGGGTGGTGACGGTGGGGACTGTTCAGGTCTTTGCTCCAGAAAGAAGCGGGGAGCCCTGAGACCCTCCTGGTGGGTGATAAATGGAAAAAGAGATTGCACGCCCATGGTAAAGAGGAGGTGCCTGGAACCTGCAAACTGGAAGTTTTGAAACCAATGTAAGGCATCAGGGGAATCGCAGCTGTATGTGGGTAGGGACTGGACCGAGGGGAGAAGACTGAGTCAAGGTAGGAAGAGATGAGTTCTGTGGGGCAGGAGCAGGCTGGAACAATGGGTCTGCCCTGTTTGTGGATTTTTGGAAGGAGGTAAAAGTGAACTGTGCAGGGCTGGGACACCCTGCTTAGAAGCAGTTGGGGGAGGTCACCAGATGAACTGAGGTCAGTTACCATAGTTGATACAATGGTCTGATGTGCCATGGTGGGGTCATGATCCAGGGGAAGGTAGGAGGAGGTATCTGAGAGCTGGCACTCAGCCTCTGCAATGTAGAGATCAGTACGCCAGATTACTGCCACAGCACCACCCTTATCCGCAGGCTTAATAACAAAGTCAGGTTTAGATCAAAGCGCAGGGAGTACAGTCAGTTCAGAGGGAGATAGGTTGGATTTGGTGATTGGGGGGTGGGGAGGTGGGCGGAGAAATTGAGGTGACCGAAATCACTTTGACAGTTCTCAATGAACAGATTGAGTGCAGATAAAAGGGCAGAGGGAGGGGTCCAAGTGGAGGGAGAGTGTTGGAAATGGTTGAAGGAGTCTGTGGAATGGAGAAAGGACTCTTGCCCAAAGAAATGAGCACGGAGGCAAAGACAGTGGAAGAAGAGGTTGACGTCATGTCATGCCCAAAATTCATCATGGTGGGGATGCAGAGGAATAAAGCTGAGGCCTTTGCTGATACAGAACATTCAGCATCAGAGAGTGGAAGGTTCGGAGGGATAGTGAATACCCGACAGGAGGTGGGGTTGGGAGAGGGAATGGAGTCAGAGGGAAGGGGAGGGGAGTTTGAATCTCAGGATGCGGTGAGAGCAGCTGTCTGTAAAATGTTGAATGTCACGGATATATGTGTGATCCTGGATGGTTTCAAAACATGAGGATGAAACTTCAGTTGGAATCCACGTGGGGTGTGTCTGAGCCGGAGGTAGTCACTGAGGAATGTAATATGGCTGTGGAAACAAGTTTTAGCAAATACCTGGTCAAACACCAGGACTGACAGTGAAATTAATGTCAGTGGACAAGAGAAAAGATTAGAGTGGAACTCCTGTCAGAGAGAGGAACAGAACTTCTTGGTGGGCATGCCTAGATGAGATGTGGCAGTGAATTAAATAGGGAACAGGGTGGTGTGTTAAAGTGGTAGGTAATTGGAAGCTCAGGGTCTTTTTTGTGAGCAGAACATAGGTGTTCTGCGAACCGGTCATCCAGTCTACACTTCATTTCCCCAGTGTAGAGGAGACCACATTGTGAGCAGCGAATGCAGTAGACTAGATTCTGGGAAGTGCAGGTGAAGAATCACTTCACCTGGAAGGTATGTTTAGGCCCTTGGATAATGGGGAGTGAGGAGGTAAATGGGGAAAACTACACTGGGGAAACACCACCCTGCTCCCTGGCCAACATCTCTGTCTCTGGCTTGCTGCAATGTTCCAGGGAAGCTCAATGCAAGCTGGAGGAACAACATCTCATTTTCTGCTTGGGGATCCTGCTGCCCTCTGGAGTCAATATCGAGTTCAATAATTTTAGGGCCTAAACTCTCCAATGTCTTAGCTCCCTAGCCCAAACAGCAGGCCTTGTTATCACATAGCCTGCCATTACACATTCCCTATTGTTCGTCACTAATAGTCCCCATTAATAGCTATTCACCCTCTTAGCCAGATCGTTATCTACTCCTTTGTCTATCCAACTGCTCTTCTCTCTCTTTGGGCTCTATCCTATCGTTTACTCCCTACCCCATTCCCCTCCCTATTTTCTGCATATAAACCGACGTTTTCCCAGCCATCGTCAGTTCTGAGGAAGTGTCACTGGACCCGAAATTTTAACTCTGACTTTTTCTTCACAGATGCTGCCAGACCTGCTGAGATTTTCCAGCAACTTCTGTTTTTGTTCCTGATTTACAGCATCCGCTGTTCTTTCAGTTTTTGCACTGCAAAACTGTACTTTGGATTCCATCACCACCCCAAAGTGTGCTGCTGTGGATACTCAATAAAGAGGTTATTTTCACCACTCACTGATCTCAATCATTATTGAACACGATCCCACACAGTGCTTGTTGTGGGGAAGATACTAAGAGGCTGCAGAGTGATTTGCCAAATGCAATGTAATGTGGATAAATGTGAGGTTTTCCATTTTGGTCACAAAAACAGAAAATTATCTGAATGGTGGCAGTTTAGGCAAGGGTGAGGTGCAATGAGACCTGTGTGACATGGTGGAACAGTCGCTGAAGGTTGG
The DNA here is from genome assembly GCA_024137785.1 of Ginglymostoma cirratum. NCBI lineage: Eukaryota > Metazoa > Chordata > Chondrichthyes > Orectolobiformes > Ginglymostomatidae > Ginglymostoma > Ginglymostoma cirratum. Next base: position 19,606,489 of record JAHRHZ010000065.1, read on the forward strand.
CATGCAGGTGCAGCAGGCACTGAGGAAAGCTAATGGCACGTTGGCCTTCATAGTGAGAGGATTTAAGTATAGGGACGTCTTGCTGCAGTGATACAGGGCCTCGGTGAGGCCACACCTAGAGTATTGTGTGCAGGTTTGTTCTCCTTGTCTGAGGATGGACAATCTTGTTATTGAGGCATAGAACATAGAACATAAAACAGTACAGCACGGTACAGGCCCTTCGGTCCACAATGTTGTGCCAACTTGTTATCCTACTAAGATTAAACTACCCTGCACACCCTACATTTTACTATCCTCTATGCGCCTATCCAAGAGTCGCTTAAAAGTCTCTAGAGTATCTGACTCCACTACCACTGCTGGCAAAGCATTCCACATGCCCACCACTCTCTGTGTAAAGGCAGTCCAATGAAGGTTCACCAGACTGACATACAGAAAGAGACCAGATCAACTGGGCTTGTACTCACTGGAATATAGAAGAATGAGGGGAGACCTCATAGAAACATATAAAATCCTGATGAAACTGGACAGGCTGGATTCGGGAAGATTAATCCCAATGTTGGAGAAGTCCAGAACAAGGGGTCACAGTCTAAGAATAACGGGTAAGCCATTCAGGACCAAGATGAGGAAGAATTCCTTCACTCAGAGGTGTGAACCTGTGGAATCCTCTACCACTGAAATCTACTGGGGCCAGATCATTACATATGTTGAAGAGGGAGCTTGATGTAGCCCTAGCAGTTAAAGGGATAAAGGGGTATGGAGAGAAAGCAGGAGCAGGATATGATCAGCCATGATCATATCGAATGGTGGTGCGGGCATGAAGGACTGAATGGTCTACTCCTGCACTAATTTTTTATGTTTCTATGAGTTACTCACTGTAGTCTTCCTAGCCTTTGACTCGCTCTCGTAGCTCCTGTGCTTATGTGGTGTGTTGAGTTTCTGGTCAATGATAACCCCCAGGATGTTGATACTGGAGGATTCAGTGATGGTGACACCACTGAATGTCAAGGAGTGCTGGTTAGATTGTCTCTTATTGGTGATGGTCATAGCCTGCCAATTGTGTAGTGCGAATGTTACTTGCCACTTGCCACTTGCCACTTGTTAGACCACACCTGGATATTGCCCAGATTTTGTTGCACTTGAACATGGACTGCTTCAGTATGTGAGGAGTCATGAATGGTGCTGAACATTGTGTCATCATTGGCAAACATCCCCACTCTGACCTTATGATGGAGGGACGGTCATTGATGAAGCAGCTGAAGGTGATTGACCATAGGACACTACCCTGAGGAACTCCTGCAGAGATGGCCCGAAGCTAGACATGGCGCCAATCTGCAGGGACTTATCCCCCTGATTTGTTTTGCTTGGACTCCTTGATATATCACTCTGTCAAATGCAGTCTTGATATCAAGGACAGAAACTTTCACCTCACCTCTAGAATTCTACATTTTTTGCCATGTTTGAACCAAGGCTGTAATGAGGTCAGGAGCGGAATGGCCCTAGAAGAACACAAACTTGGCACCATTGAGCAGGTTACTTCTGAGGCTGTCCATGCCCTTCATAATCCTTTATACCTCTTTCAGAACTCCCTTCAACCTTCTTTGTTCTAAAGAGAACAACCCAAGCTTATACCGTCTCTCTTCATAGACGAAATGCCCCATTCCAGGCAACATCCTGGTGAATCTCTCCCATATCTCCTTTGTGTGATCACATCCTTCCCTTAGTGTGGTAACCAGACTGCACACAGTTCTCCAGTTTTAGCCTAACCAAAGTTTTGTATAGCTCCAACATAACCTTTCTGTTTTTATAATCTATGCCACAACAAATAAAGTCAAATGTCCTGTATACCTTCATAACCAGACTGTTATCATGTCCTTCTGGCTTCAGGGATTTGTGGACAAACACCCCAACATTTCTCTGTTGCTCTGAACATCCTAGTGTTCTATCTCTTGAGTCTTGTGAGTTTCTTTAATACCTTTTCTCAGCTCATATCAATTCCCTTAACTTACTCACTCTTATTAGGCCCTAGGTCTAATTTTTGGTGCATAACTTGTATTTTCTGATGACATGACCAACAAAGAATATTTGCTCAATGGCTCAACCATTTCTTGATTCTTCAGGTGAGTCTCTACTGTCATTTCCTCTGAGGGTTGAAATTTTACTTTAGCTACTTTCTTACTTTTTTCTGTATATTTGTAAAAGCACTTAAAACTTGTTTTTGTATCCACACTTAGTTTAGTGTCATTCCATTTTTTCCCAATTTTATCAACATTTTTTTGGTGGCCGCTGCTTATTTCTAACAGTCTCCCAATTTTTAGCTGTATTACTATTCTTTGCAACACAATAAGCCTCTTCTTTTAACCTAATATTTTCCTTAATCTCCTTAGTAGAGCACAGATACATCTATCATATCGAATTTTTTTTCTTATTTTCTTAATTTTCTTAACATTTTCAATGCCTCTTTTAATGTTTCCTGCTGTTTATGTATTATACGATGTTTTAATCTATTTATACCCAATTAATCTTATGCAGCTTTCCCTTCTTTGATATGTAATTGGCTTTGTTTAAGATTCTTGTTTTTGATTGAGGTTTGGCATTCAATTGCAATATGATCACTATTTCCCAGTGGACTTTTTCAATGTGACATTACAGGTTATCCCTGTCTCATGCTAGGTCTAAAACAATAGTATTCTTAACTACCTCTACAATTCCAGGAAACTGTCACCAAAACTTTCTACAAACTCATCTTCCAGAACACCTTTGCCAATTTTCGTGGTCCAGTCTGTGTCAAGATTAAAGTTTTCCATAACTATTTATTGCCTTTGTTACAAGCTCCAATAATTTAATGTTTAATGAACTAACACTAGAATAGGGGAGGCGATGGTCTAGTGGTATTATCACTGGATCGTTAATCTAGATACCCTGATAATGTTCTGGGGACCTGGGTTCGAATCCTGCCCTGGCAGATGGTGGAATTTGAATTCAATAAATAGTTGGAATTAAGAGTCTGATGATGACCATGAATCAATTGTCAGGGGCAAAAACCATCTGGTTCGCTATTGTCCTTTAGGGAAGGAAACTGCTATCCTTACCTGGTCTGCCCTCATCTGCCTCCAGACCCACAACAAGGTGGTTGACTCTTAGCTGCTCTCTGTGCCATTAGGGATGGGTGATAAATGCTGCCTAGCCAGTGACACCTGCATCCCGTGAATGAATAAAAAATAAAACTATTGTTAAGGGCACATAATCTACTTCCACCTATGCTTCCTAGCATTTTTAAATTTTAATCTCCATCCATATTGATTCTACTTCCTTTCTTCTGATCAAGATCTGCCTTCATTTATGCACTTCTATCATTCATTATTATCAGCACTGCTGCTGTTCAATTTTCATTCATTGTCTTCATGAAAAATTGCAAGTGTTGGAATATTTATTTCCAATTCTTGGTCTCTGTCGTGGCAATTCAACCTAAATCATTTATCTCTGTTTGTGCCACTAGTTTTGACAAAGTGAGTGCAATTTTATATTTTTGCTACTATTCCCTAGATGGAACTTAATCCCTGATGCACTATCACTCTCTAGTTACTATTACTATTGCCTTGTCTTTGCTCTTTAAGCTCCCAAGCAAACCGACCCTTCACCAACTCCAAACCACCACCACAATTGCAAGGGCAGAGACACTTCCATTGCCAGCTTCTGGGTCCCCATACCTCACGCACAGTCACATCCTCACGGCCCTAGTTTTCAAAGATCGGAAGTGCCTAGCATGAGGAATGTGGCTGACTCCTGGAAAAAAGGCATCCAGGAACCTCCTACAACCCACATGCATCACAATGTCTGAAGCACAGATTCAAGCTCCTTTAGTCAGAGTCTAAGTTCCTTGAACAACAGGCCCGACTGCCATACATCACAAATGAAACCACTGTAGCCAATACACATGCACTGACAAAAAAAAATCTGTATGAGCCAATTCATTATTTAATCACACTCTGTACTAATACTTTTAAATCATGTAACTGTGTTTTTATTTCATTCCTATTGATGCATGTAAGCCAATTATGGCCAAGTTCTTTGTGCTGAGTTTGTCTCATGGTGCAACTCATGGAACGACATCAAAGAAGAAATTGGTATCTTGACCAAAAGACTGCATTATGGGTATGAGAGCTGGAAAGCAGGAGCAGAAAATACACAGATTATTGCCATAACTCTGCAAAGTAAGAAATACTGTTTTGGAGAACTGCGCCCCATTGTTCCTGTGACCATTTAATATATAGCAGTTGGAGATAACACCCTGGACAGCTGCCTGTGTTCCTTCAAGCATAACCTTGAAGAGAGGCCAGAGAGAATGCATTTGCGCATGGCTATGAATAGGATAGTAATGTAAATGAAAACAAATTCAATGAACTGAAAGCAGATATTACCTTCAGAGATAATAGGTACTGCAGATGCTGGAGAATCCGAGATAACAAGGTGTGGAGCTGGATGAACACAGCAGGCCAAGCAGCATCTTAGGAGCAGGAAAGCTTGACGTTTCGGTCCTAGACCCATCATCAGAAATGGGGGAGGGGAAGAGGGTTCTGAAATAAATAGGGAGAGAGGGGGAGGCGGATAGAAGATGGATAGAGGAGAAGATAGGTGGAGAGGAGACATCCCCACCTCTTTGACTTGTCTGTCTCCTCTCCACCTATCCTCTCCTCTATCCATCTTCTATCCGCCTCCCCCTCTCTCCCTATTTATTTCAGAACCCTCTTCCCCTCCCCCATTTCTGATGAAGGATCTAGGCCCGAAACGTCAAGCTTTCCTGCTCCTATAATGCTGCTTGGCCTGCTGTGTTCATCCAGCTCCACACCTTGTTATCTCAGATATTACCTTATAAGGTACAGCAAAAGGGAAAGAAGGACATTGTAACTAACTTGTCTAAAATAAAAACAGGAAGTGTTGGTGAAACTCAACAGAGCTAGCGGCATCTGTGAAGAGGTAAACAAAATCAAAGCTTCGAGTCTGGACTGATTCTTCTTCAGGACAATCTTAAAAATCACCCAACTATTTCATTCTGGCTCACCTAATGAATGCTCTTGAACATACAGCAGCTACTGGAGGCTGTAAAAGTATAAAAAGCAGCTCATTATTCCCAATTACTACTCATTCCTTGTCCTTTGGGTTACTTCTGAGTGCAGAATTCTGGAGAGGAGGTTTATTTCCAATAAACAATTTTAATCTGATTATAGTTGGAAGGAGCATTTTCCTCTGATTAAAATGCAAAATAAATGTAGGTGGTGGTTCTGTCCAATGACCCTTTAAATAATAAATCCTGTGTTGGTGAATATTTGATGAAATAAAACATCCATAAAAATATGTTCTTAAGAAGAGTTATTGAACATCAGTATATGCAAAACCCCTATGGATAACAGTTTTACTTACTTACTGATTGTGGGTAAAGTCTTGCCTTCTTCTCTCTTGCAGAAAGATATATGCATTTTTACCACCTTTATTAAATTAACGTGTATCTAAACTTGTAGGAGATTGTGTGTAAGATAACCTACATCTGAGATTTTTGGAACAAAAACAAAGTTGCTGGAAAAGCTCAGCAGGTCTGGCAGCATCTGTGGAGGAGAAAACAGAGTTAACATTTCGGGTCCGGTGACCTTTCTGTGTTCTGAGGAAGCGTCACCGGACCCGAAACGTTAACTCTGTTTTCTCCTCCACAGATGCTGCCAGACCTGCTGAGCTTTTCCAGCAACTTTGTTTTTGTTCCTGATTTACAGCATCCGCAGTTCTTTCGGTATTTATCTGAGATTTTTGGTTACTTAGAGAAATGTACAGTTTCTAAAAACTAGAATGTTTATTATTTGGTGATGATCATATATGTGGTCTTTTCAATGAAACTACTTCAGAACCAATTAAAGGTTGGTAAGTAGAGTTACCTGATTATGCTTTCCTGTACTCCACATTAAGAATATGAATACGACCGATTTTATTATTATGTGTATTTTACAATGGGAAAACCTGTAAAATACAGTGAAAAGCTTTTCCACTGTTACCATCATCTGGTGCCATTTTAAATAGTTTAAATATTAGAGAAAGACGGAAAAGGTAGTGAATGCAGAAATGCCGCAATTCCCATAGGAATCTGCAAAAATCACACTGAGCAAAACAAGTACAGGATAGAATTAATAGTCACATGGAAATTATTGACTGCTTTGGAAGAGACAGCATGGATTTGTTAAGTGAAAATCCTGTTTAACTCACTTGCTGGAGTTTCTATGGAGAGGTAACTCAGTGGGTTGATTCAGGGAAGGCTGCTGGTCTGGTGTACATGGACTTCGAAAAGGAGTTTGATACAACTCAACAGATGTGTCAGAAAAACTATAGGTCATGGTGTAGAAGGGACAGTGGCATTGTGAATACAAAATTGGCTGATTACTTTCGGAGGAAGGGTCCAGACCTGAAACATCAGCCCTCCTGCTCCTCTGATGCTGCTTGACCTGCTGTGTTCATCCAGCTCTACACCTTGTTATCTCAGATTCTCCAGCATTGGCAGTTCCTACTATCTCTTATTATTGGGAATCAGTGATTAATAGTTAATGAGTAATCTTTGTTAGTTAATGAGTATGGCACTTCTGACACTACACAACTGGGGGCCAGTATTGGGACCCTTCCTTTTCCTGTGTTATGTATATTTTGGTGGGCAGGTTTGCAGAATTTTAAAGTTTTCAGATGATACAAAACTTGAAAGAATTGTAACCCATGAGGAGAATAGTGTAGAACTACAAAAAGCCTTTTACACATCGATGTAGTGAGGGATAGGTGGAAGATGCAGTTCAATGTGTGAGTGTGAAGTAATGCACTTTGGAACAAAGAACATGGAGAGACAGTATAAAATAAGGGGTTCTATTCTGCAGGATGTGCAGGAACAGAGAAACCTAGATGTATGCATGTATGTCATTAAATGTGGCAAGACACGTAGACAGAGCTATCAATAAAGCATACATTCTTCTAGCCTACAAGTTTAGAGACACATTAATAGGTTCATCGATCGTGGGAGTTATGATGAACGTACATAAAATGATACTTATACCCCTGCTGAAGTATTGTGCATAGTTCTGGATGCCAAACTATAGGAAGCATGTGAACGCTTTGGAAAGAGTGCAGATGTTTATGAAAATGAAGGGTTGAGACTTCAGTTCTGAGAAGAGATGGAGAATTTAGGACTGCTCTCCTTCGGGAAGAGAAGGCTAAGAGAAGATCTGATAAAAGTTTTTAAAATTTTGAGGGGTCCAGAACTGAAAAAAAATAGCCAAGGAGACATTGTTGCCTCTTGTAAATGGTTCATGAACCAGAAGCACAGATTTAAAGTTGCTTTTTGCAATAGGAGTAAATGTAAGGTGAGAAAAATCTTTCTCACACAAGTGAGTAGTTGGGATCTGAAACCTGGAAGTGTGGTAGAGGCAGGTTCAATTGAGGCATTCAATTATTTAAGTAGAAACAATGTTCAGGGTTATTGGGAAAAGGAAAGCAATTAAAACTAATTTAAAATGTGCAAGGCACCCAGTATATACACAATGGGCCAAATGGCCTCCTTCTACACCATAACCATTCTGTGACCGAAATATCCAAGATGTTGGTAGAGAAGAACGCTCCAGCTGGAGCTCATCCACTCCATCCACTCCCTTTCTCTTTTTCTTTCTTTTCTCTCTCTTGTGTTTTTTACCCTCCTATCTTTTTCTTTTTCTGCCAATGGCCCAGAGCAGAGCGGGGCTGCTTACCAGTGCCCTGGAGTGAAGCACAGGTGGCCAGCAGCCCGGAGCGGTGACAGCCAGCAGTCTGGAATGGAAACAGTGGCCAGCAGGCCTGGAGCAAAGCAAGGACAGTAGCCTGAGGAGCAGTCAGCTGGCCCAGAGTGAAACAGGGATGGCCAGCGGCCTGGAGTGAAGTGGGGATGGCCAGTGGCCCGAAGCAGACCAGCCAGCAGGCCTGAAGCAAAGATGGCTTTTGGTTGGGAACCAGTGGAGCCCGGTGGATTAAATGGAAACCCTTATGTAAAGACTGTAATGTCTATCTTTTTAACTACATTTCTTATTTTCGTAACTTATACTATGTATATCTGTAACGTAGTGTAACTTTTCTTCTTTAGTTTCTGTATTTTTTTGTACCTCAGATTTGTACCTAGATACCTTGTACCTAAGATAGTGCTATATGTTGGTGACGTTGTACACTATACACTGTATTCTTGTCCTTTTGTAACTTGAGTACACGTGACAATAAACCTAATTCTCATTTCCTCCATTGAACAATCAAGCAAAACTGTGGTTCCATGGCTACATCCTCCCTCAAAAATTTTGTGACTTTGTTGTGTTTGCAAGTTCAAAGATTCAGTTTGAAGTTCCTCCCACTGGACCCAGAGCCTCAACATTGACTTAAATACATTTTTGAAAGGTTTACAATAACATCGATGAAGCATCTGAAAGGAATACAACACAAACACAACTTTCCCACAATAACTTCAATAGGGTTTTCCCACAAGGAAAAGTGATTATCACTGAATAGAAAGTGTCAGTCAGATGTTTGCAGAGGACCTTTGAACACCAGAAAAAAATTGATGTAAAATAAAAAATCTCAATCCTTTCAAATAATTAGTTTTTTAAAAAGGGGAAAATGCTCGGTATCCATGTAGAAACAATCAAGACTTTCCGTCAGAGGAGAAACTTGACTGTTTTTGTCAGTGATTTGGACTGATGGTGAATATTTGGGATGGGGAAGATTATATCAGACCCACGGGCGAGTGCATGATGTTAATCGGAACCTTTGTGCTGGCTCCACCGTCGCCACCGGAAGGGGGAAGACGGAGGTTTGGAAAGTCCCAGCGTTCTTAGCGGCTGACCTTTCTCTTCCGGTGGCGGCTGGTGGTGCTGGCTGAGTCTGAGAAGGTAGGGATTTGTAATCCGGAGCCATCCGTCTCAGGGAGTCACTCTGCGGTGCAAAGACGGTGGCTTCGGGCCAGTAGCAGTGGGAGGAAGGGGCAGAGAGTTGTATTTACACCGAGAAGGCCATTGGATTGTGTTTAATGGCCGAGTTAGGGAGAGTCACCCTGGAGCTGGGAACAGGCAAGGCTGAAGCCCCTTCACAGTTAGTGTCTATCGATTTGTACAGGGCTCAGTCCAGTGCATTAGAGACTGCAGTAGGTTTATGCTGCAAACCAACAATGGTCGGAGGAGGAGTGGGGAGTTAGTGGTTGCAGTGTCTCTGAGGGTAGGAGTGGGTGAAATGAGAGCAGATTGTCCTTATAACGTGTGAATGTAAATATGCCAGTTTGTTCCTTCAGGTCAGTCAAGAGTCATGGCCAAGTCGAAGAACCACACCAACCATAACCAATGTAAGTCCCAGGTACTACAATTCAATCATTTTACACTTTTTTCATTCATTTACAAGCTTTTAAAAACATTTTCTGTATCTTAACAGCCAGCAAGTGGCACAGAACAGGGATCAAAAAGCCCAAGTCTTATCGATTTGAGCCCCTGAAAGGAGTAAGTGTGTTAGTTGGGTTTTAATGCTGATTATGAATTCTGATGTGCAAAATTTATTAAACTGTAACTGCATGTTGTGTCATTTGAATGCAGGCAGGCTATTGGGTTAATTTGAATCCCATTTACAATCAAATAGTCTAATACTGCCTGACCTACTGAGCATTTTCTACTGATGTTGAGCTTTGAAAGCACACTGATGCAAACAACAAGCGTGGGGGCTGGATGAACACAGCAGGTCAAGCAGCATCATAGGAGCAGGAAAACGTGACGTTTCGGGCCTAAACCCTTCATCAGAAAATCTTATGATGCTGCTTGGCCTGCTGTGTTCATCCAGCCCCATGCTTGTTATCTCGGATTCTCCAGCACCTGCAGTACCTTTTATCTCTGGTGCAGATGTTTTGTTTTGGCTTGGCCCTGACATACGCTTATGTAAAAGAGAAGCTGCAGTTGGCTCTTTACTGTTAGAAGCCTGTCCTCTTTCTGAGCTAGGGAGCTAACAACACTGTCGAAGGCTCCTTTGTCTAAACAAATGCTGACAAATGACACCTTCGAGGTAAAGGATAGTGCAGTTTGTTAAATTTGAAGCCTGTCTTTGCCAGTTCTTGCTCCGTTAGTAGCACTGTTGCCTCTAGCTTGGAAGGTTGTGAATTCAGCTCCCACTCCAGAGACTTGAGCACAGAATTTTTGGCTGACAATCCAGTACCAAGTGTGCTGCATTTTTGAAGGTGTCATTTTTTTAAATGAGCTGTTAAAGGGAGGTGAACATAAGACTTTGTGGCCTAACCTAATTAAAGTAGTATGCAGTTACCTCTGGTGACCTGGTCAATTTTTGTTCCTCTACTACATCTGGCCATTATCATAGTACACGTGTGGGAATTGGCTGTGCACGAATTGAATGTGGTTTTACCTGAATAGTTTTGGTAACTGCACTTCAAATGCATTCAGTTGCTAAATACTTTGGGGTATCCTTGGGTTATACAAATATAAACCAATGCAAATCAAATATCTTTCCATGTCTTTATTGGTCAGTGCAATGAGTATAGGAGTTGGGATGTCATGTTGCAGCTGTACAGGACATTGGTTCAGTCACTTTTGGAGTATTGCATGCAGTTCTGGTCTCCCTCCAAAGGAAAGTTGTTGTGAAGCTAGAACGGGTTCAGAAAAGATTTGAGGATGTTGCAATGGGTGGAGGGTTTGAGCTATAGGGGCGAAGCTGAAAATGTTGGGGCTATTTTACTCGGAGGCTGAGGGGTGACCTTTTAGAGGCTTATAAAATCATGAGGGGTATGGATAGGGTAAATAGGCAAGGTCTTTTCCTTGGGGTGGGGGCAGTCCAAAACTAAAGGCATAGGTTTAAGACGAAAGGAGAAAGATATAGAAAGGACCTACGGGGTAGGTTTTTTACGCAGGTGGTGGTGTGTGTATGGAATGAGCTGCCACGGGAAGTGGGGGAGGCTGGTATGATTACAAGATTGAAGAGGCATCTGGATAGGTTTATGAATAGGAAGGGTTTAGAGGGTTATGGGCTAGGAAATGGAACTAGAGCTACGCAAGATATCTGGTCGACAGGGACAAGTTGGACCAAAGGGTGTGTTTCTGTGACTATATTAGTTCAACTAGTTTGGTAAATTAGGTTGCTTTCAGATCATTACATACCTAATGATCACACAATAGTTCTCGAAGTGCAGTGGCTATTGGTTAATGAATATGACAGCTGATTTTCTCACGTTAAGTGTCAAGTGCCAGATGAAGTAGTGATCAGATAACCATGTTTATGGTAGGCTTGATGGAGAGGAATGTGGGCTAGGATTTCAGAAAAATCCTTTTTATTCTGACATAATGGAGTTTTTGCCATTCACATAAGCATGGTGTTTTCTTTTAATGTTTCATTTCAAAGATGGCACTGCTGACAAGCACTGTGTCCTGAATGTACATCTGTAGTGTTATGTTCAGTGACCATACTGCTTACACACATTGTTTGTTTGATTGTAGATGCATTTCAAGGGTTCAAATAATTATAAGGGTTTAATTTCTTCACCTGCATTCGAAAGTGATTGTGGTATTAACCATTACCAGATCATTGATACTGCAGGAAGATCAAATCGAAAGACTTCCCCGTGTTTATTGGAGCATCAGTCTCTATTAAACCTCATAGCATTTGGACATGGTTAACTTTTAAGCTTTTCATTAGCTCGCCGTCTGTTATATTCTGAGATTTTGTTTTCTGGGACCGTACTGCTGATGTCTCGTCCGTTCCATTTACCTATAGGAAACTGAGTTTATAAGATGAGTTTGGGATTGCTGTTATTGGTGTCATTGCATTGTTGCATTTGTTTTATTGGTTTCTTGGTGTTCATATATTCCAAGATGTCTGGTATGATTTCCCTCTTAAACATTTCACCTAAGTCCAAGGTATGTTGTATCTCTGAAACTCAAGTAGAAATGTGATGTATGGGCTGCAGCTGGTCTGGGTTAGAGAAATTCCTGCCCATGATCAAGTTTTTAAATACTCATTATTAATACCCTACCGAATCTTGATTTTTGCTGAAAGGCAGACAGGTTGATGACCTGCAAATATAGTTCCATATCTTAGGTGATGAGAACCTTTTGCTTGCTCCTCGTAATTAATTACTGGTTCCACTTCTTTTCAGAAATAAATTGCCCCCTATGTGGGCTGGGGGAAGAAACTAAATGCTGATTTATAATGAATAGACTTCATGAGAGCCACAAAGTGGTAAAGGAAACTCAAAGTAGAACTTTGGGACAGTATCATAGGTGAAAGGTTATTTGTTAAAGCTTGGCCTGGCCTCTGAAAATTCTTAACAAAATGAATGACAACTTGATAAAATGAGTAGTGGGTGTTTGAGGCTGTGGCAGTAAACTGTTAATGAAACAGGTTCTGTTGATAGATGTTGCAATTGGTGCTCTGAATAAAAGAGATAATCTGGAAGGCTTTCTTCCAGGGCAGTCTTGGTCTGATGGCTTTTTGGCTCATGTCTAATTTATTTTGTTTTGTGGTTATAGCTGAATTACTAGAGTCTCGCTGAAGACTAAGTAAAACCTGTCAGGCGCATATTTAGTTATAAGGGAGTCAAATCTCATGGTCAGTTATTGTTCTTGTTACCTGAGGACTGGCCAAGGCAAATTACTAATACTAACTCAGTTTCCTAAGGTGTATCTTTTTTTCTCTCCAGGTTGATCCTAAGTTTCTGAGGAATATGCGGTTTGCCAAGAAGCACAATAAGAAAGGAGCTGGCAAGGTTGAAAGCAAAAAATAAAGTAGCAATCTCTGCTCAGACCAACAGTCTCAATTATTTAATGTCTCCTGTTCTGTGTTTCAAATAAATTTATTCAAAATAAACTAAGATGGGACTTTGGCTTCTAGTACCTTCACTTTTGTTTTGAGGTAGAGACCCTTGTTGAGACTGTAGGTTCAGTGCCTGCAGAAAAACCCTTAAAATTTCTTTTAATGTTTCATTTCAAAGGTGGCACTGCTAACAAGCACTGTGTCCTAAATGTACATCTGTAGTATTATGTTCAGTGACCATTATGCTTACGCACATTCTGTATTTTTGATTGTAGATGCATTTTGAGGTTTCACATAATTATAAGAGTTTAATTTCTTCACCTGCATTCGAAAGTGATTGTGGTATTAACCATTACCAGATCATTGATACTGCAGGAAGATCAAATCAAAAGACTTCCCCGTGTTTATTGGAGCATCGATCTCTATTAAACCTCATAGCATTTGGACATTGCAATTCTGCTATCTTGATTTAACAAGTTTAAAACTTAAACTTTTCTACATGCCTCATTCACTACTTTGGCTGCATACCAGCAAATATTCAGTTTCATCTTTGTTGAACGCAATTCCGATGTAAGTATTTTATATTAGTTCTCATGGATGTTTCTCTTGAACATTTCAGCGAAATGTGATGCAGGGTGAGGTTTGTACTTTTTTAATTTTTTAAAGTTGACTCTTGCTACCTAGCAATTCTTTAGTGTATTGTATCATACTTTACACATTACGTTATGATCTGTAGTGACAATGCAGCAATACTTAGGGATAATAAATGTGAAGACCCTTTTTGCTTTGGGGAAGACCTGTTTTTTTTTGGTGTGGTGTCTTTTAAGACCAAAGTGAAACAACTTGGAAGTATTCTGAAAGGTGGTAGTTGGTTTCTTGGTCTTGACATATTCGGATCCAGAAGATGCCCATGCATTGAAGTTGCAACGGGATGAAAATTGGAGCAAATAGTAAGCAGAAAGCTAATTGCTGTGACGAGAGGTTCCGACCTGTCTTGATACAAGCAGTTCAGATGACAGAATTTGTCTAAGGAGGGCAAGCCAAGTTCTCCATGAAGAGATTAATGCTTGTTAGTAAGAAGAAAGTATAGCTCCAGTCCATCTTGGTGAGGCCATGTATATGCTGAATGTTTCATATCAAAAATCAACTAGCTATTATGTTGGCTGGAAATTTACTGGGTAACTGCTATCAGGACTGTTGTGTCCTAGGTTGTGATAAGTTTCATAGATCTGCCTTGGAACCTCTCTGAATACAGTTCTTGGTGAGTTTGACTCTCTGAAATGATTTGAATAGGAAATAAATATCCTACATAAAACATTGTTAAAAACCCTGAGATAGCATATGCTACCACATTTGTGATGAAAGTAATGAGTACTGGCAACTGAGTCTCACCTATAGGGTATTTAAAGCAAAATCTATTATTAATTTGCAATTCCATTTGTCTAGTAATGGCTTAGTTTTATTAATTTTAAATGATTTATTGCACATGCATTTTACGGTGAATAATAGAATAAAATACAGCCAAAAGCTTCAACTGTCACCATAATCTGGTGCCATTTTGAATAGTTTAAGAATAAAAAAAAGAGGAAAAGAGAGTCTGTCTTCATTCTGTGGCCTTCACGATGCAGCACAGTGGCTCAGCGTTTTGCACTGCTGCCTCACAGCGCCAGGGACCTGGGTTCGATTCCATCCTTGGGTGACTGTGTGGGGTTTACGCGTTCCACCCGTGTCTGCGTGCGTTTCCTCCCACAGTTCAAAGATGTGCAGGTTAGGTGATTTGGCCATTATAAGTCGCCCATTGTATCCAGGGATGTGCAGGCTAGGTGGATTAGCCATGGGAAATGCAGGGATAGGGTAGTGGGTCTAGGTGGCATGCTGTTTGGGGTGTTATTGTGGACTCAGTAGGCTGAATGGCCTGCTTCCATGCTGCAGGGATTCGGAGTCTTGCATTATTTTAGTTGATTTGTTGCAATAAAAGTTTTTTAAAAGATAAAATTCGTCGATTAGTTTTCTTTCTGTTGATGTTATGGCGATTCTTTTAAGTTACTGGTCTCTGAAGATCATAACCAACCGTTTGTAAATTAATTTTTAAGAAATAATTTGAGTTAATTGCAGTGATTCTACTGAGTTGGAGTAAATAGGAAACTAGGGATAGGCAACAAATGCTAGCCTTGTCGGTGACACCCGCATCCCATATCGATACAAATATGCCACCATTCCAACAATTTGCTGAGTCCCACTTCCCTGGTGATTTTCATTTTCTTTGAGATCCTCCCTCCTTTCCATTTCCAGGTTTATAGTTATTTCTACAATGTTATAAGTATCCTCAAAAACGAAAACCAATGCAAAGTATTTGTTAAACTCATTTGCTATCTCATTTTCCATTATAAATTCCCCTGACTCACTTTCTATGGGAACAATGCTTAATTTATTAACTATTCTTATTGCTATATCTAAAGAAACTTACATCTGTTTACAGATTACCAGCTAGATTTCCTTCATTCTAATTTTTCCTTCTGTATTCATTTTTAGTCAGTTTGTTGTTTAAATCCTGTCCACTCTTCTGAATAGCCTGTGCGATTAAAAGGTTTTTCTTAAACTTTGATAGTCAGTTCTGCTACAATGCCTGTTTCTTCAATGCAAATTGGCTTTAATGTGATTGAAGAATTTTGACTGCTATTTGTAGAACACAAACCACCTTGTTATCTTTCCCCACCTGTATTGGTTGTAATGAGCTTCCAGCCCCATTAGTTTAAATGGCGTGGCCATTCCACGATTTTCTTAACGCAAGAAAGGAACTATCACGTTATATCAGAATCAACTGTACTATCTTTAACTTCTTTTAGTTAACTACAGATGGTATGTCTTCCCCTCGGAATGTTTCTTGTTGTAATGTAACCATTCTGTATATTCTGAAATATCCTCTTAAATCTGTCAATGTATCTATGTTGGCCTATTCCTTAGTGTAATTTGCCTGTTCACTTTAGCAATATCTGCTTTCAAGCCCTCATAATTGCCCTTACTAAATTTTTGAAAAAAAAAAATTGTCCTGAACCTAAATTTCTCTCCCTCAAACTGAATGTTCAATTCAATTGTATAATGATCACAGCTATCTCGGTTTTTAGTAGGAAGTTATTAATCAATCCCATTTAAATGTGCAATAACAGGTCTTATATAATCTAATCTGTGGTTGGCTCCAGAAAGCTTTCAATGATCTTGGCTAATTTAAAAACTGGAACAACTGTTGATGCTGTAAGTCAGAAACAAAAACAAAGTTGCTGGGAAAGCTCAGCAGGTCTGGCAGCATCTGTGAAGAAAAAGTAAAGTTAACGTTTCAGGTCCGGTAGCTAGGAGAATGTTGATTTATATGCAGAAAACAGGGTGGGAGGAGGGGGGAAAGGGTGTAAACAATAGGTGGAGATAGACCCCAAAGAGAGAAGAACAGTTGGACAGACAAAGGAGTTGCTAACATTCTGGCTGGGAGGGTGAATAGCTGTTAATGGCTAACAATAGGTAGTGTGTAATGGTGGAATATGATAAGTCTGAACACGCGTAAGCAGGTTCATAAACAGCTTCTTCTCAGCCGTATCAGACTGTTGAATGGACTCGAGCCTCAAATAATGTAACCAGTCTCAGTATTTTTAATCTGTACATCCTTTGCTTTACTGTATTTTAGTGCCTGTGACAATAAAATCAAAATTAAGGCCTGGTAGGAGGCTACGACATGGAGTTCAGGCCTGTTTACACGTCCGTCCCCTTCCAGGATGGTCTCTGAGGTCTCCATGTGTTCCCAGAGCAAAGGTCTGAACTGTCCCCAACCACCACCGTCCTCTGTTTGGCTGAGTTTGTCCACCCCTCCACAACTTCTCTTTAAACTCCTTATTATAATAAGCTTACCATTCGGAGTCCTGCAGATCGGACCAACTAAAATACAATTGGGAGAGTTTACTGTCTGCAAGCCACTGTTGGGGACATCAAATACAGTTAAACACAGATATTGATGTTTGGCATTTGATTTAAGTAACAGGTTCCTGCTCTGATGTTCCATCTCTACAATTTTGGAGGAAGTTTTGACTTTGTCCTCATTGTATTGTTTCTGAAGACCATTCTAATTGAGTACAATATAAAGAACAGTCAGGGAAGAATTACAGATGATGAGTTCAAATTGTAGAGTTTTTAACAGCGTGGAAACAGGCCCTTCGGCCCATTGTCCTCATACCTGTCATCAAACATCCATCTCTTTCAAGCCTATTTTCCAACACTTTGCCTGTATCAGGACATTATTCAATTGGCCACAACAGTATCAGGGTAGCCCACAAACCAACAACCACCCTGCGACAGCTACTGACGAGCGTAAAGGATTCTATACCCACAACCAAAAAAACTTAATGTAATATACAAAATACCATGCAAGGACTGTGAGAAACATTACATTGGCCAAACTGGAAGAAAACTGACAATAAGGATACCCAAACACTAACTAGCCATCAAGAGACACGACCAATTCTCACTGATCTCAATACACATGGACAAAGGACATGAATTTGACTGGGACAACACATCCATAAAAGCACGAGCCAAACAGAGATGTGCCCAGGAATTTCTGGAGGCCTAGCATTCTAACTGGAACTCCATCAACAAACACATTGAACTGGACCCCATGTATAAACCACTAAAAACCTGAACTAGAAGTAATGCCAACCACCCCAACAAACTGATGTATGTAAATAACAAGCAGGACAGAACACCAGTGCTTAACTGGAGGTGCACTGACGACGTTACCTAGCAGGGTGACGAAACGTCTGCAAGCAAACACACCGGCTCGGTGAGCAAGTCTACAGCCTCATCCACAACCCGAGCTACAAATCTTCTATAAAAAAGCATTCAATGGTATGGCCTTAGGGAGTGTAGAATGGAGGTGCATGATTCTCTGAAAGTGGAGTCACAGGTCGACAAGGCAGCAAAGAAGGCTTTTGGCACACTGGCCTTCATCAGTCAGGGCATTGAGTACAGAAGTTGGGAAGTTATGTTGCAGTTGTACAGGAAGTCAGTGAGGCCACACTTGGAGTATTGTATTCAGTTTTGGTCACCTTGATATAGGAGGGATGTTATTAAACTGGAAAGAGCGCAGAAGAAATTTACAAGGATGTTGCCAGGACTCAATGGACTGAGTTATTGGGAGAGTTTGGACAAGCTAGGACTTGTTTCTTTAGCGCATGGGAGACTGAGGGGGAATCTTATTGAAGTGTGTAAGTTCATGAGAGGCATGGATAAGGTGAATGATCTTTTTTTCCCAGGTTTGGGCAATTGAGGAGTAGAGGGCACCAGTTTAAGGTAAGAGGGGCAACTTTTTTACACAGAATCTGGTACGCATATGGAATGAGCTGCCAGCAGAAGTGGTTAAGGCAGGTACATTAAAAGCATTTAAAATGCTTTTGGACAAATACATGGATAGGAAAGGTTTAGAAGGATATGGGCCAAGTGCAGGGACATGGGGTTAGCGTGGATGGACATTTTGGTCAGCATGGACCAGTTTGGGCGGAAGGGCCTGTCTCCATGCTGTAGGACTCTTATGACTCTATAAAGCTCATGCTCCTTGCCTTGCAACTGTGCCCCCTGATTATTGGCCCTTCTGCTCAGGGAAAAGGTGGTTTCACCCTGTCTACCCAAAATATGCTCTTCACAACTTTGCACACCTCAATCAGATTACCCCCTCAGCCCTTTCTGCTCCATGAAAACATCCAACCTATCTCGTCTCTCTTCACAGCTGAATCGCTCCAACCGAGGAAATATCCTGGTGAATCACTTCTGCAATCACATTCTTCCTATATTGTGGCTACCAGAATGTCACAAAGTATTCCAGCTGAAGTTATATACAGCCACTAATGTTATTTATATTCTGATTTCTACCATAACCCCCTGGAAGGATATCTCAGCGACTGCCTCTCGGCCTGTACACTCAAATCCATTTAGGAGTGATTGCACTAATAATTCACTTTTAGTAACGCTGCCATTTTGAGGCAGCAAAGTCGTCCACTCACATTCTGTGGTTAGAGATAGCAAGAACTGCAAATGTTGGAGTCAGAGATAACAGTGTGGAGCTGGAGGAACACTGCATGGCCAGGCAACATCAGAGGAGCAGGAAAGTTGATGTCAGGACACTTCGTCAAAAATAAAGAAGAAATGAAGAAGGGTCCCGACCCAAAAGGTCAACTTTCCTGTTCCTCTGATGCTGCCAGGCCTGCTGTATTCCTGCAGCTCCACACTGTGTTGTCTGTGTGGTCAATTTAGTTGTTTTTCCAGCATTAGGAAATTAGGGGATTTTTTTGCAGTTGGCTTTAAAAATGCTTCTTCGCCCGGCGTTTCAATGCTGTGAAAATCAGATCTGATTTAAAGTGAGATAACAAGGTGTAGAGCTGGATGAACACAGCAGGCCAAGCAGCATCAGAGGAGCAGGAAGACTGACATTTCCGGCCTAGACCCTTCTTCAGAAATGGGGGAGGGGAAGGGGAAGCGGATGGAAGATGGATAGAGGAGAAAATAGGTTGAGAGGAGACAGACAGGTCAACGAGGCGGTGATGGAGCCAGTAAAGGTGAGTGTAGGTGGGGAGTTAGGGAGGAGATAGGTCAGTCCAGGGAGGATGGACAGGTCAAGGGGGCGGGATGAGGTTAGTAGGTAGGAAATGGGGGGGATAGATGGGAGGAAGGACAGGTTAGGGAGGCGGGGATGAGCTGGGCTAGTTTTGGGATGCGGTAGGGGGAGGGGAGATTTTGAAGCTTGTGAAGTCCACATTGATACCATTGGGCTTCAGGGTTCCCAAGCGGAGTATGAGGTGCTGTTCCTGCAACCTTCGGGTGGCATCGTTGTGGCACTGCAGGAGGCCCAGGATGGACATGTCATCTGAGGAATGGGAGGGGGAGTTGAAATTGGTTCGTGACTTCGGGACGTGCAGTTGTTTGGTGTGGACCGAGCGTAGGTGTTCCTCAAAGCGGTCCCCAAGCCTCCGCTTGGTTTCCTTGATACAGAGGAGGCCACAACAGGAACAGTGGATACAGTATACCATATTCACAGATGTGCAGGTGAAATTGGTTCGCGACTGGGAGGTGCAGTTGTTTGGTGCGGACCAAGCGTAAGTGTTACGCAAAGCGGTCCCCAAGCCTCAGCTTGGTTTCCCAGATGTAGAGGAGGCCACAACGGGAACAGCGGATACAGTATACCACATTAGCAGATGTGCAGGTGAACATCTGCTTGATGTGGAAAGTCTAAAGTTCACCTGCACGTCTGCTAATGTGGTATACTGTATCCGCTGTTCCCGTTGTGGCCTCCTCTACATCTGGGAAACCAAGCGGAGGCTTGGGGACCGCTTTGCGGAACACCTACGCTCAGTCCGCACCAAACAACTGCACCTCCCAGTCGCGAACCATTTCAACTCCCCCTCCCATTCCTCAGATGACATGTCCATCCTGGGCCTCCTGCAGTGCCACAACGATGCCACCCGAAGGTTGCAGGAACAGCAACTCATATTCCGCTTGGGAACCCTGCAGCCCAATGGTATCAATGTGGACTGCACAAGCTTCAAAATCTTCCCTCCCCCTACTGCATCCCAAAACCAGCCCAGCTCGTCCCCGCCTCCCTAACCTGTCCTTCCTCCCACCTATCCCCTCATCCCACCTCAAGCCCCACCCCATCTCCTACCTACAAACCCCATCCCGCCCCCTTGACCTGTCCGTCCTCTCTGGACTGACCTATCTCCTCCCTACCTCCCCACCTACACTCACCTTTACTGGCTCCATCCTGGCCTCTTTGACTTGTCTGTCTCCTCTCCACCTATCCTCTCCTCCATCCATCTTCTATGCACCTCCCCCTCTCTCCCTATTTATTTCAGAACCCCCTTTCCCTCCCCCATTTCTGAAGGAGGGTCTAGGCCCGAAACGTCAGCCTTCCTGCTCCTCTGATGCTGCTTGGTCTGCTGTGTTCATCCGGCTCTACACCTTGTTATTCTCAGACTCTGCAGCGTCTGCAGTTCCTACTATCTGTAATTTAAAGTGCGCAGGTTGCAGTTACGTTTGGCACTTTGCCAGACGGACTTGGAATGAACCCAAAAGGTCAACTTTCCTGCTCCTCTGATGCTGCTTGGCCTGCTGGGTTCATCCAGCTCCGCACCTTGTTACCTTGGAAAAGAGCGTGCGGCCGCTGAGGGGCGCTCGCGGACGCGGTCTCACTGTAACAGGCACAAACTTCTCACTCTGATACAGTTTTAACTCCGAGCCAAAGTTTCGTTTTTTCGGAAATAAAACCGACCGGGGTTCAGTTTCGATTTCAGTAGCAAGGCAGAGGGCGTTGGCATCGCTTTGAAATGCCAGGGGAGGGGGAAAGGGAGCACGAAAAGCCCATGGCTGACTCACGGAACACACTAACTGGCCAGATCCAGAGTGGCCATGCAGATACGCTCGCTTTTGTGGTGTAGAAACTGGAAACCGACAAAAACTTTAATGGCAGGTTTTACACTGTGTCTGGTCGCTGGGGCGGGGGAGACGCTCATTTGTCAAATTGCCCTTTGTGGGAGTATGCTGTCTGCGCGGATTGTCTGGGTCATTTCCTGCATAACAGTTACTACAATTCAAAAAGTAAATGATTAATTCAGTGAGGGTTGCTGTTAGGACGTGGTCGAGCAGTTTCAGAGCCGAAGAGATCACAAGAGGCTCTCTACCCGATACGTCAGCTTTGCTGCTCGGCCTGCTGTGTTCATCCAGCTCTACACCTTGTTTTCTCAATTAATTCAATGAGCTGTGTTATGGATATGCAAGACCCCATGTATGTATATATATATATTTCGAAATAGGAGTTAGGCACTGTGTAGGCTGGTAAACACTACCCAGATGCTTGCCACATGCACACTGGAATTGCAATATGATAATTGTGTTTTTGATGCAATTCTAGTGGGTTGGTCACAGTAGCAATGATTGGTAAGTTTGATATGCAGCAATCCCTTGGGCTGTTAGTGACGCACCCAGGTTTTTTATAGCCACTGCTCAATAAACTCCAGGTCAAATTTTGAAGGGTCAAAAACAAAGTTGCTGGAAAAGCTCAGCAAGTCTGAAAGCATCTGTGGAGGAGAAAACAGAGTTAACGTTTCGGGTCCGGTGACTCTTACTCAGAACTGAGTATGGTATCCTGTCACCAAGGCACCCTTTATTTACATGTGCCCAATACCCTGGATGTGGCCAGCCAGCTCAGGATCAGTTCCCTGAACTGAGGAGGTTCTGAATTTCTTGTTTATATCTGTCAGCCAGGGCTCCCTGATTGGCCCCAATCAAAGATCTCAGAGTCAATAAGATCCACCTAGTTTCAATCACTGCACTTGTACGGTTAGAAATTTGTGGAGCTGTCCCCTCTAATACAACACACAAAAAATTCTCTGCCTCTTCTTTTACTTAAGTGTGTTGAGTACAGAAGTTGAGATGCCATGTTGCGGCTGTACAGGACATTTGTTAGGCCATTTTTGGCCTCAGTGCTATAGGAAAGATGTTGTTAAACTTGAAAAGGTGCAGAAAAGATTTACAATGATGTTGTTGGGTTTGGAGGGTTTGAGCTATAGGGAGATTCATACAGTCATTGAATCATATAGCATGGAAACAAACCTTTACATCCAACCAGTCCATGCCGAACATAATCCCAAACTAAACTAGTCTCACCTACCTGCTCCTGGCCAATATCCCTCTAAATCTTTTCTATTGGTGTACTTACGTAAGTGTCTTCCAAGTGTTGTAACTGTGCCCACATCCACCACTTCCTCAGGAAGTTTATTCTACGTACAAACAAACCTCTATATAGAAATATTTGCACTTCATGTCTTTTTTAAATTTCTCTCCTCTCACTTTAAAAATATGTCCCCTCATCTTGACGACCCCCCATTCTAAGGGGAAAAAACCTTTGTCTGTGCCCGTCTTGAGTTTATAAACCTTGATAAGGTCACCCTCAACTTCCTATGCTCCCATGAAAATACGTATCAGCCTATCCAGCCTTTCTTTATAACTGAAACCTTCCCTTCTCAGCAACATCCTGGTAAATCTTTTCTGAATGCTTTTCTCTGTAGCGTTGGAGGCTGGGGGGGTGACCTTATACTGGTTTATAAAATCATGACAGGTATGGATAGGATGAATAGCCAAGGTCTTTTTCCCAGGGTGGGGGAGTCCAAAACCAGAGGGTATAGGTTTAGGGTGAGAGGGGAAAGATATAAAAGGGATCTAAGGGGCAACCTTTTCACACAGAGGGCGGTGCGTGGATGGAATGGGCTGCCAGAGGAAGTGGTGGAGGCTGGTACAATTACAACATTTAAATGGCATCTACATGGGTATATGAATAGGAAGGGTTTAAAGGGATATGGGCTAAATACTGGCAAATGGGCTTAGATTAATTTGGGATATCTGGTTGGCATGGATGAATTGGACCGAAGTGTCTGTCTCTGTGTTCCACGACACTTTGACCCTATGACGTTAATTCCTTTTTTAAAGTCCTGAGTTTTCCTGGACATTCTGTGATCCTGCTCTGTTGTCACATTACCCAGTTTACTGCCAGGAAACAAGCACATTCAATACCTCCCTCATAAAATATGATCCCCTTTCACAGTTTCACTGCTCTGGTTAAGTGGAAAGTGCAGGAGGGTATGTCAGGAGCAGCACCAGGCATACCTAAACATGAGGTGTCATCCTGGTCAAGCTACCAAACAGGACTGCATTAGCAAACAGCATTAGCAGCAAGTGACAGACAGAGCTAACCAATCCCACAACCAACTTATCACATCTAAGCCCTTCAGTTCTGCTGCATTTAATCATCAATAGTCTGTGGTGGACAATTAAACACCACACTGAAGGAGGAGGTTCCACAAATATCACAATCCACATTGCTGGAAGAACCCAATACATCAATACAAAAGATAATACTAAAGAATTTACCCCAATCTTCAGCCAGAAGTGCTGAGTGGAAGATCCATGCTAACCATCTCTAGAGCCATCACAAATATTGCTCTTTAGCCAATTAAATTCACTGCACATGACATCAAGAAATGGCTGTAGGCAATGGATACTGCAAAAGCCAAGAGCCCTGACAACCTTCCGGCAATAGAACTGAAGTCTTATACTCCAGAGCCTGCCATGCCGCAAGCCAAGCTGATCCAGTACAGCTACAAGCCTATACAATGTGAAAAATTGCCCATATATTTTCTGTAACAAAAAGCAGGGCAAATTCAACCCAACCTCTTGCTGCCCAATCAGTCTGCTCTCAATCATCAGGGAAGTGATGGAAGGTGCCATCAACGACACTATCGAACAGCACTTGTTTAGCAATAACCTGCTCAGTGACACTTAGTTCGGGTTTTGTCATGGCCACTCAGTTCCTGACCTTATTACAGATTAATTGCAGAAGTGAGGTGAGAGTCACAGCCTTTGAAATCAGGGCCATGTTTGACTAAGTTTTGGTATTGAGAGGTCCCAGCAAAACTAGAGTCAGTAGGAATTAGGAGAGCTGTTTGAAGTGACATCGAGCACAAAGGTTGTTTTATCTGTGGTTGTTGCAGGTCTGTCATTTCGGCTCCAGGACATCTCTGCAGGAATTCCTCAGGGCAGTGTCCTAGGCCCAACCATCTTCAGCTGCTTCATCAATGACCTTCCCTCCATCATAACATCAGAAGTGGGGATGTTCACGATTGATTGCACAATATTCAGCACCATTCGCGACTCCTCAGATACTGAAACAACCAATGTCCAAATTCAGCAAGATTAGGGCAATATCAGGTTTCTGTTGAAAAGCTGTAAGTAACATTGGTGCCACACCAGTGCCAGGCAATTACCATCTCCAACAAGAATGAATTTAACTATCACCCCTTGACATTCAATGGCATTACTATCACTGCATCCTCTGCTATCAACAAGCTGGGGTTACCATTGACCAGAAACTAAACTGGACTTGCCACATAAACAAAGTAGCTACAAAAGCATGTTAGAAGCAATGATTAACTCACCTCCTGACTTCTCAAAGCCTGTCCATCATCTACAAGGCACAAGTCAGGAGTATGATGGAACACACCACACTTGCCTGGATGAGTGCAACTCCAATGACACTCAAGAAGCTTGACAGCATTCAGGACAAAGCAGCCCACGTGATGTGGACAGCATCTACAAACATTCACCCCCTCTACCACTGATGGTCAATTGCAACAGTGTATGCCATTTACAATATGCACTGCAGAATTTCACCAAGGCTCCTTAGACAACAGTTTCCAAATGACTATTACTATGTAGATGGACCAGCAGCAAATAAATGGTACACGACTTCAAGCCACTCACCACCTTGACTTGGAAATATATCATTACTTCATTATCACTGGGTCAAAATGCTGGAAGTCCCTCTTGTTGTGGACCAGACCAAACCCCTTGAAATATATTAAGAAGGTAGCCTAGACCTTAACTTCTTCTTATTTTAAAGTTGTTAGAGCTGCCCATGAAAGAACAGCAAAAAATGGCCAATAACAGCCCCAGCAAGCTTTGCAGTACACATTTAATAGAAACTAAAGTATGTGGGAAAGGCTTGTGTCCTCAGCACTTAAATCAATAGCTGTCTGTTTAAGTAAGATTGGATGTGCAACATTCTTTGCCAGTCCTAAAGATAAGAACATTTCCCAGCAATTCCTTTAGGGAAGGAAACTGCCATCCTTACCAGGTCTGGCCTACATGTGACTCCAGACCCACAGCAATGTGGCTGACTCTTAACTGCCCTCTGGGCAATTAGGGATGGGCAATAAATGCTGCTTAGCCAGCAGCGCCCTTATCCTGTGAATGAATAAACAATTAGTTTTTCTCTTAAAATTTCTCTAATCAATCAGTTATAATATTATAAGTAGGTTTCAATTAAGATTCTTCAAGAGAATCACAGATATAGATTCTGAAATATCATACTTGAGAGACAAAACGTCACTAGAAAATATTAGAAAGAAAGGTTTAAAAGTTAATTACAAGCGGCCTTCTTTATCTCATTGCTGTCTTAGTTCAGAGACAAAAGGTAGTCATGGAGAGTTCAGTTTCCCACAAACCAGAAGGGCCCATTCAGATCACAGCAACAAAAGATTACTAATAGAGTGATGTACTGGCAACACAATCATAGTTGAACACCCAGCACAAATTATCAATTGTATACAGGAGGGAGGGAGTATGTGCCGCTATGTTAAAATGTCAAGAAAAATGTATAAAAGATAACATAAATGGGGAGGCGATGGCCTAGTGGTATTATCGCTGGACTGTTAATCCAGAGACCCAGATAACGTTCTGGGGACCTGGGTTCGAATCCTGCCGTGGTAGATGGTGGAATTTGAATTCAATAACATATCAGGGATTAAGAATCTAATGAGGACTGTGAGTCCATTGTCAATTGTCAGAAAAACCCAACTGGTTCACTAATGTCTTGTAGGGAAGGAAACTGCCATCTTTACTCGGTCTGGTCTACATGTGACTCCAGACCCACAGCAATGTGGTAGACTCTTAACTGCCCTCTGAGCAATTAGAGATGGGCTATAAATGCTACCTAGCCAGCGACGCCCTCATCCTGTTAATGAATAAAGAAAAAGAAAATTTATTTGCATTTACGATAGAATGTCAATAACTTCTGATTTGAGCTGAAGATTAAGAGGGTAATTGGACCCTCAGATTGAGGCTGGATTCAGGGTAGTCTTTGGCCTCTCCCTGCATTGTACTGGTTGATTTCTGAATAAATTACCCCATGTCTTGTACTCTGCTGTCTCCTGAAAATTTATTACCTCCGTAAACTTGCTCTTACAAAAGGTAAATTCTAGATGCGATTCAATTGGTCAAACTATTCAATGTGAAGCAAAACACACTTTATTCATACACTATAGCTAAAGTACAATAAAAGAAAGCAGAAAGAAAAAAATGACTTAGCTGTAACCCTATTGAAATACTTAACAAAATAATAGATACAGTAACTATTACTAATTAACTGTTTCATCCCATAGCCACAACTTTGGCAAAAGGCAAATTCAGAAAACAGATTTCTCATATGCAACTCCAGCAGCCGAGGAGGACAAGGGTCAAGAGAACTCAGAAGAGAGTGTGGCAGGGAAAGACATATAAGCAACAGACCCAACAACAACTGCTCCTGCTGAGAACTCAAAATCCTGGTTCTGTGGAAGCTTGACCACACTCACTCAGACTGCTTCTATTGTTCCAACTTTTAAAAAACAACCCAAGGCTTCACAAACTGTTTATGAGTTTTAAATAGACATACATTACCTCTGATTTAAAACCTGTCTTTGAAAAAAAAGGACAAAATATAGTACCGTCACACCTCTCCCCTTAAAAACATGAACCATCAATATGCAAAGATGGCTTCATTTAAAAAAACCTTTGATCTTCCTCTATTAGTACACCACAGTAAATATACATTACATTGACTCTAAGCATGCAAACATTCACTACTACAATCCCTTTCCTCCCTGCCACCGAAAGCCTCCATCTTCTTTCATTACAGTTATGTTTTCTTGTCCTGCCATGTATATCATTTTCAAATTGAATGGCTACAATAATAAGCTCCATCTAAACAATCTGGGATTTTCGTCCTTAAATTTTTCCAAAAACTTTAAGAGGTTATGATCAGTATATACAAATGTCTCAGACATTTGCTGGCAGTATAAATGTTGAAATACTGTAATGCCAAGACCAAACTTAAGGTCTCCTTCTCAATTGTGGAATATCTCTGTTGATGATTGTTCGATTTTCCGGAAAAATATCCAATAGGTCTTTCCATCTTATCTTCTTGCAGGAGTACAGCGCCAACACCCACATCACTGGCATCAATAAGAGCCTTAAATGGCTTTGCATAATAAGGTTTGGCTAAAATTGGGACTGTGGTTAACACAGCTTTCAGGCTGTCAAATGCCTTCTGACGTTTCTCCATCAACTGAAATTTTCTGCATTTCTTCAATAAGTTAGTCAGTAGAGCAACTACATTGCTAAAATCTGTTACGAACTTCCAATAAAAACCCTCAATCCCAGGAATCGTAGTACTTCCCTCTTCATTGATGGTATGGGAAACTCCCCAACAACCTGTGATTTCACATTCCATGGGGCCATCTTTCCATGTCCAATGACAGGACCCAGGAATGTGACTTGGGCTTTTGCCAACTCACTCTTGGCCAGGTTTATCACCAAGCCTGTCTCCTGGTGTTGATCGAACAATCTAATAGATGCCCCAAATGTTCCTTCGATTTGTGACTAAAAATCAACAGGTCGTCAATGTACACTACAAAATTGGATAATCCAGAAATAACTGTATCAGAGATGATAGGTACTGCAGATGCTGGAGAATCCGAGATAACAAGGTGTGGAGCTGGATAAACACAGCAGGCCAAGCAGCATCAGAGGAGCAGGAAAGCTTGACGTTTTGGCCTAGACCCTTCATCAGAAATGGGGGAGGGGAAGAGGGTTCTGAAATAAATAGGGAGAAAGGGGGAGGCGGATAGAAGATGGATAGAGGAGAGGATAGGTGGAGAGGAGACAGACAAGTCAAAGAGGCGGGGGTGGAGCCAGTAAAGGTGCGTGTAGGTGGGGAGGTAGGGATGAGATAGGTCAGTCCAGGGAGGATGGACAGGTCAAGGGGGCGGGATGAGGTTAGTAGATAGGAGATGGGGGTGGGGCTTGAGGTGGGAGGAGGGGATAGGGAGAGGAAAAACAGGTTAGGAAGGCGGGGACGAGCTGGGCTGGTTTTGGGATGTGGTCGGGGGAGGGGAGATTTTGAAGCTTGTGAAATCCACATTGATACCATTGGGCTGCAGGGTTCCCAGGCTGAATATGATTTGCTGTTCCTGCAACCTTCGGGTGGCATCATTGTGGCATTGCAGGAGGCCCAGGATGGACATGTCGTCTGAGGAATGGGAGGGGGAGTTGAAATGGTTCACGACTGGGAGGTGCAGTTGTTTGTTGTGAACTGAGCGCAGGTGTTCTGCAAAGCGGTCCCTAAGCCTCCGCTTAGTTTCCCCAATGTACAGGAGGCCACAACGGGTGCAGCGGATGCAGTATACCACATTGGCAATGCCACAATGATGCCACCCGAAGGCTGCAGGTACAGCAAATCATATTCAGCCTGGGAACCCTGCAGCCCAATGGTATCAATGTGGATTTCACAAGCTTCAAAATCTCCCCTCCCCCAACCGCATCCCAAAACCAGCCCAGCTCGTTCCCGCCTCCCTAACCTGTTCTTCCTCTCACCTATCCCCTCCTCCCACCTCAAGCCCCACCCCCATCTCCTACCTACTAACCTCATCCTGCCCCCTTGACCTGTCCATCCTCCCTGGACTGACCTATCTCCTCCTTACCTCCCCACCTACACTCACCTTTACTGGCTCCATCCCCGCCTCTTTGACTTGTCTGTCTCCTCTCCACCTATCCTCTCCTCTATCCATCTTCAATCCGCCTCCCCCTCTCTCCCTATTTATTTCAGAACCCTCTTCCCCTCCTCCATTTCTGATGAAAGGTCTAGGCCAAAACGTCAAGCTTTCCTGCTCCTCTGATGCTGCTTGGCTTGCTGTGTTCATCCAGCTCCACACCTTGTTATCCCAGAAATAACTGTATTCACTAGTATTTGAAATGTGGCTAGTGTATTTTTCATACCAAATGGCGTGACTTTTAAATCAGTATAGTCCATTCAGTGTCACAAAAGCTGAGAGTATCTTCTCTCTTTTGGATAAATGTACCTGCCGGTATGCTCTAAGTAAGTCTAACATAGTAATATAAGTTGCTTGTCCTACCTTCCCAATACAGTTTTCCAAACGTAGAATAGGAAGTGAATCAGATTTTGTAACTGCATTGACTTTGCGATAGTCCACACGTAATCATTGGGTACCATCTGATTTTGGCACCATTACTATGGGTGAGCCCCATTGGCTGCAACTCACTTCAAGTATGTTGTCTTCGAACTTTTCCCAACTTAAGAGGGTTAAATCTGTGACAATGTTGCTTTTGGAAAGCATTTCTTATATCTATAACATGTGTAATTAGGATTAATACTTCCCAGCTTATTCCCACATATCTCCCCATGTGATTGCAATAATTCTTTCAGGTCATTTCAATTTTCCTCTGGAAGGCAATTCAGTAATTTATCCCAATTTTTGGGAATTTTCTCATTGTCCAATTTAATTTGAGGACTGTCCAATTCAGAATGGTCTGAACTTGGTTCTTCACTCTGCCTTGTAACCAGTAACACATTCTCCTTTTACTTTCCTTCCCTACCGATATACCTTTTGAGCATATTCACACAACACACTCTGTGAAATTTCTTTCTATTTGACATTCTTATTAAATAATTTACCTCACTCAATTTACTTTCAATTTAACAAGGTGCACTAAAACTTGCCTTTAAAGATTCATCTCCCAGTAAGAGTAACACTAACATTTTATCTCCCTTAGCAATATTGAGAAATTTAGATATCTCATCCGCTTCCTGTTTCATCATGCGCTGTGCTACCCATAAATGCTGTCTAGTCAACTCGCCCGCTCTATTTAATCTTCCCCTAAAATTTGACACACAATCCAAATCTGTGGTCTCGGAACTCTGACTCAACATTTTCTCCTTAAATAGTTTCAGTGGTCCTCTCATCTCATACCCAAAAACTAATTCAAATGGACTGAATTTGGTAGATTAATTTTGTGCACCCCGATCATAAAAATTGCAAATTTAATTTCTTTTTCCCAATCCTCTGGATAGTTTTGACTATAAGCCCTCAAAACTTATCATATGGATGATGATGGGATAGTGTAGGGGGATGGGCTTAGATTAGTTCACAGGTCGGCGCAACATCGAGGGCCGAAGGGCCTGTTCTGCGCTGCATTGTTTTATGTTCTATGTTCTATGTTCTATGTTCTAAAACAGTTTTTAAAGTTTAGTGCCACCATTCTAATGTTCCCTGCAATTCTGGATGGTTCACATTGGATTTGAATTGCTTTATTCCTAAACTATACATAACTTCCTTGAATAACCTTGACATAAAAATAGACATCTCAGCACCTCTGTCTTAAAACACTTCTTTTAAAAAAGGATAAAATAATCTCTTAAAGCCAGAGTAACATCACACTCTCTAGTATCACTTTGGATCCATCGTCTCCCAATGGATCAAGAAGGCTGCTCATCACCACCTTTTTCAAGGTTAACTTCAGTTAGGCAATAAAGGTTGTGTATCCAGTGACATCACATGCCATGAATGAATAAAAATAAACCTACACCCTTCAGTTGTGTGTTGTGGCTTCTTTCCAGTTTTGGACCCAGTAAAGTAACACCCATTTGAAATATGAGCAGTCCAGGAAAAAAAGATTTTGTAATGGGCACATGTTGCTTATCTCTCTCAAGCAACTGCTTCCTTGACCGCACAGATCATCATGTGTCTGGGAGCCTTGAACTGTAATGCTGATAACTGCAGCCAAGGCATTGCAATTTAATGTGGATAACACTGGGGCTACAAACAGTGTGCATGGATTGTGATGAGACCTAACCGATACATATCACTTCACTCTTACCTTGTGAGTGTGTGCACAGAATCGGTAACGTTTCCACAAATGTCTGCAGGCAGTGTTTCATTCTGACTTTCAGCTTTTCAAGGAGTGTATTACCGTTCAAGGCTGGGAGAGTTTGCATGTTCTCCCCGTGTCTGCATGGCTTTCCTCTGGGTGCTCCGGTTCCCTCCCACAGTCCAAAGATGTGCAGGCTAGGTGGATTGGCCATGCTAAATTGCCCGTAGTGTTCAAGCGATGCCTAGATTGGGGGGGGGGGGAGGAGGTGGGATGCTCTGAAAGTTGATGTGGACTTGTTGGGCCTAAGGGCCTGTTTCCACACTGTAGAGATTCTATGATCTATGAAAGCACTGTCTTTCTCCAGTTAGGTGCTGTCTTACAGGGTGCTCAAGTTTTTCAGGTTAATTTTGCAGTCTAACCACTAATGGAGATCAAAAATGAGATGCATCAGAATTGCTCCTAATCCTCCACCCACTATGAGAGACTTCATTGTACAAAGCTTGGATATTATATGCTAGATGAAGCCTTAAAAGCACCTAGCCTCAGCACCATGTTGTGTTACTCCCATGTCTCTCAAACAGTGAGGATGTCCTGTAAAGTGCAAATACTTTAAGGTGGAATCAACTGACGGTACCATATGTATGATCATGTGGATAAGAAAATGCTCATCAGCAGAAAGATTTAAGGAGTGTAGAAATAACTAAATCCTCGTATACTTTGGACTGACCAGGTCTGCTTGCCATATAACCATCAGAAAGTATCATAATTAAAGGAATCCCAAACTAAGTTATTTCATCCCGGAAGCAAGTTTCACTTAAGTTCTGAAGAAAGATCACTAGACTTTCTCTCCACAGATGCTGCCAAACCTGCTGAGTTTCTCCAGCAATTTTCGTTTTTGATTCATTTACGTTCTTTCTGGCTTCTCACACCTGATGGTGTATTGATCTGACTTTCTATCTTGGATGTCCCTCCTTGCCAAGTTCCTGATCCTCGAGGATTGCTCCTGATATCCCACCTTGTCTGCATCAACAAAATTCTTTTTAGTCAGCTCTGGTTGTGAAGGGCACACCATGGTACAATGATGCAAAACACTCTTTCTGGGCTGTACAGCAAAGCCCCACTATGCCGGTCCAGGCTTCAAAACCACATCTTGAGGAGTCCTCCAGTCTGTCCCTCTATCGCTGTCATGGAAGCATGGGCAGAGTTGTATCTCTGTTCTGCATCAGTCTGAGAGTTTTGTAAAGGTATGATCAGCCATGTATGGGGAGGGTAGCCCTTGTTTCCCAGTAGCCATCCCTGTATGAACTGAAGACCTTTCAAGGATCCAGGAACCTGGCGGTTTTCCAGTGTGTACACATCATGGCAGCTCCCAGGATATTTGGCGCATGCTCCAAAATCTGGACATTGGTCATGGATAAGCTGGACATTGATGGCAGGGAAGCCAT
Source organism: Ginglymostoma cirratum (assembly GCA_024137785.1). Lineage (NCBI taxonomy): Eukaryota > Metazoa > Chordata > Chondrichthyes > Orectolobiformes > Ginglymostomatidae > Ginglymostoma > Ginglymostoma cirratum. Next base: position 19,639,332 of record JAHRHZ010000065.1, read on the forward strand.
TTCGATTGATGAACTCTTCATGATGATTGTAGGACACTGCCAAAGCAGCATCGGTGCAGTCTATAGTGCTCTTCGATGTTGGAAAGTCCCCTTTCAGGACTGTTTGACTCTTCTTATCACAGGGAATGGATATAAACTGAGGTAATCTGAAGAAAATGGCATCGGTGACATCCTAGAGACATTTTTCAGCTGAGGATTGGAAGATGACACACAGGTCCCTGATTGCTCCTTGGTCAAGCTGCTGCCATAAAAATTCTGAACAGATGTACCATGATGTGCATCTGGATGGCTGGCCACACATTCCTTCCAAGCACACATCCTGCTCCAGAAACAACACTGTTCAATGCTGCTGGGTCGGGACGTCCTCAGTTGGCACTTGCATTGGCTTTCTGACAGCTGTGGGTAATGACAGTCAGGCCAGTAGATACAGGGTCTAATCATCCCATCACTTTCCTCTGCCTCATTGGGAGATGGTCAGCTGCTTTTCTCCCTCTGGACACTGTGTGGTATCCACTGGAGGTTATTAATCTCACTGGGCTTGTTGACAGTGTTGTAACTGATGTTTCTTTGATGCTTGTGTTGCGTCTTCAACAAAGCTCCAAGCATCTTCCACCGTGGTTGTATCATAAGTGTGTGAGACAGTAATGTTGGAACTAGTACAGTATTCCAGTAAAGTGCTCTTGAGCCCCTACATCAGTCACAACAAAGCAAATGTCGTACCCTACAAAGTGTCTCAATACCTCAATATTGAGCTCTGAGCTGCGTAACCATATTCAAATGATTGTTGTGAAGCAAAGTGTTAATGCTACATTGGGGGAATGAATTTCAGACAGCTCTCCCCTTTAGTACACCTTCTGCCGAAGAAAGCTGCCTTGAAAATCACATACCATGTCTTTGCATACTTGCAGTTCGATGTAAGAACGTAACAGCTTCAGCATTGTCTGCCAGTGTCAGGTACAAGGAGTGAAGCAGAAATGACAAATCCAGGTGAGACATGTAAGTGTGTGTCTACATATAGGTTTGTGTACCTGACATGACTGAGAGCCAATTGATGCAAAATATGCATCAGTCATGATTGCTTGAAGCCATCATATTTAATGTTCATTATTGCCAACATATTGTCAACTTTCAATTAAATCCAATTTGATGGCAAATTGGTTGCATTACTCAAAGTTGTGGATGCATAATTCACACAATTGCTCCTATCAGGCCTTTACATGAAAAGAATTATACACTGTTCCCAAAGAGCAAAACAGTAACATACTCTGGCACTCTGTGCTGTGGCAATTGTTTTGACTTGTTATTGCTGTTGAGTTTAGCACAAAGGTGGCAAGATTTCAGCTTCATATCCTCATTAGTGAATTGCAGACTCTGCCTGAGGCAAATGATGGACATCCCCTTCCTTCATGTTCCCTTTTTTATTGCTGTCTCTGTGTCTCCTGTGACCTTTCAGGTGCCCCTCCATTTCAGCACAGCCCATTTATATAACTGTTAATGCCATTAATTTATCCCCTGAGCCATGTGTCATGTCACAGGGTTAGCAAGCTAAACCAAATCAACCTCGCTATCACAGGGTCTGTAACACAGTAAAATTAAAACATTGAATGACCCTCAAAATTGCTCTATTGTTCCTAACCAGAATTTATGAATAGTAGATCTTGGACACTAAGATTATAACTTAAAGAAAAAACAGCAATCTGTCATTAAAAATGTAACTTTAGCAGAACACAGATAAACAACAAGGCAGCCTAATTATTATCTACAACCCAAAGTCCAATCTTCTTTGATCATAACCACTACTCACACATAGACTATCACAATTAAAGGATAAGCTAAAAAGAAAATAAAAGAATTGTAATTTGCCAGTTCAATTATCAGTTTCAAACGCTGTGTACCAAGTGTTCAGAAATCTTTGGAAAATGTGTTGTTCACAGACAAATAGAACTGTGTATTTTGCTTGGATTGCAAGGATTTGTCTACAATACCATTAGACAAGTCATATTTCAGAAAAGGAATTCATAATGAGCTGACTCTGTGGTGAGAATTAGAAGCCACATTGTGTTTCCTATCTAATACGAATTAGCAGGTTTTGTAAGACAAGTCAATGCAGCAATCATTTTTACTGTAACTTTTCTATTTTGGTATCAGAAGGCACCTGTTCAACAGTCTGCCATTCACACTTCCTCCAGATATTTTATTGTTTCCTTCCTTGTTCCATTATCAGTTCCTTTGACCCTACAGCACCAACTCTTTGGACATTTAGTCTTTTCTGACTTCCATCTTAACACAAACCTTCCCTTTTGTTCTTTCCCTGCCATCCTCACTTTCACTGACTTAAAACCAACTATATTTCTGACTTTTGTAATTCTGACGAAAAGTTGTCAAATTGAAATTTTAACTGTTTTTCTCTTCGCAGGTCCTATCTGACTTATTGAGCCCTTCTAACATTTCCTGTTTTTATTTTAATTTCAAGAAATGAAATGACGTGGGATAGTATTTCCTTCTTCTTTCATCCACTGGGTATGGGCATCACTAGCTAGACTACCATTTGTCACTGATACTGAATTAAGATACAGGAGTAGGAGGCCAACCATCCATTCAAACCTGCTCCACCCATTCAATGAGATCATGGCTAATCTGATAATCCTCAACTCAACTTTCTTGCCTTTTCCCCATTATCCTTGACTCCTTTACTATTTAAAAATCTGTCCTTCTCAGCCTTAAATATACATAACAACCCAGCCTTTACAGCCGTTTGTGGTAAAACAAAATCCACAGATTCAGTAACTTTTGAAATAAGAAATTCCTCCTTATCTCTGTCTTAAATGGGCAACTGTTACTCTAAGAGAGAGAGGAATCAGAGATGGTCCAGGTGAACTTAAGGTTGGGGTGGAAGGTGTTGGTGAAGTGGATGAACTGTTCAAGCTCCTCGTGGGAGCATGAGGCAGTGCCGATACAGTGATCAATGCAACGGAGGAAGAGGTGGGGTTTAGGGCCAGTGTAGCTACGGAAGAGGGATTGTTCCACATAACCTACAAAGAGGCAGGACCATCTCTGATCCCTCTCTCTCCTTCCTGGACCTCTCTACTTCCATCTCTGGCAACCACCTGGAAACCGATGTCCATTTCAAGCCCACCGACTCACACAGCTACCTAGAATACACCTCCTCCCACCCACCTTCCTGCAAAAATGCCATCCCCTATTCCCAATTCCTTCACCTCTGCTGCATCTGCTTCCAGGATGAGGCATTCCACTCCCGTACATCTCAGATGTCCTCGTTTGTCAAGGACCGCAACATCTCCCCCTCAGTGGTCAAGAACGCCCTCGACCGGGTCTCCCGCATTTCCTGCAGCTCATCCCTCACACCCTCTCCCCACAATAACAACCAAAACAGAATCCCCCTCATTCACCTGCACATCTGCTAATGTGGTATACTGTATCCACTGTTCCCGTTGTGGCCTCCTCTACATCAAGGAAACCAAGCGGAGGCTTGGGGACCACTTTGCGGAACACCTTTTCGGTTCGCACTAAACAACTGCACCTCTCAGTCGCGAATCATTTCAACATCCCCTCCCATTTCTCAGATGACATGTCCATCCTGGGCCTCCTGCAGTGCCACAACGATGCCACCCGAAGGTTGCAGGAACAGCAACTCATATTCCGCTTGGGAACCCTGCAGCCCAATGGTATCAATGTGGACTTCACAAGCTTCAAAATCTCCCCTCCCCCACTGCATCCCAAAACCAGCCCAGCTTGTCCCTGCCTCCCTAACCTGTCCTTCCTCCCACCTATCCCTTCCTACCACCTCAAGCCCCACCCCCATCTCCTACCTTCTAACCTCATCCCGCCCCCTTGACCTGTCCATCCTCCCTGGATTGACCTATCTCCTCCCTAACTCCCCACCTACACTCACCTTTACTGGCTCCACCCCGCCTCTTTGACCCATCTGTCTCTTCTCCACCCACCTTCTCCTCTATCCATCTTCTATCCGCCTTCCCCTCTCTCCCTATTTATTTCAGAAGCCCCTTCCCCTCACCCATTTCTGAAGAAGGGTCTCGGCCTGAAATGTCAGCCTTCCTGCTCTTCTGATGCTGCTTGGCCTGCTGTGTTCATCCAGCTCTACACCTTGTTATCTCAGATTCTCCAGCATCTGCAGTTCCTACTATCTCTGAAACAACTGTTACTGTAAAGTTATCGCCTCTGGTCTTAGATTCCCCCACAAGGGCAAACAATCTTCATATTAAGAATGCTTCTATAAGGCCATCTTTTAATCTTGTAAGTTGTAATGAATACAGACCCAAACTACTCAATGCCTCATCAGAAGACAATCCCTCAATGTCAGGAATCAACTTAATTAACATTCTCTGGGTTGCATCCAAAGCCAGTAGATTTTTCCTCCGATAAGGGAAGCAAACTGTACACAATGTTCCAGGTGTGATCTAACTAGTGCCATTGTGTTGCTTAAGCAAAACATCTCTTTTTTTATACTCCATTGCCTTTGAAATAAGAGCCAGCATTCCATTTGTCTTCCCTATCACTTGCTGGATATGCATACAATTTTTTTTTCTGACTTATGCAAGAGGATCCTTCGTTCTGTGGCTTTGAGAAAATAATGTTAGCTACAAGAGCAGGTCAGAGGCAGGTCAATAAGACAACCCGAATTTTCTTTTGACATCGGAATGTTCATGTGATTCAGTGAGTTAGGAAGCTAAACTGAAGATTTTCAGAACCATTCAAAAGATTTAGAAGGTGCTACTTGAATCAATCAGAAGAAAGCAGGATTAATTGAAGTTTGAGACTGAAAGCTGTTCGGCCAAATAATCAAAGAGATCTCAGAGATCGCAAGAACTACAGATGCTGAAGTCAGAGATGACACAGTGTGGAACTGGAGAAACACAGCAGGCCAGGCAGTATATTTTTTTTCTGAAGGAGTGTCCCAACCCAAAACTTCAACTTTCCTGCTCCTCTGGTGCTGCTTGGCCTGCTGTGTTCCTCCCACTCCACGTTGTATTATCAAAGAGAGTATTTTCCCAGATTAGTTTTTAAAATGAACTGATGGTTTACTAGTAGAAGTAAAATACTGTGGATGCTGGAAGTCTGAAATAAATGCAAAGAGCTGGATAAATACTCAACCGGTCTGCAGTACCTGTAGCAAGGGAACAGGGTGAAGATTTTAGGTCAAGGAAGGCTGTCATCAGACATGCTCCATTTTGTGATTGTTTACCCTTTCCACCCTTCAAAATGTAGCAGCGGATGTTAAATACATTGAATTCACTTGTAATTCTCTTCAAATGACTTAGCTTGAACTGACTGGCTGTTATCTTATTTGACTATCTTCCTTGACACTAGATTTAGCCACATTTTTCGGCTGTGATTTTATGAGCAGGTTTCATTTCAAGGGTCTTACCACTTCAGTCAGATTACTCAGTATTTGATGTCGTGATAGGGTTTAAATAATCTGTAGAGGCAGTTCTGGCAATTATGGCTGTGATTTTTCCAGTGAACGCTGCCCCATTTCTGAGAAGATTTCCTTTGATTCTTATCAGTCATTGTTTGTGTCCTTTGAAGAAATGAATGTGTATTCTGCAGTTGTAGAAATGACTCCCTTGTCCCTTCACCCTAGACAGTACAGGGCAAGACTCTCACAATGTTGTTGTCCTAGCTATTGCAATAAAGTGGTGATACTCCTCATGGGGTCACTTAGCTCACTTTAGGAGGTGGCTGGTTTGCGGTACCAACAGTGTGAGTTCAATTCTCACTCTGACTGAGGTTACCTTGAAGGACTTTCCTTCTCAAACTTCTCCCCTTGCCTGGGGCACATTGACCATTAGGTTAAACCACCGCCAGTCATGTCCCTCCCTCTGTCCCTGGTAAGAGAGTAGGACTATGGTCACATTAACTTTGGGATTAGCTAGCTGGCTGGCCAGCCAGTTTGCAGTGCCAATCAGAGTGGGTTCAAGTCCAGAACTAGCTGAGGCTACCCTGAAAGATCCTTATTCTCAATTTCTCCCCTTACCTGAGGTGTGGTGACCCTCAGTATAAACAACCAACAGATGTCTCTTTCTAATGAGAGAGCAGCCCTATGATCCAGTGAGACTGAGACAACTTTACCTTCACTCCTCAGCTCTTTATCATTGGTGCAATTTTAGCATTGTCAGGTCTTCTCTTCACTCGAAGATTAAAGTAACTGGTACCTAGTCAAGTGGAAGTGATAGCATTTTCATGAGTATCTGCCTGACTTCTTCCCAATGCAGTTGCCCACTGGCTACATATCCCTTGAGTGCTATGAGCTTCAGGATTTTGTTACGAATCCTGTTCTCTTCGTTTTCATTCCTGAGAACCTGGCTCCAAGTCAATCATCCTTCCGTTGCTGTCCTACACCATTCTATATCACCAGTTCAGGGAGAATTGTGAGTTGCCTGCATCATTTGAATATTTGGAAAACAGACATTAGGGAGAGATGATGGGATGGAAAGAGGAACGTGTCTAATTGCATGTTAAAGTTATATTGAGATTCCAATCTTTAAGGTTTTTCTGCAATGCAGTCTTATGATATGTGACCTATTTGTGCGTAAGTGGTAGTTCAATTTTGTAGCTTTTAAAGCTGCTTTCATTTTGCTTACAAAGTCATGATGAGATCCTTTTGAGGCATTATCCTTGTCACAGGACAAATAAGGATTGGGAAAATAAAAAGCAAAGTCAACACGCAATTGCAGAAGCCCTGGACTGGGAACAAGTCAATCAGAGCGTTCAGTATAGAGATCCCCCATGCCTCATCCTGCATGTCATAATTTTGTAGATTAAAGTTCATTTTTAATCAACTGCAGTGTGAATTAATGTTTGTTTCCATAAAACCTGATAATCTTGTTGCAGTGAAGTCAGATGTGTCAAAATTGCATGTTGTGTTGAAGTCATCAGCCATTCCCGTCAGCAGAAGGTTAAATCCCATTGAGCAATTCCCATGTTAAACCGAACGATTGCACAGTTTACTCTTGATTAATCAACTTAGATGTAGGCAATGTCATCTGAGCTGCCTTTTTAAACATTTGATCGCTGGTGTGAAGGCTAGGTGCCAAAAGAGGAAAAGCTCAGACAAGTTTCAAGTTTAAAATAAAACGGCAGAAAGATTTGGAGCATTTCCCAATGAGACTCTTATAGTAGCTTTTAAAAGTGTAATCTATCCAAATGGTTCTCCGATTGCTTCACTGGAGAAAGCAATTGGGAAATGTACAGTATTAGAGTTTTGCTGGAAAATACTCCGGGTAGTTCTGCATTATTCTTTTAAACTTGCATCCAAAAGGCAAGGTTCAGAACATTTCCATCCTTGACTCTGAAACAGTGAATCAGCTGAGAGCTTGTGTAGCTGCCATTCATCCCATCAAGCCTACTGTACCATTTAATGAGATCGTAATTTAGTAATCCTTAACTCAACTTTCTTCCCTTTTCCCCATAAGCTTTGATTCCCTGACCGATTAAAAATTTATCTATCTCAGCCTTAAATATACTGAACAAACCAACCTCTACAGCCTGCTGTGCTGCTTATTGTGTGGCTTCATTTGACTTGAATTCTGTGGGGAGTCCCATGCGATTCAACTGAGAGTTTACTGTATTAGAAAAACACGTTAAAACATGTTGATAGAGTAGAAGTTGCAGTCAGTAATAGTGGCAGCCAAATACTTAATACAACTGTAAGAGCTTCCATTATCCGCTGTTTACTGGAGATGTTAACCTGTTCTAGTGTGATCGGTATAAGAGACATGCTGTTGAAGCCTTTGTTTTGCATTCATCAAGATAGATGCAAGAACGGCAAAATTTAAAGGGAGCAACAATTTATACTGCATGATAAAATGGTGCTGATTGTTTGGCAAATGGATTCTAATTGACGAGTCATCATGAAGAATGCAGCGGGGAACCATTATCCCAAGCTTTGGTTTAATTGCCCTTAAAAGATTGAAGTATTGCCACCAGGGATGCACCAGGACACAATTCTACTCTACGCTTTGTTTCCACATGTAAAAAGGCCCTGTCCAGGCATTATCTCCTGCGTGTTCAGGCTGTGGCTGGAGGCACTGGCAGAGGAACACTCGCTGTGTCCTTCCACCATTCAACAAATAAAAAGGGCACACTGGGTAAGAAAATGTCTATCCTCACACTCAGAATGGACATGGTTAGTGAGCAAGCAGGTGAGGCAGTGGGAACTGCACCAGTCACCAGTCTTTGGACTTTCCCAAGAGAAGACCTATGGCTGAGACCTGTGCACAAGTCACATCACATGCATGCAGGCTGCCTACTCCTTGGCCATCCTGCAGCATTGACCCATTATATGTGCTGCCTTGTCCCTGACAGTCACTGCTGGGGGTACCCTGCTTGCACGCAGTCAGCTGATCAGTAGGAAATATTGAACAGGGGCTGCCTACAATGTCAGAATGTCCCAAAGCCAAATCCATGTGTTGCTGTCTCTGCTCCAACATGACTGATTGGACATCCCCATCCTTCCTCAGTGTTCACAAAGAGACGCTAGAGGGTGCAATGAAGCACATGGGGCATACACAAAGACACAAACAACCACTTGAACAGTGTAAAACAAACACTTATAATACATTTCTCAAGTCTCTACAGAATAAAGTCACCCATGTCAGTGACATGACCTCAGTAGAATTTCCTCTTCCTCTTGTTGTGTCTGTGTGAGCTCCTCAGTTCCTTAGCTGGAATGGAGGGAGCCTGTTCTGCAGTGAATGCTATTGGCCCTGGAGATTTGGTGGGCTGACCTTTGAGGTGTTTCTGTCTGGATGGCTCAGGCATGCTGAGGGTCTTCTTGGCAGAGGTACTCAGCAGATGGCATGACCTTCCAAGGGTCAGAAAGGGGCTGCCAAGGTGGAAGTGGAAAGCCTGGCTATCTGCATGCTCTGGAGTGTTGAGGGACCAGTGTGTGATCCATATCTAGACTGTGGTCAAGATTCCCTGCCCTCTATCATCCTGGGACCAAAGGCTGGTGATGGAGTGTAGGTTTCTATATCCTGACGATGCTGGGCCTGGATCTCCATGACAACCATCAAGCTGTCCATAGAAGCAGCTAGACTGTCATAGGATTCACTTTACTGTGATAACTTATGGGAAATGAGGGCCTCTTCCGCTTGAAGCTGAGAAGATTTTTTTTATATTCATTCACAGGATGTGGGCATTGCTAGCTAGGACTGCATTTATTGCCAATCCCTAATTGCCCAGAGAGCAGTTAAGGGTCAATCACATTGCTGTGGGTGTGGAGTCACATGTCGGCCAGACCAGGTGAGCATGGCAGAATCCTTTCCCTGAAGGACGTTAGTGAATCAGATGGGTTTTCCAACAATCAAAACTATTTCATGATCATCATTACATTCGCAATTCCAGATTTTTATTGAATTCAATTTGCACCATGTGCCATGGCGGGATACAAACCCAGGGATAACAAGGTGTAGAGCTGGATGAACACAGCAGGCCAAGCAGCATCAGAGGAGCAGGAAGGCTGAAAGGGTCTGGACCCTTCTTCATAAAAGTATATGAACCCAGGAGCCTGGAATATTACCTTTGTCTCTGGAGTAATCGTTTAGTGATAGTGCCATTTGGCCATCACCTCGCCAACATCCCCAGGTGCAGCTCGAGTACCAGTGTCCTGGGGCATTTCTATCTCATCCATCTGTGGATGTGCTCACCAGTTTCCGATCCCCCACTCTGTCTGCCGATTTACCCCACTGAGCTCTTGGCATCCGAGCGGCTGGAGCAGCAACTCTTGTCGAAGTTTCCTCTGGGATTTCAACACAGTCACCTGAAGAAGTCCAGGACATGTTTCTGTGCTGGTTTCTGCAGAGTCCTTGGGATGTTTGGAGTACCAGTAAGACACAACAGGCAGAAAGTAGTGTAGCCACTAGTTATTTATGGTATTCAATGCATTACACTGACCGCCTGGTTAATGTGAGCATTGCAGTGGAATGGCAAATGGTGCTTACTTAGTTGGAAGGGCCATTCACAGGAGTGGTCCCTGTCTTTTCCTCATGGAGCACAGATTCTGTCCTTGTAGTGGGTATCAGAATATCAGGCACACTCTCAGTGTTGCTCCATCCTGTTATGGGATGCCTTCTCCTGTAATGACAGAAAGGGTGTGAATGAGTAAGACACAAAGGGTTGGCACGGCTGTTGGGACTGGTGCACATGGAGCAAAGGTGCGGAGGAATATTGAGGGGTTGAAAAGGCAACACTGTGGTCCTGCAGGGTTATTGGAGCGTAAGGATGAGGTTGGGTAATGAGTGCGAGTGAAGCAAGATGTTGCATGCAACAGAGGCGTATCAGAAAACGAACCTTGATGGGAAATGAGTGCAGTATCAGGGCTAGATTGAGTATGAGGTAGCAGAGAGTAGAATGTGGTACTTCACCAGGCAAAGCAGGGATGGTCATTGATGTTCTTCCTGCCGTAAGCCTGATCCTCTACACCATCGAGATGGCACAGACCCCGGTGGTGATCTCCAGCTGGGCTCACATTGTCTGATGCCATGGCCTGCCCTGCTAGTGCTCCAGGAAGAGGACTCTTCTTCGTTGCACCAGCCCATCAACCATCAACCAGAAACGAGGTGTCATCTCTCCTCACAGCCTCCAAAATTCGAGCAGGGCAGCTGACAGAAGTCAGCAATCCTCCAGGTGAACAGATGGCTTTCAAAGACGGCACGGACTGAAGGGATGCTTGTCTTTCAGTGGATATCCACTGCGTGGTGAATTCTTACAAAAATGGTGTATGGTAAGATGAGGAATACATTGGACTTGAGAGACTACATACCAGCAGGTTGGCAATTAATGCAACAAGTTTGGTAAGGTATGGCAAGAAAACTCGTTGGGCCTCATAGCAAGATTCCTTCTGAAAAATCTTGACATAACTTATTCAAAAAAATGAAAGATTCAGACCTTTGTGAATATTCACATCCTAAAGCATTAATTCACTCACACACTGTTAAATGTGATCTTCTTTTCTTGGGTGTTACAGGGTGGGGGTACACGCTATCAGTAATCATACAGTACTTATAATCTCCAACCATATTTGTTTGACATGGCTTGTGTTTCATACATAACAATAATGTCCCTATGTCAAAGGTCCATGTAGAGTCATTTGAAGGCCCTCCTTGTTAGAGTCCTCCATTTCCTACAGTAGGGAGGACTGTGCTAACCTCCATTCATGTGGGTGTGAATGCTGACTCTGACATTACAAAGAATGACAGGCTTTGCCAATATATCTGGTAAGCCTGGGTCCAGGGCATAGTAGAATATACACATGTTGCGTTGAGAGCATCATATCATAATGTGGCTGAATTCTCACAATAAAAGCATTCCATTCCATCAATGTGCTAGTCCCCTGATTATCGGTACCACATGGTCGGAGTCTGTGCCATGAAAATATTTGCATATCCTACAATCCTTCAGATGGACAGGTATTTTTCTCGAGCATTTTCTATTTTAGCTAAAGCTGTTTCACAGTTTAATTTAATGGCTGTGCTTTGATAACTGCTGAGTTAGCACCCATGCACTAAATTATTTCCGGTAAAACTTGACCTACTTCATAAACAGGGGAACTTTATGTTCTTTGTTTTTTATTACAGGTAGTTCAGGAAGCAGTGGTTTACGTTGAGTGTTTTCACAAACATTGCTTGCAATGTACCAGCACTTGTGTGTGCCTTTGCTTAATGCGAAGGTTGAACATTGTCAGATTATTTAGTGGTCTAGGCCCGAAACGTCAAGCTTTCCTGCTCCTATGATGCTGCTTGGCCTGCTGTGTTCATCTAGCCACACACCTTGTTATTTAGCATTATTCTAGTTTTTTAGCATTTGTCCTTCCTTCTGGTTTTCTACAAATTAAATGAATGCTTTGCAGATTAATTTGCCCTTGTGGTTGGACTGTACCTGATGTTATCAGATCATTCTGGGGTCTGTCAGCATTTAAAGCATTTCTGCAGCTCGAGAAATGATCTTTACCTGCCCACCTACCTACCTACCAATGTCGTGGATCTGGAATCATACATTGGCCAAGTAAGAATGAACGATTTCCTACAAAGAAAGTAAAGGGAGGTTACAGTATTGGCAGTCTACAGCATGGCTGGATTGAGGAGGTGAGGGATAGTGGGCTAGGAAGGAGAAATCCACAGTCAATAATACCTAAACAAATTAACAAGAACTGCTGGTGCTGGAATTTAGGAACAAAATCAGAAATTTCTGGAATATCTCAGCAAGGCTGGCAGCATCTATGAAGAAAAAGCAGAGTTAGTGTTTTGATCTCAGTAAAACTTCTCCACAACTCAACTTATAGAGTCATAGAGTCATACAGCGTGGAAGCAGATCTGTTGTCCCAACTTTTCCACGCCGACCAAGTTTCCCAAACTAACCTAGTCCCATTTGACTACATTTGGCCCATATCCCTCTAAATTTTTCCTAGTCATGTACCTGTCCAAATGTCTTTTCAATGTTGTAATGGTACCTGCATCTATCACTTCCTCTGGCAATTCATTTCACATATGAATCACCCACTGTCAGAACTTTCAGTTCTGAAGGAGCGTCACCGGACCCGAAACGTGACCTCTGCTTTCTCTTCACAAACACTGCCAGACCGGCTAAGTTTTTGCAGCAATTTCTGATTTTGTGTCAGTAATTTCACATGCTTTCTATCCAGTGAATTCTACTGAGGAGTATTGTTACAATCTCCAATTAGATCACCAACTTTATGTTATGATCTTGTTAGGGGCTCTTTTCCAGTGGCTCCCGAACTATCCTGAGTAACCTATCGCAAACCTTGCAATAAACTCTGACACTTTCGTGGGGCAGAACTGAATATTGTAATTCAGCAACATTTGGAGCTGCCTGCTTCCCATAAATGTTACATTCCCAGCAGAATGCTAGAAATGGATTTTGTCGGGGAGTGCATGTGTAACTGTTGGTTGATGACAGGATTATCCTTGGTGAATAACTCTCGTGGTAATTAGAGAGCTCCCTAGAATGTTCAAGACCAAGTCTGAAATAAACAGAGAAATGAAATCTCTCAATGTGAAGAGTGCAAGGAATTAACCTTTCTAAAAGTTTCAGAATTTGTTTTGAAACATTTTCAGTACTATTAGCCGCACAACTTGTACTTTTATTACAAGCACTTGAGAAAATGGTGCAGATCCAGCAGTAGTCGATTTCGTAATAGCAAAGAAACTGTGCGTGAATCTCATTTCTCAGTCTTTGTATTGCTGCCAAGAACTATTGCAAAACTAGGATAGGGAGATCACAGAACACCAAACAATGTTGCACTTTAAAGCACTGAAGCTGCACCAAATAAATAATTGACTGAGGTCAAATTGACCCCAACTCAAGTTTATTTTTTAAGTATTTTAATATTGTTTTGCATTTTAACTTGATAGTTAGATATTCTCTGCAGTGAAATTGCTTTTGATAATCATCCCTGGCACCATTTTAGTAAATTTCTTCTGCACCCTCAATAAAGCCTTGACATCTTTCTGAGAGTTTTGAGCCGCAGGATTGAATGCAACATTCCAGCTGAGGCAGAACTGGAATTTTAGAAATGTTTAGAGTCATAATGCCATAGAGTCACACAGTACAAAAACAGACCCTTTGGTCCAACTCATTCATGCTGACCAGACATCTCAATCTGACCTCGTCCATTTGCCAACATTTGACCAATAACCCTCCAAACCCTTCCTATTCATATACCCATCCAGATATATTTTAAATGTTGTAATTGTACACTCCTCTACCACTTCCTCTTGCAGTTTCTTCCATACATGCATCACCCTCTGCATGAAAAAGTTATCCCTTAGGCCCTTTTAAAATTTTTACCCTCTCACCTTAAACTTACGCCGTCTAGTTTTGGATTCCCACCTTAGGGAAAAGACCTTGGCTATTCACCCTATCCATGCCCCTCATGATTTTATAAACCTCTGTAAGGCTACCTCTCACCCTCTGATGCTCCAGTGCAAAAAGCCCAAACCTATTCAGCATTTCCCTATAAATCAAACCCTCAGCCCTGGCAACTTCCTTGAAAATTGTTTCTGCACTCTCTCAGGTTTATCAACAATATTCTTTTAGAAGGGTGATCAGAATTTTATGCAGTATTCTGAGAGAGACCTCACCAATATTCTGGCTGTAACATGACATCTCAACTCCTATACTCAATGTTCCGACCAATGAAGTTAAGCATGCCAAATGCCTTCTTCACCTCCATGACTGCCTCCACTTTCAAGGAACTATGCACCTGCACACCAAGGTCTTTTTGTTTGGCAACACTCCCAAGGGCCCTACCATTTAATGTATAAGTCCTGCAGTGGTTTGCCTTAGCAAAATGCAACACCTCATATTTATCTACATTAAACTCCAGCTGCCACTCCTCGGCCCATTTGCCCATCTGATCAAAACCCCATTGTACTCTGAGATAATTTTCTTCACTGTATAATACACCACCAATTTTGGAGTCATCTGCAAACTTACTAACCATACCTCCTATATTCATATCCAAATCATTTATATAAATGATGAAAAGCAGCAGACCCAACATTGATCCTTATGGAACACTGCCGGTCACAGGATCCTGTCTGAAAAGCAAAACTCTACCACCACCCTCTGTCTCCTGTCTTCAAGCCAATTTTGTATCCAGCAGCTAGCTCCCATGTGATCTAACCTTATTAACTAGTCTACCATGTGGAACCTTGTTGAATACTTTGCTGAAATCCATATAGACAATGTTTAATGTTCTGCCTTCATCAATCTTCTTTGTCACCATGTTGGCTATCCATAATCAGTCCTTGCCTCTCCAAACACGTGTAGATCCTGTCCCTCAGAATCCCTTCCAAAAACTTACCCACCACTGACAACAAACTGACCGGTCTATCAGCTGACTTTATTGTTGGTGACTGTTCACCGCTCTGAAAATCAGTGTGTGTTAAACATGCTGTGACCATTTACTGGAGCCCAGGAAGGTAATTTACTCTCTGTTCCCAGGATCCCAGGTCAAGATTGTGTCTACAATGGCTACTGCCAGCCTCACCAGCCAGACAAATGGCCAGTGATAGATAACCAGAGAAAGATGAGAGGAAACTGACTGACTGGGACCAGTCACAGAGAGCCTTGCTACCCTGCCCAGGTTGTCTGATCAAAAAGCTGACCCCTGAACCCAGAAGGGGGACAACAGATATATATGACTACTTATCAATATGACAGTTTGTTAACCTCTTCCTGTTGCCAGTGAGTAGAATACCAGCATGGATGGGATGATTTCTTTAAGAGGCCATTAATTGACCACTTAAAAGTTTCAGTTGGCCTAAAGGCAGGCGGACTGGCTTCCCTGCTCCTGATTTTATTTGGTGGTGTCAGAAAGATGATGAGCTGTCCACCACATGCTTTCCCTCCTGATGACATGCTACTCTTATGTGGAGGGGTGAAGGAGGGAGTGAAGGCTCTCAAAAGAAGGCCCTGTATAAAAGCGAACATTTACCATCAGTTCAATCAGGAGCAGCAACCATAGTGGTTACATTTCATAAAGGCAGGTTTCAGTGTATGGTGTAACGTCACCTGTGGCCGCACAAATTTTTGCCCACACACTTGCCTATATCTCTCTATAGGCTCCTTGTGTCATCCTCAACACTTGCCTTCCCACTTATTTTGTATCATCTCAAACTTGGTGAGAGTCCAATCATCTCCCTCATCTAAATCATTGATACACTTTGTAGATCAGCATGGTCCTAACACTGATTCCTGTGATACTCAGCTAGGTACTGGTTGCCATTCTGAAAATGCTCCCTTTTTCCAATTCTCTGATTCTATTCATTAGCCAATCCTCTACTCATGCTAACATACTATCCCCAGCACCATGGACTCCTAATAAGGAGCCTTACATGCAGTATTTATAGAACGACTTTTGGAAATCTAAATATAAAGCACCCATTGGTTCCACTTAATACTATTGTTACCTCCTCAAAGGGAATTCTAATATATTTGTCAGGCCCAATTTTCCCTTCATGAAGACGTGCTGACTCTGCTTGATATATTATGTACTTCTAAATGCCCTAATATTTTTCTAGTAACAGATGTTAAGCTAACTAATCTATAGCAACTGGCTCTCTCCCTTTTAAAATAAGAATGTTTAAGTGGTTGCTTTCCATTCGTCTGGGCCTTTTCCAGAATCTAAGTCTTCTTGGAAAATTACTGTTAGTGTAACCCCTACCTTTGGAGTTACTGCCTTTCATACCCCAGGATGTAACTGATCAAGTCCAGAGACTTAGCAACCTTTTGTTTCCCTAATACTTTTTCTCTGCTGATATTAATTGCCCATTTTTCCCTTGTTTAATATTTTTGGAATGCTTTGACTCTCTTCTATTCGTGAAGAGTGATATAAAGAATTTGTTTAATTCCTCTGTCATTTTCTTTTTCACAATTATGATTCCCCAGTTGCATTCTTTAAGGTTCCCTGCTCACTCTAACCTCTCTCTTCACTATTATACATTTAATGATGCTCTCACTGTCTGTTCTTATGTTGCTTCCTCGTAGTTTACCACTAATCTTTGCTACATTGCATGCTTCTTCTTTTAATATGATACCATCCTACCTTCTTTCAATTAACCATGGTTGGTTTATCACCTTCCAGAAACCTTCTTCCTCAATGGCACATGCTTTTGATCTGAGTCATGGACTATTTCCTTAAATGTCTGCCATTGTTCACCACCTGTCTTTTCTGTTAAATTTATTTTCTAGCCCAATCCAGACAATTCTGCTCCCATTCCTTTGAATTTACCCTTATTTAAGTTAAGCACAGTTATTTCTGACCCAAGTTTCTTCCTTTCAACCTGTATGCTAAATTGTAGCAAGTTATGGTCACTGTTCCCTTGGGGTCTTTTACTCTGACATTATTTATTAAACTTGCCTCATTGCGTATTATCAGATCGAAAACAGTCTGATCTCTGGTTGATCTGCACCATATTTTTAAAGGAACCTGTTCCACATACTCTAAAACACATTTTTACCTCATGGCTATCACTACGAATTTGATTTTCCTGATCTACATGAAGATTAAAGTCACCCATGATCATTGCAGTACCTGTTTTATATGTGCTTATTATTTTCTGATTTATTCTTTGGGGTTCTCTTTTATTGCTACCTTTTTGAGGTTCTTAAAGACTAATCCCACTGGCGTCTTCTGTCAGTCCTTACTCTCCGATTTGGACTCTTCATCTTCTGATCTAAAATAATTTCTTGCTATTGTATTTATTCCATATTGGATGAAAAAGTACCCCATCAGCCTTTCCATCCTGCGAGTCCTTTGGAAATGTCACATGCTGCTGAGTATTCCATTCTCAGGTTTGATCCCCTTGTAATCATGTCTGCATAATGATATAGGGCCATATACAATCATCTCTGTTTCTACCGGTGTATTCTCACAATACTTTATTTTATTCACTCATAGGACATGAGAGGCACAGTCTGGCCAGCATTTATTGCTTTCGGAATTCAACTGTTTTGTCCATGTTTGAACCAAGGCTGTAATGAGATCAGGGGCTGAGTGGGCCTGGCGAAACCCAAACTGGGCATCGCTGAGCGGGTTATTGCTGAGCAGGTGCTGCTTGATAGCACTGTTGATGACACCTTCCATCATGTTACTCATGATCAAGAGTAGACCAAAGGGGCAGTAATTAGCTGGGTTGGATTTGTCCTGCTTTATGTACAGGACATACTTGGGCAAGTTTTCATATTGTCAGATAGATGCCAGTGTTGTAGTTGTACTGGAAGAGTTTGGCTAAGAGAGCATCAAGTTCTGGAGCACAATTTTTCAGTACTATCATTAGAATGTTGTTAGAGCCTATTGCCTCTCCAATGTCAAGTGTCTCCAAGGATTTTTGAATTGAATTAGCTGAAGACTGGTATCTGTAATGCTAAAAACCACAGGAGAAGGTCAAGATGGATCATCCACTTGGTACTTTAGGCTGAAGATTGCTGTGAATGCTTCAGGCTTATATTTGGCACTGATGTAACCATAATGCATTCATTGTCTATGAGTCAGCCATATTTGCTATCTTTGAAGGTCAGGAGAAAGCAGAGATTGGCTTTTCGCTGACCTGTGCCACCTGCCTATACACATGGCGCATGACTCCCCTCCTGGATTTTATGGTGATGTGTGGACAACGCGTATAGAACAATAACCATGATACACTATTGGCCTGGTGACAGAACTTAGGAATATAGCAGTAATATGGAAGGGAAGGATTGGAGAGAAGAAAAGGCCTTACAGGAAGTAAGTGAGAGGCCTACAGTCACATGATCTATAGCTTGTACTTCATGTTACACTGTAGAAAGAGTGTGAGGTTCATGTGGTACCTGCCTCATTGGGATTGGACATCACAATCCTAGAATGAAAACAGGAAACAATTGAAAATTCTCCCCTCCCTGCCCAACTATCTTTATTCATCCAAGTAGCTCTATCTCCCTCTTTGAAGGCTCTGCTCTCCCCAGTGTTCAGTTGTACATTGACCTTCAATTTTTGGTATTAATTAGTGCCAAACTTACTGAAATTAGTACACCTCCATTTTCACCATCGCTTTGGCCCAGATAGAGCCTATAAATGTGCCGATAGAAAAGGTAGCATATATCCTTTAGGGGGACACAACTTGGAAACAAGTATTGTGCCTGCTTATTCTGAAGGCTGGTATTTAATTCCTTAAAATATGTTCTTTGGAGTAATGTGGGAGGTGAGTCAAGACTATTGCCGCTGCTTTTACTCATCTATATTCAAAATATGCTTCACTGTCCAGAAATAGATGTGTCCATGGGAAAAAGTTTTATTCTTGTGACTTTATATAGAAGATATGTCATTGCCCGAGCAAAGGTCAGCAAGATGTATCCAGTTCACTCACACCATGAGAAGGGCTGACAACTGTTGGACTGATGACCGTATCTGGTACATTATCTTCATTGCCCTGTTCCAAAAGTGCTTTGGCAGGAAATTGATTGCTAGTGAACACAAGAACCCTTTGAAAAATGTGTTCTAAGGTGGGATGATGCAAATGATAGGGACCATGCGTAACTTTGTTCTTAAGTAGCAACGTATCCATGAATGTACATTTGTACGTGTAACATGATGTTAGCTGTATCACCAATAGGATCTCAGAATTGTTTCTTTTTGGTTCCCCTTTCACTCAGTGCATGCTAAAGGGCACATCCTAGCTAGCAACATTTTTAAGCTGGTCTTAAAAAATTGCACAGGTAGTGGAAATCCTAGGACATCCTGGCAGTGGCTTTGGAGAGAAGGAAGATAGAGCAAGCAGCATGCTGTTAAGACGTGGTGCACAGCTAATGAGGCAGGTTTTGGAAAAGAGTGTAAGGAACCCTCTGGGGCCCATGGAGAGAAGCCCTCCATGAATCTCACTAAAATAAATAAAGCTAATTTTGGGTGAAATTCAGCCCCCTAGTGTGCAATAAATTTGCAGAGACCAATGAGAAGAATGATCCGCTAGTACATGAGAGTAACTGATTTCACTTTTGTCAATTTGGGTAGGTCACATTTTAAACAGTAATACAATATTTTTTTGTTTGAAGGTGTTTGGGATAGAAATGCAATACTGCACTAATGTGCCTTTTTGGCTTGCTGTAATGTGATCTCTACCATGAGACACTCACTGCAAGCATCCACATTACAGCCAGCTCAATAAAGATACAGTACAATCCAGACTGTTGTTTTGCAAAATCCTGTGAGTCCCTCCAGTAAGTAAATACCTGTCTGGTTCACCTTTAAGTATAGTGACTGAACTCTGACCCCACAATGTCCTGGTGAAGGTGAGAAATTCCTGTTAACCCCTGCACAGTAAAATTTGCAATTCAACTTACTTAAACGCTAGCCAGCTGGTATGGCTGGTTTGCGATGCAGTATGATGCCAACAGCATGGGTTCAATCCCTGCACCAGCTGAGGTTACCACGAAGGAGTCTCCTTCTCAACCTCTCCCCTCATCTGAGGCATGGTGACCCTCAGGTTAAATCACCTTCAGCTTTCTCTCTCTGAGGAAAGAGCAGCCCTTTGCACGTCATGTGCTGAATAGGATACGATTGCTTGTGAAAACACATTCCAGGTCCTGGTGCAAGTGCTGACCTTTACAATGCCCGATGCCACACTAAATCTCCAAATTGGACAATTCCACCCATTCTGTAATCCCTATGTAGACAAATATCAATGCTCAGAAATAAATTGTATTTATTGTATGCTTGCAAATTTTTGCACAGTATTTAAGATCATGAATTGCAACTTAGAAACGTATTGATTACTTATTTTATCTTCATTCAAAACCAAGCATCTCCTAAAGTATTATAAAAGATCACATACAGCAAACCTAATGAAAAGTAAAACGACTTAATTGCTATAAAAAAACACAAATTTTAAATGCACATCAAAGTTGATCAAAAACACTCTTTAAACTTGTAACTATTGAGTAAATACATTGTCTGAAACAGTCTAAAGCAAAACAAGTGTGGCATCACCACATCATCCTAAATAAAAGCAGCATAATTTTCTAGCTGCTCCTGAACTTTTACATTTGCACCCATAGTTTTAGAGATGCCAACATTTAAGTTAGGAAATGACTGCAATAACATTCAATTGAAGTGAAAACCTTCAGAAACAGTAAACACGCAGGAACTGTGTCATTATATTAAACACTTTGAAAGGGGAAATTTTCTCACTATGCGATGGCAGGAATAGCAGATGGAAATGATTTTAACCTATTTTTGGCTATTAAAGTACCTCTCATCCATGAGTTTCCAACTGATCCCTTGATTAGTCCATCATGTCCAATGGGCGAGGTTTTTATACACTAGAGAAATGGACAATACAACTGCAAGCTTTCAGTATTTGTTCACTAATGGGACATAATTCGCAACTGCCGGGGTCATCAGATCAAGTCATAGTGAGGAGATTTGGTGCATTGAAACTTCTGAAGAGTTAAACAATAACAATATATTGTATATGACATATCTGATGTGGTGAAATTCCCCCATTTGCTTTGCAGTAGGCTTAGGAGACAACACTTAGCGCAGAACTGAACTAGAAGACGTTTGGATAGATTGGTGGAAAAGGCGGACTTCGACGCATGAGTGAGGGTTGAGTAGTTTTGGAATGGAATTTCAGACTTTAAGACTGGACAGCTGAAAGTATGACACAGTAATTCTACTCGGGGGAACCACAAACTGATAAAGTTTGAGAGATCGTAGATGTCACAGGGCTGTAGCACAGGAGGATAGGGATGGGGCAGTGGCCTGATTATCTCTTCTCCACCTCTACACAGTGTCAGGAAAGACCCGTGGTCAGCCAACAGAAGCTCCCCCCGCAGCGATAAGCCATTGCAGGCGGACGCTGAAGAGCTGGAGAGTCAGAGCTCCATCCCTCAGAGGCTGCAAGTCCCAAGCTCTAAAGCTGCCAACCAATCTGATTGGTCAGCATCAGAGCTCAATAGTGGCCAGTGCTGAAACTGTAGGCAGGAAGCTTCCAATACGAGCCCAACCGAGAGGAATAGTGGGCATTGGTGGGAGGATTTGTTTAGGAAGGGGGAAGAGATTTTTGTTTATTTTTCATGTGTATCACTGGCTTGTTGTCCATCTTTAATTCCCCAAAGCATACCCTAAGAGTTAACCGCATTGTTGTGGATCTGGAGTGACATGTAGGCCTGACCAGGTAAAGACAGCAGATTTCCCATTGGTCACCATTGAGTCAGCTTTTTAATTGAACTCAAATTTCACTGATAAGGTGGACATTCAAACATGTGTCCCCAGAACATTGGCTGGTGTTCTGGTTTGTTAGTCCAGTGACATTACCACTGTATCAACTCCTTAACTTGTCATGGCATGTCCCCTATGGGTGAAGGATGCCCTACAAAGATTGTACACCCTTTCTTCCTGCCATATAAAATGCTTAAAAGAAAATAGATTGCCCACTCGCATTAGTCTGGCCTCGTCAACTGTTTTATGACGTGGACTGGGAAATATTGGGGTCAATTGATCCTTTAATTATTTATTTCCTTATTTTAGATGGGCTGCTGATTTTGATTTCTGATTAGAAAATCCTTTACTTTCTTCACACTAATCTTCTGTGTGGTGAGCACTCAGTCATATGTTTGGAATTTCACTCCTCCCACGCCTTGTAGAACTTCTAGGATTTGGTATAACATTCTTCATGGACCTCTTAATTTATATCACTGGGGTGAGGGAGGAGGAGGAAGAGCATAGAGTGGAGTTAAACTGAAGCAGGCACCATTTACGAAGGTGTAGGCAGCTAGTTCTGAGTCCCTACTTCCGAACATACAGACAGCAAAGATGTCATCTCATCCTGGGATGGTAGGACTGACAGATGAAGAGAGATTGGATTGCTTATGACTATATTTACAGGAGTTTAGAAGAATAAAGTCAGAAAAGCTTATGAAATTCTAACAGGTAAACACAGGAAGGATGTTCCCAGTGATTGGGAAGCCCAGAACCAGGGGACACAGTTTAATAATACAGGGTAGGCCACTTAGGACTGAAGTGAGGAGAAATTTCTTCACCCAGAGGGTGGTAAGCCTGTGGAATTCACTGCCACAGAAAGGCATTGAGGTCAAAACATTTGACATTTTGAAGAAGGAATTCGATATAATTCTTAGGGCTAAAAGGATAAAGGGACAAAACTGGAACCCGGTACTGAGTTGGAGAACCATCCACTATAGTATTGAACGGTAGTGTAGGCTCAAAGGGCTGAATTGCCTACTCCCGCTCCTAGTTTCTAAGTTGTTTTAGAAGGATCTTTCTGAGGAACTGTAGAATTGTGCATTGTGGCAGGGCTTATGTCAACAAATTTAGGATGACAGGGTCTCTTTGACTTGATTGTGTGATTCAATGGCTCAGGGATAGCATCGTAACTGAATACAAAATGACTGCGCTTCGCTTTGGACCTGACCTCTACCCAAATTAGCAGGCCGGTCTGTCAGGTGGCTGCTGTGCTTGAATTGGAAATCCAGGAAAGTTTGGACAGACTAGGTTTAGCTCGGCTGGAATTTAAAAATTGTAAGAGAAGACATTGATTGAAGCATATAAGATCCTGAGGCGTCTTGAGAAGGTGTATGTGAAAAGAATATTTCCTCTTGTGGAAGAATAGAACTAAGACTTCACTGTGTAAAAAGAAGGGGTCATCCAAAGAAAACGGAGATAAGGAAAACCTTTTTCTCACACTTGGCCATGTTACTTTCCTCAAAAGGAGGTGGAAGCAGAATATTTTTATATGAATCTTTTTAAAGCAGAAGTATATAGTTAAGCAAAGGGGAGGGATGATGCAAAAGGTTATCAGGACTAGGCAGGAACATAGAGTATTCAGATCTTATTGAATAGTAGAGTAAGTTTGAGGAGCCATGTGGCTTACTTCAGCTCATAATTCCTATGCATGGAGAAGATACAGCACTAATGGAGACCATTTGGTCCATCATGCCTGCGGCTAGCACTGAAAAACTGAATACCCATTTCCAATGGGAACACAGGAACAATCCCACAATGCAAATCAATGTTCTAAAGTAACTTTCTCCTTGTTTAGCTTTCAAGGCCAAAATGTAGTAGAGCATTTGTGTGTTCAAAGTACTGGAGTGGTTTTTTGTCAAATTTTGAAAAAAATAGGGACAAGAATGAAAGCAGGCGTTGGCATTTTGAAGGCAGAGCTGGTCAGGTTTTCAATTTTGTGGCTTTACCGGATCCATAAAGCTTGGATTATCCCCAGGGACTGGGCCTGGAATGTGAAAAGGCTGAGTTGCAGGATAATATTGAGGTTGAGTCACTGTAACAAGAGAACAAAAATAGGTGAAGGAAACTGAATGCATTTCAATGTTTTCAATTTGTCAACTGACATGAAATCCCAGCAATCTGTACAAATGGAATCCTGATTCTAAAATCATAACTTCAAATGAAGTTTCCATATGACACTTCAAGAGATATTTGGAAAGTAAATAGAGATCAAATGTCAAAATTAGGATTTGCACCTATTGTGCTTAGTTTCCTTCATTGAACATTTATTGTTGCTGTAATTCACTAAATAAATGGGCATTCACAGCTTGCATTGCACACTGAGAATCAAGTTCCTCCTCATCTACTGAGGCTGGAAGGAGCACTGGTGCTCTTTTGCAATCCTCAATTCCAGCTTCATCCACAGCGATTCCAGATCCTACTGCCTCCAAACATTCCACTGTCTCCTTGTATCCATATTGGGCCTAGCTGCTTTGGTCAGGCTGCTGGAAAGACTGCCAAAATATTGCAGTGTTCTAGATCCCAGGGCACTCACCCACATACTACTGTCCCAAAGCAAGTGAGGCACGATCAAGCACCATTATTGTCCAGCTTACTGTTACCAACTATATCTGCCAGAAAACTGCATAAGGATCAAATTAACTCTCTTATTTTCTGGTATAAATGCATATTTCAAATTAGAAATGCATGTAAAAGAGTAGACACAGTGGCTCAGAGGCAAGTATTGCTGCCTCACAGCACCAGGGACCTGGGTTTGATTCTAGCCTTGGGCAACTGTCTGTGTCGGGTTTGCACCTTCTCCCTATGTCTGCGTGGGCTTCCACTGGATGCTCCAGTTTCCTCCCACAGTCTAAGATGTGCAGGTTTGTGGATTGGCTGTGCTAAATTGTTCAGTAATGTGGGTGGGATGGTCTTTGAAGGGTTGGAGCAGACTCAATGGGCCAAATGGCCTCTTTCTGCACTGTAGTGATTCTAAGAAACAAATTTTCCTACTTCAGTGCAGTTTTCTTTTAATCAACATAATTGGGCCTATATCAATGAAAATAACTTCCCACCAACAGTCTCTATGTACTTCTTCAGTCCATGATGAGAAGCTTATTTCATATAAGATCCAGGATTTGTTTATTTATTCCTGGGATGTGGGTGTTCCTGACTAGCCAGCATTTATTGCCCATCATAAAATATTGTTTGTAAGTTATGCAGCTGTTCTCTTAAAACAATAGGGTCTATAAATTAACAGTTAGGGAAGCTCAAAGTTTCCCACTGGAAAAACGTAACCTTTTAATAGCAAATGCATTTAGTCGCATGGAAGATTTAAATCATCAACTTAAAATGCACCAAAGAACATTCAATTTACTCACATGAAGCTGCTTCTTGGTAGGTTGGTGGTTGTCCAAGATTTGGATATGGCTTTGGATAATTATTAGAATATGGAACTGTGGGAACTGCTAACTGTCCAGGATAGCATTGAAGAGGCAAAGGCTGGTATCCTTGGGCTTGTGGATAAGCTGCCATTTGTTGTGAACAAGCTACAGTGGTTACAACAGCTGAAACAAATCAGGAGGCAGAAAACTCATGAATTAATTAAAATGCACTAAGATATTCATAATGTAAAGATTCCTAAATATTTTGTTCAAATTAGTCATTTTGATTTCCCTCCAATTTAGCCATACTGAATGTGTATGACTGGTTTCTCAACATATTTGGAGTGACCACAGCGTCTATCATCTCTTTTCACTGCCTACAACTGTTCACTTCAAAAGGAAGCTGTAGTTTCTTAATGCTATTAAGCATGAATGAATGAATTCAAAAATCTTTGTCTTTCAACATTGTCAGTGGTTGATGATGGAGCCTTCCAGCTATGCCATCATTATTATTCCCTCAAATATGCAGGTTTTGCACAGAAACTGCTCAAACATTTAGCCCACAAGCATCCACATATGGGAAGAGATTTTGAAATTTCTGTTCTGTCCTGCGTGAGAAGATGCTTCTTCGTCATGTTCCACACACCCTTTGCATTCTGGTTTAATGGAGTGACTGAAATTCCCCCTGTTGGTTTGTATCACTTTTATCAATCAGAATTAGTTGTCATTGACTCAGCACACGACATTGGAAGTCAATTCATTTTGTCTGTGTGCTAAATTACTCTGTCAAAAATGAAATATTTTCCTGTCAAATTAACAGCGGTGTGAGCCTAGATAACATAAAATGGTTCCAAGATGAGATATGTCAATCACAAAAATTGGGCAGTATAAAAGTAATCTATTTATCCAATCTTTGATAAGCGTAGGGTAAAATCAGCTCTCACCAGCTCAAATAACACTTGTGTAATGTAAATTATGAAACATAAAGTTATGAAGAAAGCATTTTGTACATGATTTCATGACAAATTCCTTCACTCCATATGAGAGGAAATGGGCTGAGTTTTCCCAGTCCCCTGGAGACTTTCACCATGGTCATCAAACAAAACGAGCAGCTTCTTCCATGGAAGCAAGCAGCCAGTTAGGATTTTTAAGTTCCTTCCTAGGGATCAGCATTTGAAGCCAGTGGTCATTTTCCATCATGAGTCAGACTCTGATGCTGCCTGGCCTGCTGTGTTCCTCCAGCTCCACACTGTGTTATCTCAGACTTCAGCATCTGCAGTTCTTACTTTCTCTGAATCAGCTTTCACATCTATATTTTAATCTTTTCCCCTAATGTTTTTAGTGATCTTTGTAGTTCGTTATAAATGTGTATTTATAATTACAGTGAAATCTATCTCTGAGATTATCTGAAGAATCTTTAACTAGAACCTATTTCTTAACGTTGTGAATAATTTCAAAGAAAGAACTAATTACTGAAAAATGATATTATCTGCTGTTTTCACAGCTGCACAATAAGTTAGGCTGGCCATTTGCTGTCTTCTGAACTGAGACTTATTGTCCTTATCCCGACTAACTCTTTTCACCTACTGGTACAACATCCATTCATTACTGAGACTAAAGTCAATTACTGCCATAGTTTAATTAACTTGTTTACTTGTTTGAACCTCCAGATTTTTACAAGCCATAATCCTATTAGTTCATCTGTGTTTTGTTATTGCTCGAGTTTACTTTCCCCTTCAAATCTTCAACTGTCTGCCCTTGGACATTTTCTTATCAAACTGTTTCTAACAAATCTCCTTGCCCCTGTGTGTGCTAGGCTCCCTTTTGCCTCAGAATAACCCCTTCTGAAAGGCACCATTGTGTCACACTCAAATGCTGGAGCAGGCTTTTAATTCTGTTTAACCACTTGTCAGCTATTTTGTGCAGGCCTAGAGGGACAGCTTAGCTGTCAGCTGATTTGTGTCTCTGAAATATGGGAAGCCCCAACACAATGCCAGACATGTCTTAAACATTCTGGGAAATGGTGATCCTTATGTTGGATATGCATCAAGAGATGCAGTCACATGAATTTGGTGGGACTTGTAAGCCAGAGGGTTTCAAATTTCTACACTACCTGAGGCTTTCAGGGCACAACGTGTAACCTATCTGTCATCTGACAGGCTACCACACATAGTTGCATAGGTTCTTTATAATTTGAACACCACCAAAGAAGACTGTAAAATGATCTCAAATGTTGATATTCATGCACTGTTTAACAACTGGTTGTGGTATAAGAAAGCATACAGAGAGTTGGGGTGCAATAAGGGAATGTTATCAATGTACAAAAACACTATCCAGCTATGCCATTTCCGGGAATTAGTCCAGTAGTATCTGTGCATGGGTCTAGCCCACTTCTGGTTAACAGGGTAGAAAATAGAGGAATCTTGAGAGACTAAAGGGGAAAATTTTGTGACATTTAACCATATGTGATGTACATGGGGGAGCTCATAGTAAGATTATGGTTTGAAGGTTACAATATCCAGAGGAGTAGTACAGTCTGTTCATGCCAATTACAAAAAACATCCCAGTCAATATGTGAGTTCAATAGCACTGAGGTAAAAGCAACTATGGGATCTATCAAATCCAGTTTGAAATATGTAGAAAACTCTTCTTTCTGGGTAGGTTGACAAGTGTTAAACAGGGACAGCACAGACTTTAGTCTAAAAAAAAGATCAATGGCTGAATGTGCATATAGCAAGATAAAACTTCTATTTCTTTGAACTGTGATTGATTTACCAACACATTGGTGTCTAGTACCATACCATGATAAACACCAAATAAATCAAACCTGCATCTACCATTGACAGAAAGTTCAATTTTAGCTGAATTCATTGTCATCCACACATCATTATAACTTAGTTGAATCAAGGCAAAATATACAGCTTCAGAATAGAACAACTGTCTGATGGCAATGATTGCAAACTGTTTATTGTGAAGCTCTTTGGGACATTTCTGAGAGACATTATACAATGTAAACTTTTTTTTTTCTTTCCTGCATTATCCAGTTACTTCAAATATTATAATTTGATCATTGAGCTGGAGGTTACCATTTGCTATCCAAAGTTGTGAACATAATATATTTGAAGCAAGTATCGAGAAGTGCAAAGTGCCTTGTCCTCAGGTTAAATGAATAGTATAATCTTCTATTCCAACAACAGACTTTCTAACAGTGAGCAATTTGTATATTACTCAGCTCAGCTTGATGCTACTCTTGGTTGCTAACAAAATTCTACATCTACTTTCTCTCTAGGTTGTTGTGAACTTATTCAGATCAAGTGCCAATTCCGATGTTCATTCAAGTATTTATGTATCTGATGTGCAATAGGCTAATCACTTTTTTAACTGGACCTGTATCTTCTGAGGGAATCCAGTGAAGGTTCACCAGGCCGATTCCCTGGATGGCAGGACTGACATATAAGTAAAGATTGGATCGACTGGGCTTGTGCTCGCTGAAATTTAGAAGAATGAGGGGGTATCTCATAGGAACGTATAAAATCCTGATAGGACTGGACCGGCTAAATGTGGGATGAATGTTCTCGATGTTGGGGATGTCCAGAACTAGGGGTCACAGTCTAAGAACATGGGGTAAGCCATTCAGGACTGAGATGAGGAAGAATTTCTTCACTCAGAGATGTGAACCTGTGGAATTCTCTACCTCAGAATTCGATTGAGGCCAGATCATTACATATGTTCAAGAGGGAGCTTGACGTAGCCCTAGCAGTTAAAGGGATAAAGGGGTATGGCAAGAAAGCACAGGGCAGCACGGTGGCTCAGTGGTTAGCACAGCAGCCTCACGGCACCAGGGACTCAGGTTTGATTCCAAACTCAGTCACTCAGGTGACTGTCTGTGTGGAGTTTGACATTCTCCCCATGTCTGTGTGGGTTTCCTCTGGGTGCTCCGGTTTCCTCCCACAGTCCAAAAATGTGCAGGCTAGGTGGATTGGCCATGTTAAATTGCCCATAGTGTTCAGGGGTGTGTGGGCTATAGGGGGATGGGTCTGGGTGGGATGCTCCAAGGGTCAGTGTGGACTTGTTGGGCCAAAAGGCCTGTTTCCACACTGTAGGGATTCTAATTGTTAAAAAAAGCAGGAGCAGGATACTAAAACTGCATAATCAGCCATGATCATATCAAATGGTGATGCACACTCAAAGGGCTGAATGGCCCACTTACACACCTATTTTCTATGTTTCTGCTGTAATTACAGCTGCCAGCATGTTATATTTCTGGTTACCAACCATTGGTGGCTAGTGCCTGAGGTAATTAGCTAGCACTAATCCCCTTCCTTTCTACTAAACCAAATAAACTGAAACAAAAAATAAAACTGGCATCTCCTGAAGGGCATTGTAACTAAAGTCAAAAATTTCAAAGGAAAATTACAAACTCAAATGTCATTTTGGGGAAATCAACTTTTCTAAATATTTGTGAATCAACATGACACACAACTATGACAAGTGAGACTTGAACTCAGACTCTAGTCCAGATTTAGGGAATAAAAACCAAAAGAACTGCGGATGCTGTAAATCAGGAACAAAAACAAAGTTGCTGGAAAAGTTCAGCAAGTCTGGCAGCATCTGTGAAGGAAAAAACAGAGTTAACTTTTCAGGTCCAGTGACCCTTCCTCAGAAAGGGACACCACCACTGGGCCACATGACCCAGGTAAATTTTCCTATCTACTCTTAAAATGCCAAATTAGAAAATGGTCAAACAGCCTAATCTTTCCTAATGTGCTGAGTCTAAGGACCTGCCTAATTATCAGCGGTAGGGGGTAGACAACTAGAGAGTTTTAACAAGAAGATGCATTTGTCTTGTATCGCAAAGTATAGTTTATTGCATCATAGTAATAGGTACGATCAACATTAACGAGTTAGACATAATTACAACTATCAGGAGCCAGGCATGTCAGGACCTCATAAATGACTAATAATTTCTCTAACCAAAGACTATAAGATTTCGTTAGTTTGAGTAGAACT
Organism: Ginglymostoma cirratum; assembly: GCA_024137785.1. Taxonomy (NCBI): domain Eukaryota; kingdom Metazoa; phylum Chordata; class Chondrichthyes; order Orectolobiformes; family Ginglymostomatidae; genus Ginglymostoma; species Ginglymostoma cirratum. The sequence goes on from JAHRHZ010000065.1 coordinate 19,669,503, forward strand.
CAATACAGCTCAAAATTACCTGGTCTGGCCTACATATGACTCCAGACCCACAGCAATATGGTTGACTCTTAACTGCCTTCTGGGTAATTAGGGACATGCAATAAATGCTGCCTAGCTAGCGATGCCCTCATTCCATGAATGAATAAAAAAGTTAACTCTTTCAGAAACTACTTAATATAACATTTAGATGAACTGTCATTTGAGGAGACGTTGTGTAGGTTGGGCCTATACTTATTGAAATTTAGAAGAATGACAGGCAACATTATTGAAACATACAAGATTCTTCGGGGACTAACCAAAGTGATTACTGATACGTTGTTTTCTCTAGTGAGACAGTCTAGGACCAGACTCATAAGAATAAGAGGTAGCCCACTTTAGACAGAGATGTGACAGAATTTGTTCTCTCAGAAGATAGCGATCTGAGGGCCATTAAATATATTCAAAGCTGAAATAGATTTTTAATTGGTAAGGGGATCAAGGGTAATGGGATAAATGTGGGAAAGTGGAAATTGATCTCATGGAATGGTGAGGAAACCCAACGGGCTGCATGGCCTCCTTCTGCTCCAGAGCTATATGGTCTTATGGATGGTGATGAAATTTAAGATGACATGACAGTCAAACATAACAGGAACATTCCTCATGATTTATCCAAATCTCCGTTTAGGATGTTATTGTAACTCATTAGAGTCCATCAGATTGCAGCTCAGATACTACATTTATCTCAGCAAGCTAATGTGATGTTTAAATTACTTTTATTTTGTTATACTTTAGCAATCAGCCACAGTGCCACTGATCTGAGAGTTTTGGTTCCTCTCCTGCTAGGTCATTGCCTCCTGTACTTTAAACTGAACATTCCTGTTCGGTTGGCTTCTTTTCGGGAGCAGCCGAAAACAGTTAATTCTGCATGTGAGCTTGTTCCACTGTACAATGTGTTTACTTGAGGGACTTGTGGTGCTGTAGCAGTGTCCCTACGTCTGGGCCAGTAGATCTGGATTCAAGTCCCACCTAGCTCAGAGCTGTGTCACAGCATATCTGAATATATTGCCTAAAATAACTGGTGGCATGGTGACAGTGTTCCTGCCTCTGGGCTTGAAGGTTCAAGTACCCCCTATACCAGAAGTATGCTATAACATGTCTGAACAGGTTGATTAAAAATAATGTTCTCGTTAGTAACACATCAAGTAGTGGCAGGAACTGATAGGGTGTATCACTTTGCTATTTGCCCTGAAGTCTCAGGAAACAGTTGATAAGTTTAGGATAGGCCTGGCAGGAAATAAGAAGTCAGGTATGATGCTTACATGAATTGTGAAAAGGATTTAGAATAAGAAAGAAGTTGAGAAGCCAATTGGCACATTAGGACTTGGAAGTTGGATGCGATTCTTAGAATGGCCCATTTGTGTATTGCATGAATCATTTTGAAGTGCAGTTTTTGTGTCTATGCAGGAATGACAGAAATAGTTGAACTTTTACAACTGCTTGAACGGAAGATGCTTTTAATTGAGCAACTTATGTTGGATGTTTTTAGTTTCTTTTTCATTCATTCAGAGGATGTGGATATTGCTGCCTTGGGCAGCACTTACTGCCCATTGCAACTGATCTTAAGAAGGTGGTGATGAGCTGCCACTGTGCAATCATCAGTGAATATCCTCACTTCTGACATAATGATGGAGGAGAATTCATTGATGAAGCAACTGAAGATGGTTGGGCCTCAGCCAATACCTTGAGGAACTTCTACAGAGATAGGACTGAGATGGTTGAACTCAAATAACCACAACAATCTTTCTTTGTGCCAGATATTTCTCCAACCAGTGAGAGCTTTCCTTCTGATCTCCAGTGACATCAATTTTGCTCAGGCTCCTTGGTACATACTTAGACATTGCCTTGATGTCAAGGGCAGCTACAACTCACATCTGGAGTTCAGCTCATTTGTCCAGGATTTGACCAAGGCTGTAATAAGGTCAGGAACTAAGTCAATTAGGGCAATTTTAGGTGCCAGCCCATTCTTGGACTAATGAAATTGACCAAGGCACAACCAATTTTCATAGCTTTGAGCAATTAGCAGAACTCAAAGGCAGTTCTTTAGTCAGAGATGATGATAGTTGGGATAGAGACAGTGGTAGTGTGTTGGTTGGGAGCTGGTGGGAGGTGGCAAAGAGCTGAGTCAAATGTACAGACTTAAAGAGGTAAGGCAATTCGAGGATGGAGGGTATGAACAGTCGACACATTCTTGTTGGAGGAACAAGAAGAGTTTTTTTAAGTTTTGTGAGAATTGCACTTAAGTCTCTTTAAAGTTAAGTAGTTCAATGTCAAGTAGCATTGTAACACAGAGCATATATGACACATATTCTGCCCAGTAGTACATGGAAGTGGTGGCCATGGTTACAATACGCTCAAAGACCTGGATTTAAATATTTAAATAAGGAATCCTCTGGTTAAGTGCTGCACCAAGTTGAGATTTTGTTCCTGAAGTCATGTCTACCATCTGCCCCAATGGGCTAATGCAAATTGCTGCCATTGAGTTTTGTGCACCTTATTTACAGAAATGTCCTTTTAAATCCAACCATTACTTACTTGGTCGCGATGGCTCTGATTTGCAACATGCGCAGCAGCCACAACAGCAACATGTTAAGACACCAACAACCACCAGTATTGATAGGGCCACTCCAACTCCAATTAATATCTTTTGGCTGATGAAAAAGAAAACAAGTATGAAAATGTGAAACAGGACTATTGAAAAATATAGGGAGATAGTGTAGCATCGCTGAATAAACTTTCACGAGGTCGTATGATATACGTGCACCATGAAACTATTTGTTAAAGAAAGCTCTTTGCTTGTATTTGAGTTGAATGCAGACCCAAGGATGGATTGACACAGATTTGGAGGGAGTTCTTGATGAAATAATAAGCTTACAATCAATGCATTTCTGGGGGAGCTGCTGTTGAAGCACTCTTATGACTGGGACCAAATTGTGCAGCTTGCATTAGATGCCTCTCTGGAAGTTATACTGAAGTACACCTCCAGAACTTAGAATCCCTACAGTGTGGAAGCAGGCAATTCAGTCCACACCAACCCACCGAAGAGCATCCCATTCCCCTACCGTATCCCTGTAACCTTGCATTTCCCATGGCTAATCCACCTAACCTGCACACTGTGGGAGGAAACTGGAGCATTTAGAGGAAATCTGCACAGACACAGGGAGAATGTGCAATCTCCACACACACAGCCACTCGAGGGTGGAATCGAACCCACGTCCCTAGTACAGTGAGGCACTAGTGCTAACCACTGAGCCATGATACCACTCCAGATGTATCTTGACAGTGGAAGGATTGTTCCAGACGGCCTGTAGTATCAGAGCTTGAGCGGACCGATGGAATTGGTTGTACTTCATATACCCCATCCAGTCTTGAAAAGTGATAATAACAAGGTCTGGAGGAAAGAAAACTTTGATTTGCAGCAGTAAGCCAACTATAAGCCTGAAGGTGGGTCAAATTCGCACCCCTCTTTGTGAGATGACATGTCTGATCTCTACCAGGGAAGGATTCGATCCAGTTCCACTGCGATTCCACCTCATTTCGATCAAACTACTGAATTCTAGTCTGATGACAATGGATAGATATTCTTTCACTATAAACAGTACCATCGTCAGCAATAGAATGACTTCACTTGGATTTGATGGACAAAAAGCAGATGTTTCCTCTCTAATCCATTTGGAACAACTTTATGGCTCCGTAAATAATCCAGTGAATGACCTAAACTAACTTTGAAGTCAGTTCTGAGCCAAGAATTTAATTCCTTGTGAAACATGGTTTTGTGGTAGTTTTGGAACTATTTCGAAGAATCCCTTCGAATTTTTATCTTACCATCAGACAATTTATTAGCCTGTGTCTTGTTTGTGTTGTCAATACAATTAAGTTTCTTTCATCCCACTCAGACAATGTATCTTTTCACAAGAATCAATTATACCCCAATACACTGTCAGGAAATTCAACGCCATCAAGGCCAAAGCAACCCATTTGATTGGCATTCAATCTGTCACCTTAACATTCACCTTTTCCACTACCAATGCACAACAGTAGCAGTGTGTACCACACACAAGATGCACTGCAGTAACTTGGAATGTCTCCTTCAACAGCACCCTCCATCCAAAGGTTTTACCTCATGGGAAAGATAGGGGTAGCTGATGCATGGGAGAATCACCACATACAATTTACCTTCCAAGCCACACTTAATTCTGATGTTCCTGCACTGTCACTGGGTCAAAATTTTGGAAATCCTTCCCCAACAGCATTTGGGATGAGGCTATACCAGGAGATTGTGAGTGTATTAGGGAAGTTCATGAAGACACTACATTCTCAGGGGAATTTATGTGGGCTTTTCCAGAAACAATCACATCCACTAATTATTGTTTTAAATCCCTCATTCAATTAGCTGTCCTTATTAATTGCACCAGTTGCCGACTGATCAGAGGGAAAGTTTTAGTAGTGTCTTTATTTAGCAGCCTTCTTGCAGTGTCTGGGATGTAGGTTTTCCTACAATGCTGTTGAGAAGAATGTTCCTGGGTTTTGACACAATGGCTGCAAAGGATAGACAATATAGATCCAAATGACGATGTTGCATAGCTTGGAGGGAACTTGCAGCCTGTGGTGTTCCCATATTTCTCCTTTCCTGCCCAAGTAGTAGAATTCAAAGTTTTGGAAGGTATTGTACTGTTGCTTGTTGGATAACTGTAGTCCATCTCGTAAATGGTTGGGTTTGGGTCAAGAGTGTACATCAAGGTCCCATAACCAGGACCCAGGATGTTATGTAGCCGACAGTGCTTGGATCTAGGATGTTAGGACTATTGAAGTTGGGACAGGGGCAGGGTGGCTGTGTACATGTCAATACCTGAGGAACTGGGCCAGGAGAAGCATGTGGCTGAAGACTTTTGTCCCTATCCTGTCAGTGGTAGAGGCAGTGAATTTTTAAGGTGGTGTACGGAGTGCCAATCAAGTAGGCTGCTTTGTTCTGGATGGTGCGACCTTCTTTGGAGTTGTTTTATGGGCATACATCAGGCAAGTGGGGATCACTCTGATGGATAGGCTTTAGGGGATCAGAAGGTGAATTACTTAGTGCAGAATTCCTAGCCTCTGTCCTGCTTTTGTAGCCTCAGTACTTATATAGCTGGTCTAGGTCAGTTTCTGGCCAAAGATAACCCTGGAATGTTGATGATGGGGAATTCAGTGATGTTAATGCCATTGAAGAGCAAAGGCAGCTGTTTAGGCTTTCTCTTGTTGGAGATGGTAGTGATCCACAGTTGTATTGTGCAAATATCACTTGCCACCATCAGCACAGTTAGAAGTGTTTTCAATGCTGATTTCATTCAGTTTTCACAGATGTAGACATATTCACACAAAGGCACACATAAACCTTTGATTAAAATCAATTTTAAAAAAAATTACACACATATTCACTGTCAATGACACTTGCTATTACTTCATTGGTGATCAGGAGTGGACTGATAGGGCAGTAATTGTTCTTATTATCTTATAGAGTGTATTGAATTGACTGAAGATGGGCAGCTGTGATGCTGTGAGCCTCAGGAGGAGGCTGGGATGGATCATCCCTTTCAACCCTCTGGGTGATGGTGGTTTCAAATGATTCATCCTTGACTTTTGCACAGTTCCATGACTCGTTCTCCAGAATGCTTCGATCAGATATTAGAAATGTTCAACAAGTCAAATAGCATCATAAGTTCCTAGGTCAGATGCAGCAGAGAAGCTGAGGAACTTGAATTTGATAATAGTTCCACCTACATCATGAAGCTAACTTGCTCTTTCAGATGCTCAATCATTACTCCTGTACCTCCCTTAGACTTTCTTTCTTGTCAATTTCTCAAATAAATAGTTATTTCTTGCTTAAAATTCAGACCTCACAGGTTTCACGACAAAAGAATTTTGGAAACACCTTACCACAGGAATTTTCTCATCCCATTTATTTCTGACCATGTGCTAAGCTGTCTTTGCTGCTTCCCTTCTTACCTTTAGCCCAATAATCCCAAACTCCTGTAATACTCACGCTTGGCCTGGTCCTGATTCTGCTTCTCTGCCTAATTTTCTCCCCTCAAGACTTCGTCGACCTCAACATTTCCATAAAGCCCACTTACTATGCCCACCTGCATCCTACTTTAGCTGAGGTTCTTCATAGTTCTCTCTCCTGTGTACTGTCCCCATCCTTCAATTCTTCAGTCTCTCCACAGAAAAGTAACCCCTGACTCATGTGCTTTTGCAGGTTTACACTCTATCTCCAACTTACTTTCCAAAGTCCTTGAACGTGCTATCACTCCCAAACATGTGTCCATCTTTCCATGAAGACCATATTTGAATTCCACCAATCAGGCTTCAGCCTTGTCACATTGCCATTAATATTCTTATCAAATTCCAATTGATATCCTGTGTGTTTGTGACAGAGGTACATCATCTGCAGTCTTTGATACAATTGCCCATAACATTCTCCTCCAATGGCTCCCTAACATTTGACATTTTCTAATCAACTAGTTCCAAAATTTCATTGCACAGTTCTGGGCCAGATGGGACTTGAACCTGGGCCTTATGGTTCAGAGATAAGGACACTACCATTATGCTACAAGGGTTCCTCCCTCGTAATATCAAGTTGGGTGTGAGTCCATTCATTTGGTTGCAATCATATCTGTTCAGAGCCAAATAATCACTTGAATGATTTATCTTCCCCTTCCTTAATTTCTCCCTCTCATCTACCAAAGAATCTATTGCTGGGTTTCTTTTTTTTTGTTCACATGCTGCCCTTTGATAAATGTATTCAAAAACACAGCCTCAAGTTTCACATACCCATCTCTGCCTATCTCTCTTCGCTCCACCACTTTTGTGAAATTATCAGACTGCTTGTCCTCTATCCATACTACGGAAGCAGAAATTTCCTGCAACTAATTGCTGGGAAGAAAGAAAGGCATTGTTTTCACTTCCTGGTACATGCTTACTCCATCTTTTCTGATGACTTGACTGAGGCTGAACCAAACTGTTTGCAACCTTCTTTTATATTAGGTCCCAAGATGAACTTTCAGCCACATATCCATGGCATCACTAAGACTATGCTTTCTCACATCCATAACATCATCCAACTCCATCTCTCTTTCAGCTGATATGCTGCCAGAATTCTCACCCGTGCCCTTGTTAGCTCTAGACATGACAGTACGCATGCACATTTGGCTGCCTTCCCATGTTCTACATCCAGTGAGTTTTCCACTCCCTTTTCCTTCTTTAAGACACTTTAAGAAACTTGCCTGTTTGCCTGAGATTTTTGTTATTTGACCTAGCATCTCCTATGTGGCTCAGTGCCATATGTTGTTCTGTCAAGTTCCTGCAGTTCATGTTGGAGAATGAGAATATTTTAACGATGTCATCCAAATATAAATTGATATTGTTGTCAGGTTTGTCGCCACTGCATAAAATTCTTCTGTCAAAATTCATCTTCTCCTGACTCGGTATGATGGTATTTACCGTTCACGAAGTTCAAAAATTTATGTAATTAATTTTAGCATCTGTCCTCAATTTACCTCGATGCTTTGCCCCTGCCATTGCTGACAATCTTGAATGAACTTACATGTTGCCATTTCCACTAATTCTGTGTAAGATTGCTATAAATTCATGAGGCCTAAGTCTTCACTGAATTAATTTTGCAATCCTTCTCTATTTTGATCATTTAGATAATGCCAATTCTATTCAATTCACTTTGTTTTGCTCTGCACAAGTATGTCTTCCCTGTCATTTCAATATTTTTAATGGAAACATTTCTCCAAATCTACTCCTCATTTATGAAGGCTGTATGTTTATTGATTATTATTGTTTGTTAATTGATGAGTTTCATGTTCTACTTTAATTGCTTCAAGTCATTTGATTTGCTGATAAACTCAAATTTAATTAACATTTTGAATTCAGTAATTAATAATCCCATGTCTCAGTTTTGTTTTAGTTTTTGTCTGATTCTCTAATTTCTTCAATATCATAAAACATAAAGAATATCCAAACAATAAGAGATGATTTAAATCTTTGCTGTGAGTAATAATTATTGATTACTTACGTGGTGTTGTTCTCTCTACAGGACACCCCACTAAAACTCAAACTGCATTCTACGTCTAAAGCTGCAACTAAAAAGGGAAAATGTTATAGAAATATTTGCTTTCAACAAACATACTCAAATAGCAACTGAAACTATAACACAATCATCTCTTGGTCCAGCAGAATAAATACAAGGTTCAATTTACTAATTTAAGATACTTTTAGCGAACTTTTATACGGAAAATCCAGACGTAGGTATAATCACAGAGAAGTAATGCAGAAGAAGGAACAAAAACAAAGTTGCTGGAAAAGCTCAGCAGGTCTGGCAGCATCTGTGAAGGAAAAAACAGAGTTAACGTTTCGGGTCCGGTGACCCTTCCTCAGTTCCAATCTTTCTGACACCTGTCTGATTAATCATGTTAATAGCTCTCATTCAATGTGAAATCAACACCACAACTTTGGACCAACAGGCCAACCGGTATTCAAAAAACAGGGAGGCGAGAAAACGTAACTCTAGGCTCGTTAGCTTAATATATGTCATTGGTAAAATGTTGGAGTGAATTTTAAAGGACCATAACTGCAGAGCATTTGGAAATACATAATACAAAACAGCAGAGTCAGCATGGCTTCATGAAGGGTAAAATGTGCCTGGCAAATTGTATCACAGTTGCTTGTGGTAACAATCAAGATAGATAAAGGGGAACCAATCCACATAATATATATGGATTTCCAAAGATGTTTGATAAGTCACCATACATAAAGCTGCTTAATAAGATAAGAGCCCATGATGGTGGCAGCATATTAGCGTGGTTAAAAATTAGCTAATAAACACAAGACAGGAAATTGGGAGAAAGGGGAAATTTTCAGGATGACAACCTGTAATAATTGAAGACCTGGGCAATATCCTGATATGGGCTGAAAAGTGGCAAAAAACATTTGTGTCACACAGTTGTGTCAGGCAACGTGTCATATAGTCATGCAGCACGGAAACAGGCTCATTGGTCCAACCAGTCCATGCTGAACATAATTCCAAACTGAACTAGTCCCACCTGCCTACTCCTGCCCCATATCCCTCCAAATGTTTTCTATTCATGTACCTATCCAAATGTCTTTTTAATGTTGTAATTGTGCCCACATCCACCACTTCCTCCGGAAGTTCATGCTACGCACGATCCACCCTCTGTGTAAAAAATTTGCCCCAATGTCTTTTTTAAATCTCCCTCCTCTCACCGTCAAAATGTGTCTCCTAGCCTTGAAATCCCCCATCCTAGGGAAAGGACAACTACTATTAACCCTATCTATACCCCTCATTATTTACAAGAGTCTCTAAGGTTGCCTCTTAACTTCCGACACTCTAGTTAAAGAAATCCCAGCCTAACCAACTTTTCTTTATAACTCAAACCTTCCATACCTGTCAACATCCTGGTAAATCTCTTCTGAGCCCTCTCCAGATTAATAATATCTTTCATATAACTCGGCACCAACATGCAATACCTTGCATTTATCCAAATTGAACTCCATCTGCTATTTTTCAGCCATTGACACCTCATTTGATCAAGATCTCTTTGTAATCTTAGAAAACCTTCTTCACTGTCTACAATGCTACAAGTTTTGGTGTCATCTGCAAACTTACTAACCTTGCCTTCTATATTCTCATCCAAATCATTTATATAAATGACAAACAAAAGAGGAGCTAGAACTGATGCCTGTGGATCCCTGTTAGCAGGCCTCCAGTCCGAAAAGCAACCATTCACCACCACTCTATGCCTCTTGGCGCTAAGCCAATTATATATCTGATTGGCAAGCTCACCGTGAATCCCATGTGACCTAAATTTATTGATTAATCTACCATTCAGAACCTTGTCGAGGGCTTCACTTAACAAAGTATAACCTAACCAGTGTCCCTCAACATTCGGTGGTGTTACCATCACTGAATCACCTGCTATCAACTTCCTAGGGATTACCATTGACCGAAAACTGAACTGGACTTGTCATCTAAATACAATGGCTACAAGAGCAGCTTAGAGGCTAGTGAGTAACTCACCTCCTGACTCCTTAAAGCCTGTCTGCCATCTACAAGGCACAATTCAGGAGTGTGATGGAATAGTCCCCAGGTGCCTGGATGAATACAGCTCCAACACTGCTAAAAATCTTTACACCATCGAGGACAAAGCAACACACTTGATTGGCACCACATCCACAAATATTCATTCTCTCCACCACTGATGATTCATTACAGCAGCTGTGTTCTATCTACATGGTGCACTGCAGAAAATTGCTAAGGATCCTTAGGCAGCACCTTTCAAGCCCAAGTCAAAATCCTGGAATTCCATTCTTAACAGCATTATAGGTTTACCTACAGCACATGGACTGCAGCTGTTCAAGAAGGCAGCTCATCATCACATTCTCAAGGACATCTAGGGATGTGCAATAAACGCTGACCCAGCTGGCGACACCCACATCCTATGAGTAAATTTATTTTAAAAGTGCATTCTATGCATGGTCTTTTTGATTTGATTTGATTTGATTTATTATTATCACATCCCCTTGCTGAGATATTTGCATTGTCGATAGGCACAGGTGAGGTCTAGAAGACTGGAGGTTGGCTAACGTGGTGCCACTATTTAAGAAAGGTGGTAAGGAAAAGCCAGGGAACTGTAGACCAGTGAGCCTAACATTGATGGTGGGCAAGTTGTTGGAGGGAATCCTGAGGGACAGGATTTACGTGTATTTGGAGTGACAGGACTGATTAGAGACAGTCAACATGCTTCTGTACGTAGGAAATCGTGTCTCACTAACTTAAATTGAGTTTCTTGAAGAAGTAATGAAGAGGGTTATGAGGGCAAAGTGGTGGACTTGATCTATATGAACTTCAGCAAGGCATTCAACAAGGTTCCTCATTGTAGACTGGTTAGCAAGGTTAGAATACATGGAATACAGGGAGAACCAACCGTATGGATATGGAATTGGCTTGAAAGTAGAAGACAGAGGGTGGTGGTGGAGTGTTGCCTTTCAAACTGGAGGCCTGTGACCAGCGGTGTGCCACAAGGATCGGTGCTGGGTCCACTGATTTTCGTCATTTATATTAATGGTTTGGATGTGAACATAGGAGGTATGGTTAGTAAGTTTGCAGATGACACCAAAATTGGAGGTCTAGTAGACAGCGTAGAAGGTTACCTCAGAGTGCAATGAGATCTTGAGGGCTGATGGGCTGAGTGACAGATGAAGTTTAATTTAGATAAATGTGAGGTGCTGCATTTTGGAATGGCAAATCAGGGCAGGGCTTATACATTTAATGTTAAGGTCCTGGAAAGTGTTGCTGAGCAAAGTGACTTTGCAGTGTGGGTTCAAAATTTCTTGAAAGTGGAATCCTGGTAGACAGGATAGTGAAAAAGGCGTTTGGTATGCTTGTCTTTATTGGTCAGTGCATTGAGTAAAGGAGTTGGGAGGTCATTTTGAGGCTGTACAGGACATTGGTTCAACCACTTTTGGAATACTGTGTTCAATATTGGTCTCCCTGCTATATAAAGGATGTTGTGAAACTTGAAAGCATTCAGAAAAGATTTACAAGGATGTTGCCAGGTTTGAAGGGTTTGAGCTATAGGGAGAGGCTGAATAGGCTGGGGTTATTTCCCCTGGAGCATTGGAGGCTGATTTTATAAACCTTATAGAGGTTTATAAAATCATGACGGGCATGGATAGGATGAATAGATAAGGTCTTTTTCCCAGGGTGGGCAAGTCTAAAACAGGGCAGCATAGGTTGAAGGTGAGAGGAGAAAGATGTAAAGTGTCCTAAGGGACAACTTTTTTACACAGAGGGTGGTGCGTGTATGGAATGAGTTGCCAGAGGATGTGGTGGACGCTGGTACAATTACAACATTTAAAAGGCATCTGGATGGGTACATGAAAAAGAAGGGTTCAGGAGGATATGGGCCAAGTGCTGGTATATGGGAATAAATTAATTTAAGATATCTGGTCAGCATGGATGAGTTGGATCAAAGAGTCTGTTTCCATTTGTATGATCTTTCGATCTCTCTGCCTATAAATTCTGTGCCTGTGTGTTTCTCTTCTTTTCACTTCACCTGATGAAGGAGTAGTGCTCCAAATTTCAGATAAACCTTATAGGCTATAACCTGGTGTCATGTGACTTCTGACCTTGCCCACCCCAGTCTAACACCGGCACCTCCACACCATTTCTCTCTGAATGAATTGCTTCTCCCTGAAAGAAACATGCACCACACTTTCTTCTGATACGAATTCAATGTCCCTATATCGCTTGACACCTTGTTGCTAGGCACCAGCTGTTTTCTTACTGGTGCACTGAACTTTTCACCACAAGACCTTATGTAGAAGCACACAAAACAAACTTCATACAGACTGTCGACACACACAGAGCTCAAAACATGAAACTATGACTCTATCCTTGCTTCCTTGACACAAACCCCAAGCCACACCCCCATCTCCTATCTACTAACATCATCCCGCCCCCTTGACCTGTCCATCCTCCCTGGGCTGACCTATCTCCTCCCTACCCCCCTACCTACACTCACCTTTACTGGCTCCATCCCCGCCTCTTCGACTTGTCTGCCTCCTCTCCACCTATCCTCTCCTCTATCCATCCTCTATCCGCCTCCCCCTCTCTCCCTATTTATTTCAGAACCCTCTTCCCCTCCCCCATTTCTGATGAAGGGTTTAGGCCCGAAACGTCAAGTTTTCCTGCTCCTATGATGCTGCTTGACCTGCTGTGTTCATCCAGCCCCATGCTTGTTATCTCGGATTCTCCAGCATCTGCAGTACTTTTTATCTCTGATACAATTTGCAGTTCTGTTCGCTTTAGAAGCCAGGTTTCCAAGAAGATCTCATTAACATTCGTCACATTAGGAATAATGTATAAATTTACATTTAATTAGTATTTTCTGTATTATGTGCACTACAAAGGGGAGGCATGGTAACAGCTCCATTTTTTAGACATGTTCTTATAAGCTTCATGCTTTGCTGCCAAGATGTCTAGAAGCCAAAAACAAAATAATGAACTGTAGATGCTGGAGATCTAACGCAAAAACAGAAATTGCTGGAGAAACTCAGCAGGCCTGGTAGCATCTGTGGGGAGAAAGCAGAGTTAGCATTTTGAGTCTGGAGTCAAGAAACCTGTTTGCTTATATAGGTTTCAATGATAAGTCAAGGGGACGGACATGCTGCTGTACAGTCTTGTGTTAATGCGACAAGGGTCCCAACCCGAAACGTCAACTTTCCTGCTCCTCTGATGCTGCCTGGCCTGCTGTGTTCCTCCAGCTCCACAACAATTATCTCTGCATCATTTTCCAGCAGCTTATGCAGAAAACATTTGCGTATGCTTCAACTGAATGGTCATGTCTCAAAGTCTAAGGAGAATACTGTTTTGTAGAAAAAAATGAAAAATTTTCAATAAAGAGTTTATGACATGGTGTGAAAAATGCAGCACAGATATCAGTCCAGGGGCTTGGACATAGACAGTTGACTACTTGAGGGCTAGGGAGTATGCATCAGTACAGTCCAGGAAGTGAGGTAAGTTCAGCCCTGCAGCTCCAGTGCAGTCAGTCCAGGGATTAGTGGTACATCAGTCAGGGAACTGTACAGACACCAATCAAGGACAAATCATCCACCAGTTGGTGCTGCCATTCCAGGTCAGACAGAGGCATGGGCCATGGTCAGTCCTAGACTTGGGGGTAGGGGGGTGAAGGGTGGTGGGGGTGTTCATCGGGGACCATTGCCGTGGTACCGAAGAGGGGGAAGACAGCTATTGGTTTGTAGCAGCCTGCTGCAATGCAGAGAGGAGGATCATTGTTAAAAAGGTGGGGATGAAGTTTGTAAATAAGAGGATAAGACAGATAATGGCAGATGCTGGAGATCTGAAACAAAAACAGAATTTGCAGGAGAAACTCGGCTGGTGCGGCAACATCTGAGAGTAGAAAGCAGAGTTAAAGTTTCAAGATCGATCTGTAGTATAATAAGAGGACATAAGTTAGTGCTGGAGTTATGGGGGAAGATAAAGGACTGCTCTTTGATGGTCACAACCACCCTGGATTTGAGTGGTGTAGACAGTATAGCATGAGGGTTGGCATGACCAAGCTGCAGGGCTGGGCTCAAGTGGGTAATGTTGGCAAATGAAGTCGTAATTCAAAGATGCCCATGGGAACATAAGAAGTTCAGTACCAATGGTCTCAACAGGAAATGTTATGAAGAATTGCACATCGAGGCCTCCACTTGATTATCAGGCTGAGTCTGTGACTCACTGTATCAACCACAACCTACGTGACCTTAATATTCTCATTTGAATCAAGAATGCATAATGCAAATAGAAAATTGCTGCAACCAGACACAGTGTGGGTGGAGTGACTCTTTTTCTGTCGAAGCACTGTTTATGCGAATGATGTGAGGATCTTCAAGGGCAACTCTTCAAAGCCCTAAATTCCTCAATACTTCAGAAATCTATCTACCTCCTTGTTAAATGTTTACAGTGATCTAGCCTCCACAGCTCTCTGGAGTAGGAAGCTCCACACACTTATTAGCCTGTGGGAGAAGAAATTCCATCATGTTACTTTGATAAGTGCCCCCTCACTCTGTAACTATGTAGCCTAGTCCAAGATTCTTCTATTAGTGAAAACATCTTCTTACTTCTACCCTATCAAGCACCCTCAAAGTCTTTTCAGAGGCACTATGTTCCTGTTTGAGTGAAAGGTAAGGCGGGTAAGATTAAGGAACAATGGATATAAAGATATTGAGGCTCTAGTCAAGAATAAAAGAGAATCTTATTTTGGATATAAACAACTTGGTTCAGTTGAATCTCTTAATCAGTATAAAGAGTATAGGGGCATTCTTCAGAAAGAATTCAGGAAAGCAAGGATGGGTTAGAGATAGCATTGGCAGATAAGGTCAAGGATAATCCAAAGAGATTCTACAAATACATTAAGAGAAAAAGGGTAACTAGAGGGAGGGTAGGGCCTTTTAAAGATCAAGGAAGTCATCTTTGTGATGAACCCCAGGAGATGACAGAGATACTAAATGAACATTTTGCCTCTGCCTTTACTGTGGAGAAAGAAATGGAGTCTAGAGAATGCAGAGAAATAAACTTTGATGTTTAAAAACAGTTCACATTATAGAAAAGGAAGTTTGGGAGGTCTTAGAGAATATAAAGATGGATAAATCTCTGGAACCTGATAATGTATCCCAGAACATGTGGGATGTAAGGGAAGAAATTGCGAGATCCCTTGCAGAAATATTTGCATCATTTATAACTACGGGTGAGGAGCCTGATGACTGGAGGGTCGCTAATGTTGTACCTTTGTTTAAGAAAGGTTGTAAGGAGAAACCGGGGAACTATAGAGCTGTGAGTCTGATGTCGGTTATGGGTAAATTGTTAGGGGTGATTATAAAAGATAGGATTTATGGACATTTAGAGAGGCAAAAATTGATCAGGGATCATCAGCATGGTTTGTGCAAGGAAAATCGTGTCTCACAAACCTCATTGAGTTTTTAAGGAATTTACCAAAAAGATTGATGATGGCAGAGCAGTAGACATTGTTAATTTGGATTTAAGTAAAGTCTTTGATAAGGTTCCACATGGTACACTAATTCGTAAGTTAGCTCACATGGGTTTCAGCAACAGCTTGCCTATTGGATCCATAGTTGGTTTAATGGCAGGAGACAGAGACTAATGGTAAAGTGTTGCTTTTCAGACTGGAGGTCTGTGACCAGCGGTGTTCCACAGAAATTGGTTCTGGGACCTCTTATGTTTGTCGTTTATTTAAATGACTTGGATGAGAATACAGAGGACATGGTTAGTAAATTTGTGGATGACACCAGAATTGATGATATAGTAGACAGTGAAGAAGGTTTTCTTGATCAAATGGGGAGAGGGGAATTCAAAAGGCTGAAAAATGACAGATGGAGTTCAATCCGGATAAATACGAGGTATTGCATTTTGGTAGAACAAACAAGTCAAGGGCTTATACTATTTATGGTAGGGTCTTGGGTACTGTTGGAGGACAGAGGAACCTAGGGGTGCAGGTATATAATTCTTTAAAGTTTGCGTCACATATAGACAGTGTGGTTAAAAAGGCATTTGACACTTGCCTTCATTGCTGACAGGAAATGGGACATCATGCTGAGCTTGTACAGAATATTGGTGAGGCCTCTTCTGGAATACTGTGTCGTGTTCTGGTTGCCCAGTTATAGGAAGGATATTATTAAGCTGGAGAGGGCTCAGAAGAAATTTTCCAGGATGTTTATGGATATGGAAGTTTTGAATTATAATGAAAGGCTGGTTCGGCTGGGACTTGTTTCACTGGAGTGTAGGAGGTTGAGAGGAGATCTGATAGAAGTTTAAAAAATAATGAGAAAAAAAGATAGACTTAATGGTAATTGTCTATTCCCAAGGATGGGGGATTTTAAGACTAGGGGGCACATTTTTAAGGTGAGAGGAGAGAGATTTAAAAAAGACATAAGGGGCAAATTTTTTTTAACACAGAGGGTGGTTCACGTGTGGAATGAACTTCCTGAGGAAGTGTTAGTTATGGGTACAATTACAATGTTTAAAAGACATTTGGATAAGTACATGTATAGGAAACATTTGGAGGGATATGGGCCAGGAGTAGGCAGGTGGGACTAGTTTAGTTTGGAATTATGTTCGGTATGGACTGGTTGGTTCAAAAGGTCTGTTTCTGTGCTGTATGACTATATGACTCTATGACTCTAAGATTCTGCCACAATATCCTAGCATGCTGCGCTCTGCACAACTAGCAAAGAGGGAACATGATGGAATTTGAAGAGCTGAGAGAAGGCAGCAGTCTTCTGAAGAGGAAGATGATGGTATTGTGTAGGCAGAATATCACCTTCTGTGCAATGAAGGGGTGCAGCTTCAGATACAAGCCAGACAGGACTTAATTGGCACCCAGTCCCGTTAGATGTGAGTTAGGTGCAGTGATCACTCATTGAAAGCATGCGTGTTTTTGATTGAAAGGCCAGCAGCCCTCTTCTCTTCCAGAAACAAATATAGGTTTGGATTTGGCTTGTTATCCTCACTTTTTCTCTGCTTCTGTTAAGAATTTAATAAAACGCCATTTTCCAACCCCTTTAAAATCTGAGGAAGAGTCATATCTGACTTGGGAGGTTAACTCTGTGTCTCTCTCCACTGATGCTGAGTTTCTCTGGCATTTTCCATGTTTGCTTCAGCTTTTGATTGTTCTTCATCACTGTTGTTGCTGCAGAATAAAAGTGGAAATTTTCAACTGTTTGATGGCTTCTCAGCATGTGATTCTCCCACATTGATCAGTGAAATGAAGTTTTGGCTATTACTGGTCAATTAGGGAAAAGCAGAGCTTCCTCAGACAGGATTCTAAGATGGGATGACACTAAGAATCAGCCATGCCACTTATGTGCCCTCTAAAGTGTTTTTATTTCATTCCGCTCCCACTACATGTACTGTGCAGGGCAGCTCTTGGCTGCAAACACTTGATCTGATGCACATTTGATATTGAAAAATGATGCCATCTTGAGGAACCACAGGGGTGTCAGCAGTGTTGGGTACTTCACCCATTGCAGAGTGGAAAATTGTGCGAGCAGGCCCCTACAGGCTAAGGCAAGCTGCAGATAACAGCATGTGAAAACAAGCGTGGGTTCATAGACAGAAACCTTCCTCAAAATTTGTCAAAATGGACACAGGTAAAATTCGGCCTGTAATTTCAGTGCACACACTGATGATGAGGTCTGAGGAATATTGACTGATTGGAAATGCTGCCTTTGCTGTGTGCAAATTAGCTGCCACATTTCCTACATTGCTATTTCTACTTCTCCTGGTCAACATCGATACCTCACCCCACACTAAGCCATCTTGAAGCTGCTAGTTCTTCTGTACATAATACAACAGGGACAGTATTTAACAAACACTGATGTGAATACTTTGGGATTTCATGTCAATTAAAATAGTGTTAAGCAAACACAACAGAAACAGTAGTAGCAAGCGAACATTTACACATGTATACCAATTTCTATACTGTAAAACATCCCAAAGCATTTAAAAACCAAAAGGACTGCGGATGCTGTAAATCAGGAACAAAAACAAAGTTGCTGGAAAAGCTCAGCAGGTCTGGCAGCATCTGTGGGGGAGAAAACAGAGTTAACATTTTGGGTCCAGTGACCCTCCTTCAGAACCCAAACCCGAAACATTCACTCTGTTTTCTCCCCCACAGATGCTGCCAGACCTGCTGAGCTTTTCCAGCGACTTTGTTTTTGATCCCAAAGCATTTAGTTGGAGCACAATCACACAAACAAATTGATGACAGCCAAAAGCAGAGACATGAAGATATGAGAAAAATCCGAATCAATGCTTAAAGGTCCAGGCTGGATAGGATAAAGGCATTCTTCTGTTCTGCACTGATCTATGATTCTATATTTCTTTATTTAGTCATGGGATGTGGACACCACTGGCTGGCCAACATTTATTGCCAATCCTTAGTTGCTTTAAGACCATGGTGTTGAGCTGCCTTCTTGAACCATTGCAGTCTATGTGCTTTAAGTGAGGAATGAGGGATGGAGAGGAAGAGATGAGGGCAATTCCAGACCTTAGGGCTTAGGTAGCTGAAGTCACTGTCTCCAGTGATAGGGAAGCAAGGCAGTGACACAAAAGGCCAGAATCGGAGAAGTGCAGAGATTTGCAGGCAAGGTTGAGGCTACAGAGATTGGGAAGTGCAATGTAATGGAGACAGTTGAATATGAGCCAGAATTTTTAAACTGGAGTGACTGAGATCTAATGTGAGTCAGTAAGCACAGGCACATAATGGATGACCTAGATATTGAGTTAGGACATAAGCAACAAAAACACGAATGTAGAGATCACCTTTAATACACACCATAAAAAATACTCATGTTCATTACAGGGGAGTGAGAAAGTGAGACAGAAGAAAATATACTGGTTAGCCAGGTTAAATCATATGAAATCCAGGGGAAGCTAGCCAATTAGTTACGAAACTGGTTTGAAGGTAGGAGACAGAGGTCGGTGGCAGAGGATTGTTTTTCAGACTCAAGGCCTGTGACTAGTAGTATGCCACAAGGATCGATGCTTGGTCCACCACTTTTTGTCATTTATATGAATGTTTTGGATGTGAATGTAGGAGGTATGGTTAGTAAGTTTGCAGAGACACTAAAATTGGAGGTGTAGTAGACAGTGCAGAACGTTATCTCAGAGTACAATGGGAACTTGATCATATGGGCCAGTGGGTTGAGGAGTGGCAGATGGAGTTTGATTTGGAGAAATGTGAGGTGTCGCATTTTTGGTCAGGCAAACCAGGCCGGCACTTATACAGTTAATGGTAGGGCCCTAGGGAGCTAAACAAAAAGACCTAGGGATGCAGGTGCATTGTTCCTTGAAAGTGGAGTTGCAGATAGTCAGGGTGGAGAAGGCGGCTTTTGGTACATTTGTTTGTTGATCAGTGCATTGAGTATAGGAGTTGGGATGTTATGTTGCAGCTGTACAGAGCATTGCTAAGGCCACAATTAGAATACTGTGTTCAATTCTGGTCTCCACGCTATAGGAAAGATGTTGTTAAACTTGAAAGGGTGCAGAAAGGGTTAAAGGATGTTGCTGGGACTGGAGGGTTTGAGCTATAGAGAGAGGCTGAGGCTATTTTGCCTGGAGCATTGGAAGTTGAGGATTCACCTTATAGATGTTGGTAAAATCATGAGGGGCATGGTTAGGGTGATTAAACAATCTTTCTCCCAGGGTAGGGGAGTCCAAAACTGGTGGGCATAGGTTTAAGGTGAGATGGGAAAGATTTAAAAGGAACCTGAGGGGCAACATTTTCATGCAGAGGGTGGAGCATGTATGGAACGAGTTGCCAGTGGAATTGGTGGATGTGGGTTTAATTACAACAGTTAAAAGGCACCTGGATGGGTATATGAATAGGAAGGGTTTAGAGGGACATGGGACAAATACTAGCAAATGGGATTGATCAGTTTACGATGCCTATCGGTGCTAACAGGTTTCCGTGCTATATAACTCTATGATTCTAATTAGCAGCATCAAGACGAATTAGTGTGGGTTAAAATATAGATATTGACCATGAGAAGTTGAAAAAGTAATGTAGGAAATGCGGCAGCTAACTTGCACACAGCAAAGGCAGCACTTCCAATTAATCAGTACTTCCTAGATGTCATTATCAAGATATGTACTGAAATTACAGGATGAATTTTATCAGAAATTGATGGTGAATGGGTTGGCAAGGTTCAGGGAAGTTTCTCTGTGTGAGCCCGAGCATGTTTTCACATGCTGTTATCTGCAGGGGAGTAAGAATGTAAAGGGATGTTGAGCCAAAGAAAGAGATATATGGAGGAGAGGCGACCAAAATCTTGATCAAAGAGGTACCAATGATGGGACGAAAGGAGGCACTTGAGGAGCTTGAGTAAGAATAGTGGTCAATTCAGGAAGTTTGTTAAAGTGTTGCGGAACATTACAGATCGGAAGGAAAGGGAGGTGGGGTTTGATGTGGAAAGCAAACAGGGAGCATTGTGAGTGGCAGAGATCAGGAAGGGTTGTGGTTGAGAGTGAAGACTCTCAAGGGTTGGGGAGATGGAGCTCTGGGAGTGTCATGGTTGCAATGAAGGGCAGGGCTGTGGTGTCCAGCAGCAGCCCACATTATTTGCATGAGGAACATTCCTGTGCTCCTGACTCCACATTCAAACTAAGAATATTTTAACCACTTACATTTCTGCTTGAGGCCTGTGTCCTTTTAATGCTGCAATCCTTTGAATACAGACAGACTAGTGTCATTTCTTAAGCATAGAGGACATTGCAGTAACCGGTTCTGAAGGCAACACTTCACAGAGTTTCAGGATCAGATGCACAAAGATAGGAATGCAGGCAGACAGTTTGTGAGAGTTGAAATTAGGCAAATCATCATGAAAGAGAGGATGTGGAATGGAAAGTAAATGGGAATTAACAGCACTGTATGCTGCCCTTGAGGCAGCTGCTGTGGGGGTTTGAGACTGTTGCACATCTCCTCTGGAATGCGTCTTTGCAAAGGATGTCAGGAGAGAGATACAATGGTTTCTGTCGAGGTTTGTCCCAAGCAGCTCCATGACGCAGGACTCTGTGCACTACACTCTGTTCCCCAGGACGACACCAAGACAAACATCAACTATGGCTGCATAGCATTAATTCGGTGAAAGATGCTTTTTAGTCTGCCCAAAACTTGTTGGTCTTCTGGAACAAGAAGTTGACCTTGCCGACTTGCACATTCCAAGTTCCAGGGCTACGTCCTGAGGGACTTACTGAAGCTTGGGGCAGCTGCTGCCAAAGCGCAGTGAGGAAGGACCACTGTTCAAGGTCTTTGTGCTGAAGTTAAATGGGGGTCTGCTCAGTTATCGGATCCTCCTAGTGCCTCAAATGCATGTAAATGCACATGCCACTATCACAGGCTAAATCAGACTACAGGTAATTCTCCTATAACATCTTAGTTGGGTTCTTGTGTGACCTCGAGCTACAGAAAATAGCCATAGAAAATTGTGATATAAGGAAATAGCTATAGAAAATTGCTATACTGTACGGTAGAAAGTCTGCATTATCCAAACAGCACCCACTATTTATCAATCACGCTACAGCCAATTTGTCTTCACGAAACATACATTATAGCAGAAGTATCCACAACTTCTGCTTTCATTTCAACTCTGATCTACTTTCCATCCTAGATCTTCTCTTTAATGATGATCTTCCTACTTTCAGTTCTCATGGACTGCCTGCCTGCATCCCTATTTTAGTGCATCTATCCTTCAATTTGTGAGATAGAGTCAAACTCCAATGTTTGCTTCTTTCCTCATATGCAGATCCAAACTGCATTTGTGCCGATGTATACATAAAGATACTTTTTATGAATAAATCATATTTTTGAAACAAAAGAGAGATATTGTGAACGAGGAGCTTATAATGGGGCACTGTACTCAACAGACAAAATTTAAAAATCAATACATTTACAAAGATTTGATGGTTTTATTTCAAGAAATGAACATATTAGAATTATCAGGCTTCAATGGTACTGTTACAATAGGGTCAATCATTCAGCCTAGTGCATCAGTCAAGCATTATTTAAAATTACATATACATTGATTACTCTTTGAAAGGGTAAGCTGGAAATTAAGCATAACATAGAGCAGCTGATATATGAGAACACCACCAACTGAAATCACTCCTCCAAACCACATGCCATCTCACGCCATAGAATAAAGTTGCCATTCTTCACCATCACTGAAAATGCTGGAACTCCTGCCCTTACAGCATTGTGGGTATTACTACACCCCAAGGACTGCAACAGCTCAAGGAGACAGCGCACCGACAACTTCTCTAGGGCAGTTAAGGATGGGTAATGAATGCTCACCATCAACAATACCAGCATCTGATGAATGAATTTTCAAAAATGTTTTTTGATGTCCTGATGGTCTACACAAAGGTGGGAAAGGATCTGACTCTCTGCATATGTTTTCACAGGATATATTGAATGGTGATATTTTTCCACGCAGAAGTGAAAACAAGCCTCATTTGAGTATCCACCAGGGTGATGTGCTCAAGGACAACATTGGAAGAGATTTGGGAGCATGTGGGTTATCTTGAATGGACAATGGTCACAGATCCACAGGAAAAAAACAGAGTAGGGGACGGAAAGGGTGAGAATAATGTAACATTTACAAAAACCAAAAACAGAAATTTGATAGAGGACTGTAACTGAAAATGAAAATTGCATTAGAGGTTGAATTAAGCTACATTGTTGGTTCAGAGCAAGGGGATCACTGACTGTCCATTTAGACATTCTTTTTCCCCAAAGGCTATCCCACTGAAGTGAGTTTCAAGCAAGTATAAACTCAGGATATGCATTAGATTAATGAGCAGATGTCCATGGAATAATTTTACAAAGGCTTGTATCCTGTCACCCGACATTGACCCAGCTAACACAGAGCCAGCTCCTGGTGACCAGAACCCCTGACATGCATTTTTATATCTGTCGGCCGGGACTTCCTGATTGGACCAGGTTATCAGCCCCAATCAGGGAATTCATATGCTATGAGGTCCACCTGGCTGACTTTGTTACAATCGCTACAGTCAAGTTCTGAAGCTCTTTTGAATATTTACTCAGTTTTGTTAAAATTATTTCATAGTTTCCACAACATTTTGTGAACCATTTATGTTGGAAACACTTACCAGCCACAAGATTGCACAGCTCAAACATCAAAGAAACTGGTAAGCCAATGTATGCCTGTTGTGAAGAGGCTTTGGACCCCAGCCAAGTACTGATACAACTCTTACCACCAGAACTGGTGGTGTGTGCGTGTGTGTGTCCGCGTAATGTCTGTAAACCATTGACCGATTGTAATGCAGAGAGCTTCTAATCACGTCAAGATGGTGGAGAGCAAACTTTTATTTGTGCAGATCCCAAAGGGAAAGAAAAATCTTGATATGACACTTTTGAAATCTGTGTTTGTATGATAAGCAATTGATATTATCAAGTAGAGG
Source organism: Ginglymostoma cirratum (assembly GCA_024137785.1). Lineage (NCBI taxonomy): Eukaryota > Metazoa > Chordata > Chondrichthyes > Orectolobiformes > Ginglymostomatidae > Ginglymostoma > Ginglymostoma cirratum. The sequence continues at coordinate 19,693,105 of JAHRHZ010000065.1, forward strand.
AAAAACAGAAGTTCTTGTGGCAACAATTTTACCTTTTAGGTCTCAGGAGGGACAGCGATTACCTGTCAGGACTAGAGAGCTTAGAAATAGAGAGTGAGGGCATTTTGTGGCTGACAGGATGAGGGAGACCATGGTCAGTAGACATGGAGATAACGGAGCAAGGATTTAAAGCGGAGCATGGGTAAGGCGGGATGAGGGAGATCAGGAATCATGGCCAGAGAGCCCAGACTTTGGCAATTTGGAAACTTAGAAGGTTAGAAACAGTGATTGATGACTAGTTTTGGATTTTGAGAAACATTCATGTTTCCTCAAGTTCCATTGTTTTTTGGTGTATGAGTACAGTATTGTAGGATTCTTTCAGTGCACCCCTGGATGAGATGGGGTGTGGCATATTGGTTAGCAGTGCTGATTCACAGTGCCAGGGACCCAGGTTCGATTCCACCTTCTGCTGATTGTCTGTTTGGAGTTTTGCACATTCTCCTCGTTCATGTGTGTGTTTCCTTCGGGTGCTCCAGTTTCCTCCCACAGTCCAAAGGTGTGAAGGTTAGATGGATTGACCATGCTAAATTGCCCTATAGTGTCCAGGGATGTGCAGGTTAGGTGGATTTACCATGGTAAATGTCAGGCCACAGTGATAGGGTAGGGGCTGGGGCTGGGGCTGGGGCTGGGAAAGGTTGGGATGTTCTACAGAAGTTCAGTGTAGACTTTGTGAGTCAAATGGCCTCTTTCTGCACAGAAGGGATTCTATGTTTCTACGGCAGTGGCTGCCTCAGGAAAAGGCAACCTTTCAGCAGGGACCTCCAGGGTTATTGTCCACCAGAAGTTCCAACTTTTAGGGTAGTTTCCATGGTGCCAGTGTGTCAGGCTCCACAGGGCCCCCAGAATGATTGGAGACTGGAAAATCTGGGCTGATGCATCTTGTTTGCATTTACCCAATTTGGATTATTGCACACTGCTATTCAGAAGAGCTGTCTGCTTCCTATCTGCCCTTTTCCTGAATTAGGGAGTCCATGTTCCCTAAAAGTAGAGCCATACTGGCCAATTTCTAGCCAAAGGTGTGTAAGTTGTACTAAATTTATTGATATTCATAAGAACCCGGTTTCAAACTTAAATTTGAATTGAATAGCAGTGGAACATTGATAAATAATAATATCATTAGGTCTTCTTCTAATTAATAGTGTCAATATTTTAAAATTTAATTTGAAGTAAAAATTGTTATTCAAGAAATACCAATTACATCCGTATGTTGAGCTATCAAGAGAAGTTTGAATAGTCTTGTAGTTTAAGTTTTAAGCAGTTACAGAGAATGTAAATTAGTTTCTTGTAACATGTATAGACCTGATACTTGAAAAAGTCATTTTGCGATTGAGTTCATGCGATGAGGCTTAAATGTCTTTCCTTAGTGTAAACCTTGTAGGGTTAAAGCTAACTGAATATTGTACAAACTGCAAACATATCAAAAGAGTCGATATTTGAAAAGGAGAAGGGATTTTGATCAACAGCCAAATGCAAACTGTTTCCAAAATGGTTAAACCCAATTTATGATACAATTACCACAGAAAATGAGAAACAACATGTTTCACAAAACATTTGTACCTTTTTAGCAATAAGTGTAGAATTTACAGATGAATCCAATAACTGGAGCTGTGTGAAGTTATCTGATAACATTCAATTTTAATCCTAGTTACAGCACTTTTTTAAAGAAAATCATGGAAAAAGTCATTTCCTTTTCTCATACATTTGTGCTGAATGTAAAACGATTGCTAACTGCTATGCATTAACTCTTAAAACTGATTCGGTAGCATTTGCGCAAGAAATACCACAATTTTTACAATGGTTTGACAAAGCTTTAGCACATTTTTCAGTTTTGTTGTATATTTTCTGATTTTATTTAACATACCAGCATTTTTGTTAATTTGCTTCTCCACAAATGCTATGATAAATCCCTTAACAGTAAACATGCAAGAATTTTCTAAACTTACCAGAAGGCAAAATTGTCATGTAAGCCATCAACAAACAAGCAATGTGCAAGCCCAACTTTTCCATCGCGATATAGGATATCTTCTCTTTCAAGATTGTTAAAGTGTTTAATTCCAAAACAGCCGATTAAATCACAATCCTATTTCTTTGTAAAGCATGTGTTTTAGATCACAATGACAGGCTTTTCAAAAGAATGAGAGAGGAAGTAACAATGAGCTGCCTGCACTGTGAGTTATAGGTTGTTAATATTACAATTTGGAGTCTTATTATGAAATTATATTGGAAGCTTACTGCAGTGCCCTCTAAAGTTCAGCAATGATAAAGGGAATTATCAAACAGCTTTTGTTCCCACTATTGGAGAGTAAAAGTGTTTCACTAAATGTCACTTAGATTGTGACAAGGATATATAGTATATTGTTATGCCTTTGGGAATTTAGATTTTAAAATAGAGGTAAAATGGATGTGCAGTTTCAGTTTGAAAATGAATCTTTTGTTTTCTTTTGCAAGGTCAGAAATTTGATTGGAACAGTGAATCAGATACACAATTTCTAAGAAAACATGTGACTTCAGCTCAATGCCCAGTAGGATACCTGTGATTTAACTTGATGAACTATTTACAAAGTTGAATTTTTAATGACAGAGAAGACAGACCAGAGGCAACTAGTGATTTGAATTCAGTTCAGAATACTGATCCAGTTCAGAAGAAATGTTTATCCCTAGCACAAGGCTTAAATTGTGAAGTCTTCAAGCCATGAGTTCGTGTGGAAGTTTTCAAGTTGTCAGGAGGGAAAAGACATTTACACCGTCAGAGCTGGAAAGAAGTTTTCAGGCCATTACACTATTTAAACATTTCATTGGGATTTAGGATAAGTAAAGAATCTTGTTGGAAACCAGATTAACACTGTGTTTGTTAAGATCTTCTAAATTGCCTTGCATAAAGCTTTAATTTTCGTTCTTCTTGTGAAATAAACCATTTTCTTTCCATGATATTGACAGCTTCATGCAAATATGTTTAAGTGACAACTACCACATTAATAACTACAAAAATTTAACGTATGAACTATCAAGGCGGGTTTCATTATGGGCTCTGACCTTTCCAGTACTACCATCAGCTAGGATCATAACACTGGTCATAGATTCATACAGTACAGAAACAGACCCTTTGGTCAAACCAGTCCATGCCGACCATAATCCCAAACTAAACTAATCCCATCTGCCTGCGCTTGGTCCATTTCCCTCCAAATCTTTCTTATTCATGTACTCATCCAAATGTCTTTTAAACATTGTAACTGTACCCACATCCATCACTTCCTCTGAAAGTTAATTAAATGTAACAAGTGTAAGAAATCAAAAGTCTAGAAATAAATCCGAATCTCAGGAGCAGCTAAAAGATCCACGCTACTCTCAGTCCACCTAGGCAGAGAGAATAGCTCTGATGAGAAGGTGAATTGTACACTTAAGTTGGGATGTGGGCTTCACTGGGGGGGTCAGTATTTATTATCCATCCCAAGTTGCCCTAATTGATCTAAGTGGCTTCTTAGGCACATTTCACACAGTAATTAAGCATCAATTACATTGTAGAAATATACAAACAGAGAAAATAGTAGCAGGTGTAGGCCATTTCACTCAAAACAATTCTCTACTGATACTGATTTCCTTCAGTTCCTCTGTCTCAATAGACTCTACGTTCCCCAGCATCTTTGGAACATTGTTTGTTGAATGTAGCCACAGTATATATTTAATGGGTCTGCATATCTTTGTTTCCCATTGGTTATTTCCCAGGTTTCTGACTGTAAAGGATGTACATTTGTCTTTACTCATTCTTTTCTCTTCACACGCCTATAGAAGCTTTGCAATCAATTTGTGTCTTTCCCACAAGTAGACACTTCTACTCTATTTTTTTCTCTCTTAATCAATCCCATTGTGCTCCTTTAGCGAAATCTCATCCCCTCAGATCTGGTACTTTTCCGGCCAATTTCTGCGCCCCTTCCTTGGATTTGATACTATCCCTAAGCTTTGGCCACTTTTCCTGTTTTATTTTTCTGCCAAACAGGAATGAACAATTGCTGCAGCTCTTCCATGTAATCTTTAAATGTTTGCCATTGCTCATCTACCATCATCCCTTTAAGTAACATTCCTCATTTAACATAGCCAGATCACATGTCACACCAATGCAGTAGCCTTTACTTAGATTCAGGATACCAGTCACAGAATCAGCTACATCACTCTCCATCTTAATGAAGGATACTAACATATGATGGTTTCTTTTCCCCCAAGGGTCGCACACAGCTAGGTTGTAAATTATTCCTTTCTCATTACATAAGGCTCAGACTAGAAAGATATGTTCGTTTGTTGGTTCCTCCATGTATGGATCCAGAAAACTACCCTGTACACACTCCAGGAATTCCTCCTCCACAGTACACTGCTTTAATCTTCTCAATTTATTTGCTGCTTAAGGTCATCCATAACTATAGCTGTACCTATATTGCTTGCATTGCACTATTGCATTAATTTCCTCTTTAACCAGGAAGTCAATGCTAACTCATTTATTTTTCCTCTTTGCCTGTCCTTCCTAAAAGCTGGATATTACAATTCTTTAGTTACCCTGCAGCCACATCTGTGTAATCCCAACTACATCATGCCCATTTGTGCAACTAATTCATTCATTCTAGCATGTATCTTCTATGCATTAAGACACAAAGCCTTAAGGTTTGTTTTTTAACGTTCTTAGTCCCATTTGCATCATTTTATACTATAGCCCTGTTTGATACTTGTCCTTGAATTCTCTTGCTGTCATTTTTCTTATTTCCCATTCTGCTTTTTTTTTGTTTTGCACTTGCTTCCCTCTCTTCTGTCTCCCACCTCCCTACTATTTCAGTTTAGACCCTTCTCAACTGCACTAGGAAATTCTAGCTGTTGGACATCACTTGTGGTCCTAAACAGATGAGGCCCATCCAACTTGTACAGGTCCCACCTCCTTCAGAAGTGGTACCAATGTCCCAGGAATCTCAAACCCTCCAACTTGCACAATCTCTCCAGCCATGTATTAATCTGATAGATCCTGTTATTTTTACTCTTATTAGCACATGGCACTGGTAGTAACCCTGAGAAAGAAGGAAGAGGTCCTGCAAAGTCAATTCAGGGAGTTAGGTAGGGAGCTAAAACGCAGGACTACCAGGGTAGTAATCTTAGGATTGCTACCTGTGCCATGGTCTAGTGAGGCTAGGAGCAGAGAGAGAGTTCAGTTGAACACATAGCTACAGAGCTGGTGTAGGAGGAAGGGCTTTAGATATATGGATCATTGGGATGGCTTCCCTGGGGAAGGTGGGGCCTGTACAGGAAGGACGGGTTGCACCTGACGTAGAGGAGCACCAATATCCTGTGCGGGAGGTTTGCTAGAGCTCTTTGCAAGGGTTTAAACTAGTATGCTGGGGGGATGAGAACCAGAATACTAGGCCAGTAAGTGCAGGGACTGGGGACAAAAGTGTGACAGAGATATGCATAGCACAAAGTAAGAGCAGGCACAGGGAAGTCGCGGGGCTCAGAGGGCCTGGAGGACTGGAATGTATTTACTTCAATGCTACAAGTATAACAGGTAAGTCAGATGAACTAAGAGCATGGATTGCTGCATGGAATTACGATATTATTGCCATTACAGAGACATGGTTAAAGGAGGAATGGGACTGGCAGCTTAACATTCCTGGATATCGCTGTTTTAGATGAGACAGAAAGGGAAACAAAAGGGGTGAGGGATTGCACTGCTGATTAGGAATCACATCACAGCTGTGTTGAGGGATCTCGCATTAAGGCATTATGGGTGCAGCTCAGGAATAGGAAGGGTGAAATCACAAAGTTGGGAGTTTTCTATAGACCTCCCAATAGCCCACGGGAGACAGAGGAGTAGATATGTAATCAGATATTGGAAAAGTGTAAAAAGAGCAGTGTAGTTGTAGTGGGTGACTTCAAATTTTCTCTTATTGACTGGGAATCCCTTAGAGCCAGGGGCTGAAATGGACAGCAATTTGTTAGATGTGTCCAGGAGGGCTTTTTGAGGCAGTATGTTGACTATCCAACCAGAGAAGAAGCCATATTAGACATGGTCCTAGGGAATGAGCCAGGACAGGTGATTGATGTTTCAGTAGGAGAGCATTTCGGGCTTAGTGACCGTAACTCCATAAGATTTCAGGTAGTCATGGAAAAGGACACAAGTGGCCCTCGGGTGAGAGTGCTTAATTGGACAAGAGCCAATTACACCCAAATTAGACAGGAACTGGAGAATGTGGATTGGAAGCAGTTAATTGAGGGCAAATCTACCTCTGGCATATGGGAGGCTTTTAAAGACCAGTTGACTAATGTGCAGGACATGCATGTCCCTGCAACACTAAAGGATAGGAATGGCAGGATTCAGGAACCATGGATGACAAGGGAAATTGTAAGGTTAGTCAAAAGTAAAAGGCAAGCATATGACAAAGTCTAGGCAGCTACAAAGTGACAATGCCCTGGAGGAGTACAGAGAAATTAGGAAGGAACTTAAATGCACGATTAGGAAGGAAAAAGGGGCCATAAATGTCTTTAGCAAACAGTGTCAAGGAGAATCCCAAGGCTTTTAATGCATATGTTAGGACAAAGACAGTAACAACGGAAAGAGTAGGCCCACTCAAGGACAAATGATGGAAGTTATACATAGAGCCACAGGAAGTGGGGAGATCCTGAATGAGTACTTTGTGTCAGTTTTCACCAAAGAGAAGGACTTTACTAATGTTGAGGTCAGGAATGAGTGTGTGAATACTCTAGAGACTGTCAACATATTGAAAGAGGAAGTTTTGGGAATCCTAAATTGCATTAAGATAGACAGATCCACAGGACCGGATGGGATCGACCCCAGGTTACTCAGAGAGGCAAGGGAGGAAATAGCTGGGGCATTGGCAGATATCTTCACATCCTCATTGACCACAGGTGAAGCTGTAGAGGACTGGAGATTAGCGAATGTTGTTCCCTTGTTTAAGGAAGGATGCAGGGATAATCCAGGAAGCTATAGGCCGATGAGTTTGACGTCTGTGGTGGGGAAATTCTTGGAGAAGATACTGAGGGACAAGATATATGCGCATTTGGAGGAAAATAGACTAGTTAGTGACAGGCAGCATGGTTTTTTCCAGGGAAGGTCATGTCTCACCAACCTGTTTGAGTTTTCTGAAGAGGTAACAATGATAATTGATGAGGGAAGGGCTGTGGATATAGTTTATATGGACTTTAGTAAGGCATTTGATAAAGTCCCACATGGCAGGTTGGTACAAAATCTAAAATCACAAGGAATTTGGGGTGGCCGGGCTAGATGGATAGAAAACTGGCTTGGTCCTAAAAGACAGAGGGTAGTGGTGGAAGGATGTTTTTCAGAATGGAGACCAGTAACTAATGGTGTTCCACTGGGGTCAGTCTTAGGTCCTTTATTGTTTGTAGTATATGTTAATGATCTGAAGAAAAATGTGGGTGATCCGATAAACAAGTTTGCTGATGACATGAAGATTGGTGAAATTGCTGACAGTGCCAATGATTGTGAAAGTATACAATATGATATAGATAGATTGGCAACTTGGGCACAGAAATGGCAAATGGAGTTTAATGCAGACGAATGTGAGGTGATGCATTTTGGAGGATCAAATTTCGGTGTGAATTATATTGTAAATGGCAGAACCCTTAGAAACACTAACATTCAGATGGATCTGGGTGTGCAGGTCTACAGTTCCCTGAAAGTGGCAACACAGGTAGCCAAGGTGGTTAAGAAGGCATATGGCATGCTTGCCTTCATTGCCTGGGGCATGGCATACAAGAGTTGGCAAAAACATGTTGCAGCTATATAAAATCCTTGTTCGGCTGCATTTGGAGTATTGTGTGCAGTTTTGGTCACCACACTACCAGAAGGACATGGAAGCTTTGGAGAGAGTACAGAGAATGTCCACCAGGATATTGCCTGGTCCCCAGGGCATTGACTATGAGGAAAGGTTAAAAAGACTAGGATTGTTTTCACTGGAAAGACAGCAGCTGAGAGGAGACCTGGTAAAGATCTACAAAATTATGAGAGGCATAGATAGGATGGATAGTCAGAGGCTTTTTTCTAGGGTTGAAGTTTCAATTACAAGGGGGCACCGGTTCAAGGTCAGAGGGGGAAAGTTTAAGGGAGATGTACGAGGGAAGTTTTTCATGCAGAGAGTGGTAGCAGCCTGGAATATGCTACCAGAAGTGATGGTGGAAGCAGGCACAGTGAAGACATTTAAGAGGCAACTAGATAGGTACATGAATAGGGAGGGAATAGAGGGGTATGGATCGAAAAATAGCAGATTTGTTTTTAGATTAATTAGGGCATGATGGTCGGCACTGGCTTGGAGGGCCGAAGGGCCTGTTCCTGTGCTGTACTTTTTCATTTGTTTATTTTGTTCATTTGTTCATCACTACCTTTGAGGTCTTACCTTTTAGCTTGGTTTCTAACTCCCTATAATCTGCTTTTAGGGCTCCATTCCCTGATGCTCCAGCTCCGAACCCTGGGCTTCCAGGAGCTGCAGCTATAGACACTTGCTGCACATGTTCTGGTCCCAGTGGCCAACTTCCCACATGAAGAAGGAGGAGCATGCCATGGCTTCCTTCTTTGACTTAGGAATCACATGTAGGCCACACCAAGTAAGGAAGTCAGATTTCCTTCTCTTTAAAGGACATTAGTGAACCACATGAATTTTTGTAGCAATGGCTACAATTAGGCTAGCTTTTAATTCTAGATTTTCCTTTATTGAATTCACATTTCACCATTTCGTAAGGCAGGATTCAGGTTCTTGGGACCATGGATTCCCAGCATGGTAACATTGCCCAGCAGCATTACCACCACACCACCAGCTCCCCCTTACAGTGCCACTAAAGACTTTTCTAAGTGTGGGTCATTACAACTCTCCCCTCTTGCTTGTTCTTCCTCTGAAAGAGAAACAGAAAGTGCTGCAGAATCCCAGCAGGTCTGGCGACATCTTAAGAGAGAGAAACAGAGTTAACATTCAAAGTCCAATGAGCAAAGGCTTTTGCTTTGTTCTTCTTTGAGGTTGCTGATGTTACTTTTCCAACATTGCTCAAATCCAAAACTCTTATATGACTTGGCAGAGAGGCTAAAAATTCACCTGAAGCACAATGTACAGTGTACAGCAGAGTTCCTTATACTGAGTGGTTTTGCAATGAGTTATCAGTCCAATGCTTTTGCGCTGAACACTTTTTGAAGGCCTGGGGCTGAATTTTACATTTTTCACCATGCTCAGGAATGCAGAATGGACACAGAGTGTTGTGCTTGCTACCATCTTGTCATGTTTGACTTACCAGGTCAAAGGCCAGAAGACCAATTACTGGCCATCCGATGAATTGGAGCCCACATAGAGAAGCAAAGACACACTCTACACCCAATCACACTATAGGCCAGGATATCATGCAGCGCAGGGTAATAACTCAAACAGGAAGTAGTTTACGGTTTAGATCCTTCCTGAAAGCCTGATTTATTTAAACAATTGCCGGCTCATAGCAATGCATAAACTAGTTTCAAACAAACAAAGAGATGCTGCCATTTTCACTGGCAGGATCTGCTACTACATCTCAGTGCCAGGCTTTTTCTCCTTCCCTTGTGCCATCTCATCATTGCTGCACTGAAAGACTCTCAAACTGTTTCACAGCTGACATTTTAAAAAGGCAGTGAGCAACAAAAAATTTCAGATGATTGAGTCATTGAAAAGAGGCTTGGTAAGTAACTGCACTACATTTTGTAGATGGAACACACTGCTATACATCGGCAGTGGAGGGAATGCAAGTTGAAGATGATTGGTGGGTATCAATCAAAACTGTCTGTTTCTTTCATCAAAGCAAGTGGAGAGTATTTCAACACAGTTCTGATTTGTATCTCATAGATGGTGGGTACACTTTAGGAAATCAGGAAGCTATTTGCGGAAGAAATCTTAGCCCTAATATGCTTTTGTAGCCTGAGCGATCTTTATTTTCTTACTTGTAATTTCTACAAATATATTTTCACTGGACTATTTTTCAGAAATATCTTCCCCAGTTATAGCAGTAATGTATTCCCTAATCAGAAACGCCACCCACACCCCCACCTTTGTTGCCTTCTTTTCTATCCTTCCTATATCATCGAAAACCCAGAACACTCGGTTGCAAGTCTTGTCCATCTACCAGTCAAATTTCTGTAACAGTTATGAAGTCCCAAACCCATGTTCTTAAACAAGCCCTAAGTTCATCAGCCTTACCTGTAAGACTCCTTGCATTGAAATAAATGCAATTTAATTCTTCAGAGTTACTGCATACTCTAACGCTCTCTTGTCTTTCTTTTCTAATTGACGTGCTGTCCTCACATTCAGAATCTTCCCCATCAATCCTTCTGTTTATCCTGCTCTGTAGAATTCCTCCACTCGTCTTCTCTGTCAGTATAACATCTCCCTTAGTGGAATGAACAAATCTCCCTGCTAAAATATTGGTCCCGTTCCAATTTAGGTTAGACCCAAGATGCTGCCAGAACTGCTGAGCTTCTCCGGCAACTTTGTTTTTGTTCCTGATTTACTGCATCCGTAGTTCTTTCATTTTTTATTTAGGTTAGACCCATCCTTTTTGAACAGTTCTTTTCTATCCCAAAAGACATTCCAATTGTCCAAAAACATGAATCCCTGAACAGTGAACCGGCGGTTCAGCCATTGATTTATCTCTTTTAATTTTAGTCTTCTACCTGACCTCTTAAATTCACTCTGTACTGCTTTAATCTGTTCCCTGAGAATGTCACTCCTACTAATGTGCACAATAATTTCTGGCTTCTCAATCTCACCTTTAATAATATGCATGAAATGTTTAGAGACATCCCTAATCGTAGCGAATACGATTACAAATTATTTTAATAGCTGAGGAATCGCAAATGGTATGGAACATTGCATAATTAGCAGTGAATTCCCCAGGCTGACCATATGATAGAGGGATGGTCATTGGGTAAGCAGCTGATGATGGCTTGACCTAGGACGCTACCCTGAGGAACTGGGACTGAGATGATTGACTTCCAAAAACCAGAATCATTTTATACAGTGGTAAGTATGACACTAACGAGTAAAGATCTTTCCTCCTGTTTCGTATTTCAAGGGCTCCTTGCTGCAATATTTAGTCAAATACTGCTTTGCTTTTAAGGACAGTCACACTCAACATGCTTCTTGCATTCAGCCCTTTTGGATCATGTTTGGATCAAGGCTTTATTGAAGCCAGGAGCCGAGATATAAACTGAATATCAGTGACCAGGTCATTGCTGAGTAAGTGCCACTGGATAAGCACAGTCAATGACACAGAATCGCAGAAAGAGGCCCTTTGGCCCATTGTGTCCGAACCAGCTCTTCAAACGAGCACCATGACTTAGCGCCATTCTCTTGCTTAATGCTTCTATTTAAATAGGCATCTAATGTCCTCTTGAGTGCTTTTACTGTCCCTGCCACCATCACACTTCCAGGCAGTGCATTCCAGATGCAAACCACTCGTTATCTGAAAAAGAATTTTCTCACATCATATTTTACTTCTTTGGCAAATCAGTTTACACCTGTGCCATCTCGTTCTTGAATGCTTTATAAACCGATGATCAAGGGTCAGCTGACAGGCTGCGTTTGTCCTGCCTATTGAAGATAGGGCATTCCTGGGCCATTTTGTACATTGTCAGGTACGTGTCAGTGTTGTAGCTGTACTGCATCAGGGGCTAGGAGCAAAGCTAGTTCTGGAGCATAAATCCTCCATATTATTATCTATACGTTGTCAGGGTACACAGCCCCAGTAGTTCCCGTGTCTTCAGCCTTTTCTTTAATATCACACGAAATGAATCAAATTTATGATGGGTATCTTTTAGCTGGTATCTATGATGTTGGGCATTTCAGGAGGAGGCTGAGATGGCTCACCCACTTGGCATTTCTGTGCTACAGTGGTTGCAAACACTTCAGGCTTGTCTTTTGTACTGATGTTGCTAAATATTAATCCATAATTTCAAAATGACATCCACGCGCCGTCTATAATTTTGGAGACACTAAAGCATCATTCCCTGCCTCATGTCCAGTAACTTGATCAGGCTCTGATTCCATTTGAATAGAGGACCCAGACGACAAGTGCCCACAGGGTGGCACCTACCATGGATGGCACGTGGTGACAGGCCCGCCTGCAGATGAGTCAATCCCAGCGGCAGCAAGGTGAGGTCCCAAGTTGTCCTTAATTGGCCACAGAATGGCCTCAATTGGCAGTGGGACATATAGGTTGATCATAGGTCTTCCTGTGCAGAATTCAATTACAGTGGAGATGAGAAGGTGGCAAGGTTTGGGTACACTATCCCCCACACCAACCACTGCCACCACCCCCCCTCACCCCATCCCCAACCCTCCTCAAAACAGCTGCTTCTCATGACTTCAAGTACAATATCTCTGGGAGCATGTGCTTCCATTCATTATTTCCATCGTCTGCTTTCCTCCAGTTTAATTCAAAAGAATGATCTTCAGAGAATGACGCTGACAATGATGACAGAAATATGCTACAAACATCCATAAACATAAACAATAATTCCACAGCAATGCACTCAAGAACAGCTAAAAGAAAGAATCCACAATCTGTTTTTCCAATCGTCCATATTTTTCCTCTGCTTTCTGCCAAGTTCCATTTTGATGTGTGAATATTAATACTGGGTGACATCGTCAGCAGCTACAATACTTGCTAAAGGGCTGTGAGGAAGACCAAATGCTTTGTTTCTCCTCATGGGAGGGTCTAGGGCCACAGAACATAGCCTCAGAATATAGCGGTGCCAATTGAAGACTGAGATAAGGGGGAATTTCTTCTCTCAGAGGAATGAGAGCCTTGGGAACTCCTTGCCAGAGAGAGCTGTCAGGGGCAGGGGATGAGTCTTTGTGCATACTTAAGGCTGCGATAGATAGACTCTTCATCAGTAGTGGAATGAAGAGTTATGAGGAAAGGGCAGGAGAATGGATGTGAGGAGTGTCAGATCAGCTTTGAGGGACTGAACAGCCTACTCTGGTTCATATTTCTTATGGTCTTATGGTGTGAAATTGTGGCAGATATCCTAACATTATAACAGCTCCTGGATTAGCTGCTATAAATCACAGCAAGTACATTCAAAGTAGGAGCAGAAATAGATCATTCGGCCTTTTGAGCCTCAGCCGCATCTCAATAAAATCACAGCTGATCTGTTTGTGTTCTGAAGTCTACATTTCCAGCTGTGCCCAATTACTCCTAATTCTCCTACCCAGCAAGAATCTATCCACCACTATCTTAAAAACATTTAGGGACCTCACCTCTACCATGCCCTGAGGCAGAGCTTTCAAAGTCACACAAGTCTCTGAGAGAAATGAATTTCCCTCATTTCTGTCCTGAAAGGGCGACCCTTAATTTTCAAAAAAGTGCCTCCTAGTTTTGGATTAGAACAAAGAACAATCAAGCACGGGAACAGGCCCCTTGGCTCTCCAAACCTACACCAACACATTTTGCCCTTCTATGCTATTACGTGGATTCGTCCAGGTGCTTCTTGAATGTGACTATTGTAACTGCACCCACCACCTCCTCTGGCAGCGTGTTCCAGGTACTCACCACCCTTTGTGTGAATAACTTGCTTCGCACATCTCTTTTAAACATTCCCCCCACCCCCACCACACACACCTTGAACCTGTTCCCTCTATTAATTGACCCCTCCACCCTAGGAAAATGCCTGATACTTTCCACTCAATCCATGCCATTCACCATCTTATAAACTTCTGTCAGGTTGCACATCCCCAACCTCCTGTGTTCCAGTGAAAACAAACCCAGTCTATCCAACCTTTCTTCATAGCTAAAATCCCCCATACAGGCAACATCCTGGTAAACCTTTTCTGCACCCTGTCCAAAGCATCCACATCATTCTGGTAATGTGGCGACCAGAACTGTATGCAATATTCCAAGCATGGCCTAACTAAAGTTCTATAAAGCTGCAGCATAACTTGCCTATCCTTATACTCAATGCCCCTTCCAATGAAGGGAAGCATGCCATAGGTCTTTTTTACTGCTTTATCTACCTACACTGCCACCTTCAGTGATTTGTGGACCGGCACACCAGGACCCCTCTGTATATCAATACTCCTAAAGGTTCTGCCATCCACTGTACAATTTTCTGCAGTATTTGATCTTCCAAAATGCATCACCTCACATTTGTCTGGGTTAATCGTTATCTGCCATTTTTCTGCCCGTGCCTCCAACTGATCTATATCCTGCTGTATCCTCTGACAATCCTCCTCACTATCTTCACCGAACTTTATTTCAGCCACAAACTTACTAATTACGCCAACCGTGTTTTCCTCCAAAGCATTTATGTAGACCACAAACAGCAGAGGTTCCAGCACTGATCCCGGTGGAACACCACTAGTCATAACCGTCTATTCCGAAAGGCATCCTTCCACTGCTACCTTCTGTCTCCTATGACTAAGCCAGTTCTGTATCCATCTTGCCAGCTCACCCTGATACTATTGACTTCACCTTTTGTACCAGTCTGCCGTAAGGGACCTTGTCAAAGTCTTTACTGAAGCCCATGTAGACAACATTAACCGCTTTTCCCTCATCAATCATCTTCGTCACCTCCTCAAAAAACTTGATCAAGTTAGTTAGGCACAACCTTCCCTGCACAAAATGTATTGCTAATACGTTCCATTTGCTTCTAAATGTGTATAGACCTTGTCCCTGAGAATCTCTTCCAATAATTTCCCTACAACTGACATGAGGTTCTCAGGACTGTAATTTCCTGGTTTATCCCTGCTACCCTTCTTAAATAATGAGAAAACATTGGCTATTCTCTAGTCCTCTGGGATCTCACCTGTGGCCAAAAAGGATACAAAGATGTTTGTCAATGATTGATCCACAAGAGGTTTTCCATCTTGTCCTTGTCAGGACCATTCTGGATCTTTTACACTTCAATGAAGTCACCCCTCAGTCTTCTAAACTCCAATGGAAACAGAATCTCAGAAAATAATTCGTCATTGCTGGTAACAAAGTTGAATCCCCAGCACAGACCCCTGGCTGGGTCTCCAATCGCTACATCTTGTCAGCCAGCTAATTTTCTATCCATGCCAATATGTTCCTCTCCACACTGTGAGCTTTTATTTTCCACAATAACCTTTGATGTGGCAACTTTACCAAATGCCTCCTGGAGATCCAAATAAACCATGTGAATAGGCTCCACTTCATCCACAGCATGCTACTTCTTCGAAGAACTCCACGAAATTGCTAAATACTATTTCCCTTTAATGAAACTTAGCCATCTCTTCTTGTTCATCTTGAGTTTTTCCAGTATGCTGCTATAACCTCAAAAAAATTCACAGAATACGCTAATGGACTATAGCTTTCTGTTTCCTACCTCCCCCCTTTCCTGAATAGACAAGTTATATTGGCTATTTTCCAGTCCGATGGAACCTTTCTGAGTTTGGGGAAATTTGGAAAACTAACACCAATGCATATGTTATCTCATTAGCAACCTCTTTTAACATGCTAGATTGAAATCCATGGAAATCCAGCATGAACGGTTGGGAGACTGTTAGCCTTTGATTTGACCTGATTTGATTGACCTGGTTTGATTTGACTTGATTAATTATTGTGACATGTACCTCAGTACAGTGAAAAGTTTTGTTTTGAGTTTAGTACAGGCAGATCATAAGATACAAAGTGCATTAGGGTAATAGAACAGAGCAAGGAATACATTGTTACGGCTGCAGAGAAGGTGCACAGAGAGCGAGATCAACTTTAAATTAAAAATTTGAGAGGTCCATTCAAAAGTCTGTCAACAGCAGGGAAGACACTGTTCTTGAATCTATTTATACGTGTATACAAACTTTAGTATCTTCTGCCTGACGGTAGAGCAGGAAAGAGAGTATAACCAGGGTGGGAGGGGTGTTTGATTATGTTGGTTGGTTTCCAGAGGCAGCGGGAAGTATAGATTGAGTCAGTGGATGGAAGGCTAGTTTGCGTGATGGACTGGGCTGTGTTCACAACTCTCTGTAGTTTGTTGGGAAGAGCAGTTACTAAACCAGGTTGTGATGCATCCAACTAGGACACTTTCTATCATGCATCTATAAGAATTTGTAAGAGTCCTTGTCGACATGCTGAACTTCCTTAGTGTCGTGAGGAAATAGAGACATTGTCAATCTTTTTTAACCATTGTATGAACATGGGTGGACCAGAACAGATTGTTGGCGATCATCAATCCCAGGAACTTGACATTCTTGACGATCTCCATCTCAGCACTATTGATGCATCCAATCATTTTACACCTACTTGGATGCTCACAACATCTCTGCTTGGCTTCCTTTGCCTGTTTCTCTATGCCGCCTTGTTCAGAAGTTAAGGACACACAGTATTTCTGTCTTGCTTTGACACAAAGTCAGGCAGCTTGTCATGATTGTCAGCAGTGGTCAGTCAAAAGTGTTGACATATTGCTGTATAGCACTGTGCTACATCAATGTTACACCTTCACCAATGTGCCAGCTGCTTACACAGTAAACACACTGGATGTGCTCAACACAATGGCCATGTCTCAAAATCTAACTGAAATCTAAACCAATCCTTGGTCAAGTCAAGAAAGATGACCTTCAGTCATGGGCAGCATCTGATATTAGTATAACGCCTTGAACATGGGCAGTCAGCTAGCTGGGGTAGTCAGGGCCAGCAGATCCATCTCACCATAGTCTGGGGAATGGGTCACAGTTGATTCTGCAGATCCATTGCAACCGGTCTGGAGTTTCATCATCAGTCAGTCAGGAAGCTATACAGAGATAGGTTAGCCACCAGTCTGGGCTATCTGACTAAGTCATTCAGAGGTGTGGGCTGTGGTTAGTCTTTGGAGTCAGCTCAATGAAAGTCAAGGTTGAGGGGGGGAGGGGAGGGTTACCAAGAGCCACTGCTGTGGTGGGCTGGTTGGGAAATTCAACTCTGGGGATTAGAGGCAGCACACTGGGATGCAGAGGGGACGATAGTTGTGAATGGAGTAACTGAACAGAATGGGGGTGACAATAGTCTATTAGATAATATGGGTTGCTGCAGAAGGGAGGTCATTGACTGTCACAACCACCCTGGCTTCGACAGGGGTAATGCAGCATAACGGCTGGCATGGCTAAGCTGTAGTGCTGGAGCACAGGGAGGTGAAAATGTAAATTACATGTTTGGATGCTCAGTATTGATGGGGTTGACAAAGAGTATAAGGAGGAAAGGAACTTGGATTGGGAGTTGTTGCGGGGTCTTCACTAGATGACCAGGCTTAACCTGAGACTCACTTTGTCAAACAATCTGCATTAGCTTCCATTATCAGGCAAAATGTAATTGTTCGATGGATATGGAAAATAGTTACAGCCAGATCAAGAGTGGGCATAGTAAGTGGATTTATTCTCTCTGAGTAGTTGAGCTGTATTTTGAGTGGTGTGAAGCTAATCAAGGGGCAATTGCATTAATGAGGTACTAATACAGAATAGATTGAAGAAATCTGTGATCATAGTATTCCACATGTGAAGTGTCTAACTGTGTGGGATACAAATCCTGATTACAAGCAATCTTATCATTGCCATTGATCATTTCTGATTGAAGATAGTCATCCAGGCGACGGCCTAGTGGTATTATCACTGGACTGTTAAATCAGAGACCGAGATAAATTCTGGAGAGCTGGGTTTGAATCCCGCCACGGCAGATGGTGGAATTTGAATTTAATAAAAACGTGTAGAATTAAGAATCTAATGATGACTGTGAATGCATTGTTGGAAACACCCATCTGATTCACCAAAGTCCTTTAGGGAAGGAAACTGCCATCCTTACCTGGTCTGGCCTACATGTGACTCCAGACCTACTGCAATATGAGTGACTCTCAACTGCCCTCTGGGCAATTAGGGATGGGCAATAAATGCTGCCCGAGCCAGCGACACCCTCATCCTATGAATGAATAAAGAAAAGATAAAAATCTGTGAAGCAGAAGCAAGCACAGGCAGCATTCAAAGTGTCACTTAGGATCACAACTCACAAAAACAATCCAATACCTTGTTAGCTGCACAAAGATCTGGAGCTGATTTCCTCACATGCTGAACTGTAAGTATTTGATAGCATGCTGTTAGATGCAGTTTCTGGGGTAATGTGGAGGGTGTGAGGCAAGGGATAAATCATCATACAGCACTT
The DNA here is from genome assembly GCA_024137785.1 of Ginglymostoma cirratum. Classification (NCBI taxonomy): domain Eukaryota; kingdom Metazoa; phylum Chordata; class Chondrichthyes; order Orectolobiformes; family Ginglymostomatidae; genus Ginglymostoma; species Ginglymostoma cirratum. The sequence continues at coordinate 19,711,303 of JAHRHZ010000065.1, forward strand.
ACAGTCTCTGACAGTACTTATCTAGCATTGCCTGTGCTGCCCACCTGAGAAAGCACACCAATGCCTCTAATTCCTCAGAAACCTGAGAAAATTTGCCATGTCCACAAGGACAACTTTTATGAATACACAACAGAGAGCATCCTGTCTGGATGCATCACTGTTTGGTATAGCAACTACTCTGCAAAGACCAAGAAATACAAAGAGTTGTGAATGCAGCCTAATCCATCATGAAAACCAGCCTTCCTTCCATTGACTTTGTCTACACTTCCCGTTGCCATGGGAAAACAGCTAACATAATCAAAGATCCTACCCATCCTCTTCCATTGGGCACAAGATACAAAAATTTGAAAACATATACCAACAGATTCAAGAACTACATCTTCCCTGCTGTTATCAGATTAATGAATGGGCCTCTCATATATTGGAGTTGATCTTTCCCTGCACCTTCTCTGCAGCTGTAACACTATATTCTGAATTCTGTTCTCCTATCCTGATGTACTTATGTAAGGTATGATTTGTCTGGAAAGCACACAAAACAATATTTTTCACTGTATCTCAGTACATGTGACAATAGTAAATCAAATTCAATCAAAAGTCCATCATTCCCAATACTAAGAGTAGTAGTCAATGAGCCTTGGTGAGAGGTGGGTGCAGTGATAAAGTAAAAGTGTACGGGATGGTCCTTTGACGTAGCAGAGCGAAGACAATCATTCACGTTGTTCCTGCACGGTCGGGTGTTCCTTTTAATCCAGGACACAGCACTGACCTGAGCTGTTACCTTTCTCCAGGCTGGTTCTGTCTGCAGGTGTGGCTTCCTTTTCTGGCCAGCAGGAAAAAGCACTGTTTCTATATGGACAACCCCATGCAGCAGCACTTCCAGGTCCCTGTCAGTGAAGGAAGGTGATGGCTCTGCTTTCTGGGCCATGGTCACAGTGGAGCACTGCAGTATGAGGGGCAACGTTCCCTCAAATTATATCTTCTCCAAGGTATATGTACAGCAGCAGTTCCCAGAAACAATGCGTCAGCACACGCAGAACCTCCCAGTGGCTACAGCTTAGAGGCAGTGTTGGTGAGGGGCAGTTCCTGAAACTGGGGCTTAAATATTGCATCTGGCACATGAACACGGTGGACTCCCAGCTGAGATAAACAAGACAGCATCTCCTACTGCATGATTGGATGAGAGGGGCACCAACGAGGCCTGTTTGCATATTAATAGGATGAAGGTTGCATGAGAAAAGTTGACATTGACCATGGTGGACTGAGCACCATGAATTTTACTTAAAGGATCACTTTGTCAAAACAATTGGGGAACTTCAACCCATGGTGTTCATTGTAGCTGCCATACAGAACACCAGTAGATGGAGCAGTAGGAAGCAGAATAAAGCATGGAGCGATTGCTTGATGAAGGACCTATATTGTTTTCTCATGCATTTTGAATCCCGAATACGTTTTCCTATTTATACATCCAAGAAGCTCACAGTCAGCCAAGAACTTGAGATTCAAAGTGTGTTACAAATCTGAAGCTTAAGCAACCATAGTATTTTGGGATTGTTTCTTTTACTTAGGTTAAAATGGAGAAATTAATGTGAACTGAATTCTGCTGACAATAAATCTAGGTGACATTGCTGTTAAAAGTTAAAGTAAGATCCAAAGTATTTTGCTGATATGGAGATTCACCATATTGACACATGTAAACAATAACCCAATAATCCCAATAATCAGGAGGGTTTAAACTAGTTTGGCAGGAGAATGGGAAACAGAGCTATGGATCAGAGAATGGGGTAGTTGGTGTACAGGCAGATACAGTGTGCAGTGGGTCTGTGAGGCAGGATAGACAGTTGATAGGGCAAAGTTGCAGTCAGTGTGACAGGTTGAAGTGTATCTATTTTAATGCAAGAAGTGTCAGGAATAAGGGTGACAAACTTAGAGCATGGATCAGTACTTGGAGCTACGATATTGTGGCCATTACGGAGGCTTGGATATCAAAGGGGTGGGAATGGTTGTTGGATGTTCCGAGGTTTAGATGTTTCAAAAAAAGTAGGGAGGGAGGTAAAAGAGGTGGGGGAGTGGCATTGCTAAGCAGGGATGATATCACAGCTGCAGAAAGGGAGGTCGTGGAGGACGGTTTCTCCACTGAGTCAGTATGGGTGGAAGTCAGAAACAGGAAAGGAGCAGTCACTTTATTGGGAGTTTTCTATAGACCCCCCAATAGCAACAGACACACCGAGGAACAGATTGAGAAGCAGATTGTGGAAAGGTGCAGAAGTAATAGGGTTGTTGTCATGGGCGGCTTCAACTTCCCTAATATAGACTGGAGCCTCCTAAGTGCAAATAGTTTTGATGGAGCAGATTTTGTCAGGTGTGTCCAGGAAGGATTCCTGACACAATATATAGATAGGCTGAGTGGAGGGGAGGCCATATTGGATTTGGTGCTTGGCAACAAGCCAGGCCAGGTGTCACTCCCACTCTCGGTGGGAGAGCATTTTGGTGATAGCGAGCACAACTCCCTGACCTTTACTATAGTCATGGAGAGGGATAGGAGCAGACGGTACTGGTAAGTATTTAATTGGGGGAGGGGGAATTACAATGCTATTAGGCAAGAACTGCAGAGCATAAATTGGAAAAAGATGTTCTTAGGGAAATGCGTGACAGCATAGCTTTGTGAGGGGCAGGTCATGCCTCACAAGCCTTATTGAATTCTTTGAGGATGTGACAAAACACGCTGATGAAGGTAGAGCAGTGGATGTGGTGTAAATGGATTTTAGCAAGGCATTTGATAAGGTTCCCCATGGTAGGTTCATTCAGAAAGTAATGGAGGCATGGGATTCAGGGAAATTTAGCTGTCTGGATACAGAATTAGCTGTTCAGTAGAAGACAGAGGGTGGTAGTAGATGGAAAGTATTCAGCCTGGAGATCGGTTTGTTCCGCAGGGACAAAAACAAAGTTGCTGGAAAAGCACAGCAGGTCTGGCAGCATCTGTGAAGGAGAAAACAGAGTTAACATTTCAGGTCCGGTGACCCTTCCTCAGAACTGATGGTGGCTGGGAAAACATCAGTTTATATGCAGAAAATAGGGAGGTGGGTGGGGTAGGGAGTAAACGTTAGGATCAAGCCCAAAGAGAGAGAAAGACAGTTGGACAGACAAAGGAGTTGCTAACGATCAGGCTGGGAGGGTGAATAGTTGTTAATGGGGACTGTTAGTGACTAACAACAGGCGGTGTGTAATGGTTATGTGGTAACAAGACCTGGTGTGTGGGGCGGGGGCTGGGACATGGGAGAGTTTAGGCCCTAAAATTATTGAACTCCATATTGAGTCCGGAGGGCTGTAGAGTCCCCAGCGGAAAATGAGGTGTTGTTCTCCAGCTTGCGTTGGGCTTCACTGAAACGCTGCAGCAAGCCAGAGATAGAGATGTTGGCCAGGGGAGCAGGGTGGTGCATTGAAGTGGCAGGCAACAGGTAGTTCAGCGTCTTTTTTGCAAGCAGCACGTTGACGTTCTGCGAAGTGGTCGCCAAGTCTACGCTTCGTTTCCCCAATGTAGAGGAGACCACATTGTGAGCAGCGAATGCAGTAGACTAGATTCTGGGAAGTGCAGGTGAAGTGTTGCTTCACCTGGAAGGTATGTTTGGGCCCTGGGATTCTGGGGAGGGAGGAGGTAAATGTGCAGGTGTTGCACTTTCGCCGGTTAGGGAAGGTGCTGTAGGGCTGTCGGGATGTACTGAGGGCGATGGAAGTGTGGACCAGGGTGTCCCGGAGGGAACTGTCCCTGTGGAAGGCGGACAAGGGAGGGGAAGGGAATATGTGCCTGGTGGTGGCAGCTTGCTGGAGGTGGCGGAAATGGCGTCTGATGATCTTCTGGATGTGGTTGCTGGTGGGATGGTAGGTGAGGATGAGGGGAGCCCTATCGCTGTTGCGGGAGGGAAGAGAAGGGTGAGGGCGGAAGTGCGGGAGATGGGTCGGACCTGGTTGAGGGCCCTGTCAACAATGGAGCTGGGGAATTCTCGGTTGAGGAAGAAGGTGGACATTTCGGAGGCTCCCTTGTCGAAGTTGGCCTCGTCTGAACATATGCTGAACATATGAACAGTGCCTCTGTCTCCGTCGCATACCTGCGTTCAGTTTTGGTCACCTCATTATAGGAAGGACGTGGAAGCTTTAGAGAGGGTGCAGAAGAGATTTACCAGGATGCTGCCTGGACTGGAGGGCAGGTCTTATGATGAAAGGTTGAGGGAGCAAAGGTTTTTCTCATTGGAGTGAAGAAGGATGAGAGGTGATTTGATAGAGGTGTACAAGATAATGAGAGGCATAGATAGAGTGGATAGTCAGAGACTTTTTCCCAGGGCAGAAATGACTATTATGATGGGGCATAATTCTAAGGTGATTGGAGGAATGTATAGGGGAAATGTCAGAGGTAGGTTCTTTGCAGAGAGTTGTGGGTGCATGGAATGCGCTGCCGGCGATGGTAGTGGAGTCAGATACATTAGGGACATTTAAGCAACTCTTGGATAGGCACATGGATGATAGTAAAATGAAGGGTATGCAGGCTAGTTTGATGTTAGTAGGATAATAGGTCGGCACAGAATCGTGGGCAGAAGGGCCTGTACTGTTCTATGTTCTATGTTCTAATAACCAGACAGCTATGCTGGTAGTAACTAAACAGTTAGTCACTGCATCCCAGGAGATGTTAGGAATGTCAAGTTTTAGAAACAGCTACACTTTAAATCATACAGTTAATTCAAAGATATAACGATTTAAGAATCTATAGCCTAGCCACTTTGCGTACCTACCTGGATACAAGAACAAAAACAGAAGCTGCTGGGAAAGCTCAGCAGGTCTGGCAGCATCTGTGAAGAGAAATCAGAGTTAATGTTTCGGGTCTAGTGGCCCTTCCTCAGAACCTGGATACAACGTCCATGTGATTAACATTGGTATAGAGATGGCCTTTGAAAGACAAAGGATTCATAGGAGCCTTTATAAGGTTAAGTTACAGGTTTTACTAAAAATGTCACTGAAACTCACACACAATGTCAGCCTGAAAATAATAACAGTGAAAGAAAAAGAAAGAGGAGAGAGATAGAGATAGCAAATCTCTATAGTTCACCACACTTGAATACAAACATGGCAAGTACCTGACTGTGTCATCAGGTGTGAGGCACTCTCTCTGTTGTTGTAGTACGTAGTGCAGGTCTGCCCCATTCCCTGAAACTGCACTGTTGCAGTCACCTGAGCCATTTTCCACTATATTTGGAGGTGACCATGTCTGCAGGGACTCCACGTACAAAACTCCAGAGAAGTGTTGTGGTGGGGGAGGACATACCCAATGTCGCCCTCATCCTGATGGTCACCTTCATCTAGCTGTGTGTAGGTCCTCAGTATACAAACACCAAGTGTCACTTCCTTACTGAGGTTCTACCTGTCCCCGATGTTGCAAAGGATGGGTCTGGCCTCGTTGCCGCAGAAAGCTCAATGTAGTTGGACCGTTCCATATCATCTGTCCATTATGGAGAGTTTTACAAAGAAAACTATCAGAAAGTGGTCAGCATGTAGCATCCTCAAGATCCTGCAGGAAAAAGAGAGGGTGGATCCTGCCAGGTTATTCCCTGACCAGACTGTCAAAGTCATCTGGCAGAATGTCTCATCACCAGAACTTTCCAACAAGCACCAAGACATTACTTGGTTGGTGGAGAGAAGGGCCCTACCTGTGAGATGCTTCATGTACGCTCAGTTGGTCTGCACCACCACGCTCTGCCCTTGAAATGGCTGCAGAAGTGTGGAGACTGTCATTCAGCTCCTGATGGAATGTGCCTTTGCAAAGAAAATCTGGAGAAAGATGCAGTAGTTTCTGTTGAGGTTTGTCCCAAGCAGCTCAGTGACTCTGTGCTGGATGGTCTGTTTCCCTGGGACACCCACTGAGAACAAACATCGACCGCACATGGAGGACTATCAACTTGGTGAAAGATGCTCTGTGGTCTGTCTGAAATTTGTTGGTCTTTCAGAACAAGGAGTTGACCTTGACTGAGTGTTGAAGACTGGCACATTCCAAGGTTCAGAATTACTAAAGCTACAGGCAGCTGCTGCCAAGATGCAATGGGGAAACACCACTGTCTGAGGACTTCCTGCTGAAGGTAAATGAGGCTCTGTCAGTTACTGGACCATCATAGTGCCTCAGATACATGTAAATGTAGTCTGGTTCAAGTAAGAGATGCTTTTTGGTTTGGATAGAGTCAAATTCCAATGTTTGTTTCCTTGATGTGCTACTGTACAGAACCAAACTGCATTTGTGTCTATGTGCATATATAATGATATTTTATGAATAAAGTATATTTTTTAAATAAAACAGAAGTGTATACGCACAAAAGCCTCTACAGCTTTGGCTGAAGCACCAACACACTAACTGGCAAGGCAAGGCATGGATGTTGCAAGCATGGAGGTAGGTATTACATGCTTGAGAGTTAAGAGAGCAAGCAGGCAGTCCTGAGATGCAATGCTGGGTGCCTGAACCTCCATACAAAGCGTCCTTGTCACAGCCTTTCAATGCTGGCTGTCAGTGTATACTGCAACATCTTAGGTCTGTGTGTCCTAAGTGTCCTGCCGGTGGATCGGAGAGGTGCCATGAGGATTGTGAGGTGTTGGCAAATGTCAGATGCCAATGTCTGTGAACAATATGTGCCTGTGGCTGGTAGCCATGGATCATGCTGTTTGGTGTTGGGCAACATGGAGGCTCCTCCCAGCCAGTGGTGAGCTGAACTCACCAGGTACCTCCTCCGACTTCCACCAGGAGATTTCGGCAAGATACAAAGCTGATGTTGATGAGACGAGCTGTGCTGTTAACTAGAAGTTTAACAAATAACAATTCTCCTTAATTGGCAACTTGCTACTGTCTAGTGAGAAACTCACCTGTACAGCTCAGCAAATGGATAAAAGGTGCAGTGATTTGAGACAGGCCTCACTAGATTTCTCACATGAGTGTGCCACAAATCTCATAAGAGCCTATATTGTTTAGGTCCCTGTAAGATTCCATTCTATGAGTCGAACGGCCTCATGTACTGAATGATTCTGTAATTTTAAATCTCCCATGCTCCAGCACCGGAGGGTCTTGTTTCTCAAAAAACACAGGTACAAAAGCCATAATGTTTGCAGGGAGGTTGAAAATGTCCAGGAAATTTGGAATGTCCAGGAAATTTTGCAGGACCTCACTATTATAAAAGTTTTTTTAGGCCATTGCCAGTCCAGCACCCAGTTAGTTTGAGAGGGTGGTCACCTGCCAGGTAAGAAAACCTGAGGCTGTAGGCCCAATCAAGGGCTAGTCCCCATCAAACAAGAAGATCAGAGGAACTCTGATTGCAGTTCGGGTTCAATGCACAGGATGGAATGGGATTATTGGGGACACAGGGTGGGATCTCAGTGTCGGCAGAAACTAGACTTTAGCGAGACCTTCGACAAGGTTCTGCATGGTAGACTGGTTAGTCAAGTTAGATTACATGGACGCCGGGGGAGCTAGCCAATTGGAAACAAAATTGGCTTGACAGTAGGAGACAGAGAGTGGTGCTGTTGACAGAGGGTTGTTGTTCAGACTGGAGACGTGTGACCAGAGGTGTGCCACAAGGAACGGTGCTGGGTCCAATGTTGTCCATTATTTGTATAAATGATTTGGATAAGAAAACAGAAGGCATGGTTAGTAAGTTTGTGGATGACACCAAAAGTAGTGGTACTGTGAATAGTGAAGAAGTTTATCTAATAGGATCTTGATCAACTCGGCCAGTGGACCAAGGAGTGGCAGAGAGAGTTGCATTTAGATAAATGAGAAGTGGTGCATTTTGGTAACACAAATCAGGACAGGACTTACTCAGTTAATAGTAGCATCCTGGGGAGTGTTATCAGACAGAGAGACCCAGGAATTCAGGTACACATTTCCTTGAAAGTAAAGTCACAAGTAAACGGGGTAGTGAAGAAGATATTTGGCAGGCCTGCCTCCATTGGTCAGAGCATTGAGTGCAGGAGTTGGGACATCATGTTATGGCTGTATAAGACATTGGTATGGCCACATTTGGAGTGCTTTTCCAGTGATCTCTTTGAGGTCACGAGGTGCAGGAGTTCTAGTCCTCACAAAACCTCACAACTGCTTCCCTCCTCTGTGCTCTGAGTCATTGAATCATACAGCAAAGAAACAGCCCCTCTTGCCCATGTCGAACAGGTTTCCTGAGCTGAACTAGTCCCATTTGCCATGCTATAGGAAGGATGTTATTAAAGCAGAAAGGGTGCAAAAAATTTTACAAGGACATTAATGAGACTGGAGGGGTTCAGTTATAAGGAGAGGGTGGATAGGCTGGGACTTTTCCCTGGACTGTAAGAGACTGGGGGGTGGGGTCATCTTATGGAGGTTTATAAAATCATGAGGGGCGTAGATAAGGTGAATATCCAAGGTCTTTGTCCCCAGTGTAGGGGAGTTCTAAACTAGAAGGCATAGATTCAAGGTGAGAGAGGAAACATTTAAAAGGGACATTTAAGAGGAGCAACTTTGTCACATATGTGGAATGAACTGCCAGAGGAAGTGGTAGAGGTGAGTACAACTATAAGATTGAAAAGACATTTGGCTAGGTACATGGAGAGGAAAGGTTTAGAGTGATATGGGCCAAACACAGGCAAATGGGACTAGTCCATGATAGGAAACCTGGTTAGCTTGGACAAGAAGGGACTGTTTTTGTGCTGTGTGACTCTATGACTCAGAGCTGAGAGGAGGGAAGCGGTCACATGGGTGCCAGCCCCCGGAAGGTTTTGTGGAGAATAGCACTCCTGCTCCTCATGATCCCAAAGACGGTGCTAGAAAAGCACTGAGCTACTGGATCCAGCTACTCCCAACTCATTTTAGTTGCTGGGGTTTTTATTTCAGTCTAGGGAAAACCAAACCACAGTTATTTAATTCAAATTGCTGACACGCAGCCTCATTTAAATATGATTACTAACATGCCTCTGTAAACTCAAGGTTACTCAGATGGCATCAAAATCTCCTGTGGTTAAACCAGAAGTAGATGCCTTAGTTTTCAAGAAGGATGTAGATATTGTTCTTATGGCTCAAGAGATCAAGGGCTATGGGGGTGTGGGTGAGCTTAGAGTATTGACCTCGATGATTAGGCATTATGATATTGAATGGCAGAGCAAGCTCAAAGGGCTGTATGGCCTACTCCTGCTTCTGTCTTTTATGTTTCTATGTTAGAGCAGGCTGGGCGTCAAATTTTCCACTTCTTTAAATGTAACTGCCCTTCCTGATCCAGCCCACTGTTAACCACTGTGAAGGTTTAAAATTACCCTGCAACTGCCTCCTTTGCTTCTACAAGAAATATTTATAAACAAAACTCCCCACCACCTGCAAAGAAGTATAAGGATCCTGTCCATGAGCTGACAGAAAGATGTCCAAAGATTAGCAACAACGAGAGCCAAAGAAATTTATAATAATGTTGAAGATGGAGCCCTCCAGTGGTTCTACAATGCATTAACAACCAATCTGCAAACTAGAAGAAATCTTAATTTCCTTAGGTTCAGAAGGAGGCATAAATGGGTGGCTGAAAAACAATGTATAACTGACTGCATAGTTTAGATCTACTATTTTGTGCCTCATTCCTAGGTCTTTGCTATTTCAAGGAACTGTTTGACTGCTTTTAAAGTCATTTTATGACCTTTAAACTGTCCAAAATTTCTACACTTTTTGGGGTTGTGGTCCAATACATGGTAACAAGACCTTGCTTTATCAGAGGTCTTTCACTGTTTCAGAGACCTCTGTTGTAAGTTCACTAACTCAACAGTGAAGTTGATTTTGATGTTTATCTAGCTTCTGGTTGTAGGTGCCTGTATGAGATGGGGGTAGTGGTAATGAGAGGGAAGCCTGGAGATGGAGAAATTGCAATATAGGTCTTCTATGTATCCCTGACCTTTCTGTTTGAAAACTATTGTGCCTCAGCTCCATACCTTGATGTATCAGTTTAAACGCGAGGACCTTTGGAATCAGAAGTCAACCCTCTCGCTTCCTCTGCCATTCAGTTAGATTGAAGATGACCTGTATTTGAAGATGTTTGTTCCATAAGTCTTAACACATTCACCTAAAAGATGATGAACAATCTGAGTTTTGAAAATACGCTAGGACATTTTTCACCGGAGTGTAGGAGGTTGAGGGATGACCTTATAACAGTTTATAAAATCATGAGGGGCATGGATAGGGTAAATGGCAAGGGTCTTTTCCCTAGGGTGGGGGAGTTCAAAGCTAGGGGACATATTTTGTAAGGTGAGAAGAGCAAGATTTTAAAAGGACATGGGGGTTGGGGGCAACATTTTTACAGTGGTTTTAGAGTGGTTTGTATGTGGAATGAACTGCCAGAGGAATGGTTATAACATTTAAAAGGCATTTGGATAAGTACATGAATAGGAAAGTTTTGAAGGGATATGGGCCAAACACAGGTAAGTGGGACTAGTTTGGTTTGGGAAATGGTCAGCGTGGACTATTTTGACTGAAGAGTCTGTTTCCATGCTGTGTGTCTCTATAACTCTATTACTGTAACCTAACCTTGGCAGCATTCAACGGAAGAGAGTTGCAGATTTTCCAATATTCATCACCTCTGAAAAACTGACTCAAATGCTTACAACTTGTAGACTACCTGTGTCTTTCTGTCCCCTTTTGAAGTGAGTGTGGGATACTTTTAAACTTATGAAGAGAGTAAAACTACTGCTCGCAATATACCGTCAATAAATAAATGGCACACCTGGGCATGTTTGAGCACGTCAGTTTTGTGTTTCTTTTCATGAAGTTTAGTGCAGACAGGAGTAAATAGCACAGCTTGGTTCTGTAACCTCCATGTGGTGTCATTCAGGGAGTGGTCAAAGTGCAACAGCCACAGACTAATGATTTTGTTAACAAAGAGGTCTTTGTTCATAATGAGTGAAGATTACAAGGACAAAACTGTTTCACACTCAGTATTTTAAGCTAATAATTTTAGCCACAACTTCTGTTCTCCTCTTCTCACCCCCTACTTCTGCTATACCATGACCCTACCACTGAATATCAAGCCATCATTTCATGGATAGTCACAGATTTCAGTTCCTTTGGAGATGTTCCACTTATGATCTTCAAATTCACAGTCTACCAATTCCAAACTGTCAGCTTCCGCTGCTTTTAAAGATCTACAATAAGACAGCCCTGGTTGTCCTATTGTTTCCATCTGCACCTACCCCACTGAAATCTGTTTTCTTTCCCCTGGTCCAGCCTGGCTTCCTATATCTGCAACTTTTATGTTACCCTCCATGGATTCTTACTTCTAATCATCATGGTAAGTGCTGGGTAAATTAGGTACAACACTATCACCAATCCTTTTTCCTCTAACAATCTAGGGGTTTTCCCATAGTGACTGGTGAAGGATGAACCACAAATAAATCTCAGCATAAGACACTTATCTTTGGTAACAAGGTAAGATTTACCTCATTGTAGTAACAATAAATGGGCTACATTAGCACTGCGGCAAGGTAATGCTCACTAACAAGAAGTAGGTAAGGCGCATGCATCTCCATGAAGAAACTGGATCAGATTGCTAACTTTCCAAACTACCTGTTGCTTCAACCAGTGGCTGTGTTGTCAATCAAAGTAGGTGGAGTTTCAGTTTAGCTCAAATTAACCCTTTCATTTTCATGATCTTGTATTGTCACCTTCTCGCCATGGACATCCAATCTCTCCACATCCTCACTGCCACCAAGATGGTCTCGACATCTTCGATCACTGGAGATCTAACCAGTGCTCATCACCACCATCACCCAACTCTACCTGGCTGAACTTGTTCTCAGAGTGCAAAACTTCTTCTTTGCCTCCACTCCCCCTTTTCAAATAGAAGATTTCCTAAGGGAACCTACATGGATTTTCGCTCTTTCTGCCTTTTCAGGGGAATGATGGAACTTCTTTGTTCCAGTCTAGCTCACTTCTTTGTTCTAGTCTAGCTCACTTCCTATCCCTTAGCAGTTTTTCTGCTACACTGATGGTTGTATCATCAACTTTATTTTCACGTTCCTCCCTTCACATGTTTAGTCTTGGGCTTTTCCTTTCATTTTCTCAATTCTTCTGTCTAAGCTCTAGATGTAGGCTGTTGGCCAATATATTATAAGCCACTGACTCTCACAGCCATATTGATTATACTTCCTTCCCCTTATTATTTGTAAGTACTATATTCCTTTCTTCCAGTTTCTCCATCTCTGTTGCATCTAATCCAATGACTATTCCCAGTGCTTCTGATATGGTTTTCCTTTTCCTCAGTCAAAGATCCTTGCCAAACTTGTCCCATTTTCCACACTTTGTCTCTCAGTCCATCCCCGCTCTCCCAGAACAATGTTAGGGTTCCTGGATCCTCATCTTCCACTCTACCAGCTTTCACATGTAATGCATCACTTGCACCGTTTCTCCCACCTTCGGCACAATGTCCCTCGCAACATGTTCCCTCCTCTTTTAGGATTCCAAAGGCATGATTTCCCTCCTGGGCTACAGTCCTCAACCACCCTCAACTCATCTACCTACCTCACCTTTCTACACAAGTGCAGGAAATGCCACACGCCCCCTCTTCATCTCATCCTCTCCCACTCTTTTATCTTACAATGTCACCTCTTCTGGCATTTGATTTCTCCTGTCTCCAATC
>JAHRHZ010000065.1:19723968-19761901 GCA_024137785.1 Ginglymostoma cirratum
ATTTAATGTTTAATTACTTTAAAAGGGATAAATGAAAGCAAGAAGATTCAAGTACTGGAACAGAGATGTCTTGCTGCACTGTACAGGTTTGGTGAGACCACGCCGGGAGCATTGGCTGCAGTTTTGGGCTCCTTATCTGAGAAAGGACATTTTGGTTTTGAAAAGAGTGCAACAAACATTAACCAGTCTGATTCCTGGGTTGGGAGGACTGACATACGACGAGAGTCTGGATCGATTAAGATTACATCCACCAAAGTTCAGAAGAATGAAGGGATCTCGTTGAAATCTGTAAAATTTTAACTAGACTAAGCAGGGTAAATACAGGAAGGATGTTCCTGATGACTGGGGAGTCAAGAATGGGGGATCATGGTCTAAGGATATGGGATAGGCCATTTAGGACTGAGATGAGGAGAAATTTCTTCATGCAGAGACTGGAGAACCTGTGGAATTCTCTGCCTCAGAAAGTAGTTGAGGCCAAAACATTGAATGTATTCAAGAAGGAGTTAGATGTAGTTTTTCGGGCTTAATGGATTAAAGAGTATGGACTGAAAGCAGGAACATGACATTAAGCTGGTTGATCGGCCATGAGCATAGTAAATGGTGGAGCAATCTCAAAAGGCTGAATGCATGCCTCCTGCTTCTAACTTCTATGCTTCTATGTAAGTGTCTTCCACTCCACTGCAGAAGTCTTGCTTCAGAGGCCTTTCGGCCAATTGGCTGCCGTTGGTTCTATAGTCACCACAGCAACGGTAGGATCACTGCCCACTGCTGGGACTACAAGCAGTCGCAGTACAAGGAGGAGCTCAAAAGCTTTTTGGGTCAGGGTCTTCATAGGGTTAGAAGAAGGGTATGGGAGTGAGGTGCTGAGCTCAGGAAGTCAAAATTAAATAGAGTGGGGTGGTGGGGGCTAGGTGTGGAAATTGCTTGGGTGATGATCTTTGGGGAGAAAACATTTAATAAGTTCAGACGACTCTCAATGGAAATGTTCCCCACCTTACCCAATATCAACAGATACAGCTATTGTTACTGCACTTCCTACTTGGCATGGGCCCTTACCCCCACCCCACACCCAGAGAAAATACAGATGGCAGTGGAATGAGGCCTACAAGTGCCCATTAATTGAGTAATCTAAGGCCTGTATTGGTGTGAGGGCAATGATGTGGCTGACACATCAGCTGATCACCACAACATTTCAGACAACTTGGTGTAAGCGAGTGGGCAATTTAAGGCCACCCATTAGATTATACTTCCATCCCTCCCTGGTCTCAAACCCACTGAGAAAAAAACATAAAAGTCTTGACAGAGTAAATGTGGGAGGATGTTTTCTCTTATGGCAGAATCTAGAACTAGAGGGAAGTGTCACTATTTAAAAAGTCCACTTAAGGCAGGGATAAGACAAATCTTTTTCTCTCAGAGAGTTGTAAGTCTTTGGAAGTCTTGTCTTCCAAAAGGTATGGAAGCAGAGCCTTTGAATACTTTTTTAAGGCAGAGGTAGTTAGATTAAGCAAAATGGTGAAAGCTTATCAGAAGGGAATATGGATTTGAGGCCATTATCAGATTAGCCATGATCTTTTTGAATGGCAATGCAGCACAAGAGAATGAATCCCCCATCCGTGCTCCTAATTCACATGTCAACCCAGCTGATTATTATTTTTGGATGTGACTGTAATTACCTTACAATGCCTTTCAATGCAAAGTTTTAAGTGCTAATTATTTTACTTTGATGAATGTAGGATTTACGAGAAGGAGTAAGTGATTTGGCTCTTCGATACTGTTCCACCATTCAATAAGATCACAGCGGATCTTATGATGTGGCTACATAATCTCCACTTTCTCGTCTGTATCTCTTTATAACACTTGACTCTCTTGTCTATCAAAAAGCCAAATCTGACTTAAATGAATTCAATGAATAAGCTTCCACAGCTTTCAGAGGAAGATGATTCCACTGACCAAGGATTTAACAAAAAAAATCAATTTCCTCATCCAAACCTTAACAAAATAGACATCTTATTCTCAGACTGTGTTCTGTAGTTCTAGTCTCCATCTCCCCTCAGAAGAAACCTCATCCAGTATTCTCACGATCAAGTCCCCTCAGGATGCTATATATTTCAATGAGATCACCTTGCATTCTTCTAAAATTCAATGGGTACAGGCCCAATCTATTCAACATTTCTTAATGAGATAAACCTTTCATCCCAGGAAGAGACAAGTAAACCTTTTCTGAACAGCTTCCAATGCAATTACTGTCTAATCACTTTCAAACAAGCTATGTAAATTTTTGTAATTCTTCTATCAGGACACCCCGATCCATCTGTAACACTGATTCTGCAATTCCTCACCATTTAGATAACATATCACTTTTCTATTCTTCCTGCTGATGTGGCATGTTTACATTTCCCCACATTATACTTCATTTGCCAATCTTTTTGCCTACTCACTTTGTGTGTCTTTATTCCTTTACAGACTATACAATAAGATACGGTATAATAACTTTAATAATCAGGCAGTGATTAAAAAGGCAGCCAGTTTTAAGAATGCAAGATAAACATCAAAGAATATGGCCTGCCTGTTCTTGTGACTGAGATATGGGGCAGAAAGAGCAATCTTTTTATTGGGTTAATGGAGGGGGAGCCACAGACCTAGGTAGAATGTGGTATGTGACCAATGATTGACCTTGACATTAAGGCAACACTTGATTGAATGTTGCATCAAGGAGCCCTTGCAAAACCAGAGTCAATAGAAACGGAAGTGAAGCCTTTCCACTGGTTGGAGTAATACATTGTGTAATAGATGATTGTTCTCGTTAGAGGTCAATCTTTCTGTCCAGGGACACCTCTGCAGGAGTTCCTCAGCGAATTTTACAAGGCCCAACTATTTACGTCTGCTTGATCAATGTTGTTCTTTCCATCGTAAGGTGAGACCTGGGGATGTTCACTGACGATTGCACAATGTTCTGCACTGTTTGCCACTCCTCAGATACTGAAGCAGTCCATGTCCAAGTGCAATAGCAAATGTGGACAACATTGACTCTCACACTTATAAGTGGTAAGTACCATGTATGCCACAAAAGTACTAGACAGTGATCATCTGCAATAACTGAGAACCTAACAATATACCCTTGACATTCAGTTGTATTTTCATTTCTAGTAGCCTAATACCAACATCCTGGGGATTACCATTGACCAGAAACTGAACTAGAAAGACCATATAAATACCACGGCCACAAGAGCAGAGGTTCAAAATATTGGAAGAATTAACTCTGCTTTTGCCTCTTTGAAGACACAAGGTAAAAGTGTACTAGAATATTCTCCACTTACCTGAATGAGTCCAGCTCCAGAAAGCACAATACCATGATTTGCATACCATCCACTACCTTCAACATTTACTCCCTTTACCACCAATGCACAGCAGCAGTAATGAGTGCCATCTACAAATACACGGCAACAATTTACCAAGGCTCTTTCGATAGCATTTTTCAAAGCCACTACCTCCACCATCTGGAAGGACAAGGGCAACGGATGAATGGAAGCGTCACCATCAGCAAGATCGCCTGCGAGGCACACGCCATCCTGACTTAGAAATTTATCATCATTCTGTCCAAGTCACTGGGTCAAAATCCTCGAACTCCCTTCCTAACAGCACTGTGGGTATGCCTAACCACATTGACAGCAATAGACCTCATCAGTGTTGCCATATACAATAAATGAATAAATAAGAAAATGTTCTACTGGAATTGAACATATGTATCAGAAACTGTTCATAATTTAACTCTGGCCTGCTGAGTTATGCCCCAATTCTGGTTCAGAACTACACCACCCTGACACCAAAGAAGACCCTGCAATTTTCAGTTCTTTAGTTTTTGTGAACCAAATACAGTGGTGCAGTAGTAATGTCACTGTACCAGTAATCTGATTCCCAAGCTAATCTTCTAGAATCATAGAATCCACACAGCGCAGATAGAGGCCATTCAGCCCATTAAGTATGTACTAACACTTTGAACAGCATCCTACCCTATACCTGTACCTCCACACTCATCACAGTTAACCTGTCTAGCCTGCACATTCTGGGGTAATTTAACATACCCAATCCACCTGGCCTGTACATCTTTGGATTGTGGGAGGAAGTCAGAGCACCCAGAGGAAACCCACACAGACATGAGAGAACACACAAACTCCACACAGACAGTCATCCAAGGCTGGAATTGAACCCAGGTCCCTGATTGCTGTGAGGCAGCAGTGCTAACCACTGTACCACTCCCATTCTGGGTATATGAGTTCAGATCCCAACATGGCAGATGGTGAAATTTGAGGTAAAAGCTGGAATTAAAAATGAACCTATTGACAACAATGTAATCATTGTCAATTGTCATAGAACAAACTTATCTGGTTTACTACTGTCCTTTAGGTAAAGGAATCTGCTGTCCTTACCTGACCTGGCCTAGATATGACAACAGACCCACAACGATGTGGTTGGCGCTTAACTATTCTCTAACCAATCAGCGATAGGCAATGAATGCTGACCTAGATAGCAAAAGCCACATCCCAGTACAAAAAAAATTGAAGCCTAACTTCCTCAGCAACCAGTGCACAGCGATATTAGTGTGCACCATCCCTAAAATACACTGCAGCAACTGTCCAAGACTCCTTCAATAGGACTTATCAAACCCACAGCCTCTACCACCTAGACGAACAATGGAAGCAAGCCTAGAGAAACGTCACCTCCTCCAACAGTGCCTCGAATTAATACACCATCTTGATTTGGAAATCTATTGCCATTTCTTTATCATTGCTGATTCAAAATCCTGTGATTCACAGTCTAACAGTCCTGTTGGGGTAACTATCCCATACACACTGCAGACTTTCAAGAGTATAGGTCACTATCATCTACTCAGGAAAAGCAAAAATGGGTAAAAGAAATACCAGTGATGACCGCATCATATAAAAGAATATTATGCATTGAGAACAAGGGTAGAGGACCTTCAAAATCGTGAACAGGACCCAATTCCAGAATCAACCTTAATCAAATCGCATTGTGTAGTCCCAGAGTATTAAGGCCACAAATCGCAATCTGACCTTTCTGTACTTCATTTTGACTCCCATGAGTTTCATGGAATTGGACCATTTTGACAAGAAAAATGTTTCACGGCACCTCAAAGGAATCATGAACATATTCCCAAGCTCAGCATGAAAAAAGTCTCTTGCTTGGAATTCTCCTATTTATAGGCTTGAGATAAGAAGAAAAAGTGTCCCTTCAATTTCAATAAATTGATACTGTATCGTTAGGAGGATGTGTTTTTATTGCAGTAACTGACCTGTATCCTCCAAAGGAAAGTTGACATTATATTGAGCAGGATTATATAAGTGTTGACATCCATTACAGTCTGTTTTAGCAATGGAGAAGTTTCATTATGCATTCAAAACTGCAAAATTTTCTTTTCCAGAAAATGCCACTGTCATGTTTTGATCTGAGATTAAATGTCCAGTGACCTTCAGCCTTGAAAGAAGTGGCAGTGCTGCTGTATATTTTAAAAAAAACTAAGCAGTTGCTGCGCTGCATTGATTGACAAGCAATCTGCTTTGAATAGGAAATGTAATAGCAATTGCAGATTTGAAAAACAGCCACCTGGTATTGCAGTTTCAATGGACCACATTGCTGATATTTCCCAGAATTTGTTTTGACAGATAGCACCATTATGAATGTTTAGCTGAGTTTGAAATGCTTCAGAACCAGTTATTTCTGCTGCGAAGGAAAGGGGAGACACTAAACACATTTTCATTGACAATTTTAAAAGAACATTAAAGGAATCTTTAGTGTCACAAATATTGTGGGTTTTTTTTCAGTACAGATTGACCAATTGAGGGGATTGCACTTTTGAATAACTCTTACGTATTTTCTCCCGCGGTATGAAGTGTATTTGAATATAACAGCCCTAATAGATTTATAGAAGACCTTTTTCATTGTCTATTTCAAAGATATCTTGAAGTTTGCCCATAGTGGATTTTAGAGAGGTGGCTTTGGATGGTAGATGGGGAGGATGGATGCATGTCTTATATGCAATGTATGGGGAAAATGGTGGCATTGCAGGCAAGGAGGTGGCTTTGAGGGTTTGGGGGTCATGGATGTGGCATGTGGAGTGGTTAGATAAGTGAGGGCCTGAGGGCTAGTCTTCGTCAGTGAAACTGGACTAAAGTCCCACTAAACAGAAGTGAGCATTCCAGACTGATGGCCTCACCATCATTTCAACATGCAGGTAGACTGGGAGAATCAGGATGGTACTGGACCCCAAGAAAGGGAGTTTGTGGAATGCCTCTGAGATAGATTCTTAGAACAGCTTGTACTGGAGCCTACCAGGGAGAAGGCAATTCTGGATCTGGTGTTGTGCAACGAACCGGATTTGATCAGGGACCTCGAAGTAAAGGAGCCATTAGGAGGTAGTGACCATAATATGATAAGTTTTAATCTGCAATTTGACGGGGAGAAGGGAGAATCGGAAGTGTCAGTATTGCAGTTGAACAAAGGGAACTATGGAGCTATGAGGGAGGAGCTGGCCAAAGTTCAATGGTGCAATACCCTAGCAGGGATGGCAGTGGAACAACAATGGCAGGTATTTCTGGATATAATGCAGAAGGTGCAGGATCAGTTCATTCCAAAGAGGAAGAAAGATCCTAAGGGGAGGCAGGGGCGGCCGTGGCTGTCGAGGGAAGTTAAGGACTGTATAAAGGTAAAAGAGAAGAAGTATAACGTGGCAAAGATGAGCGGGAAGGCGGAGGACTGGGAAACTTTTAAAGAGCAACAGAAGATAACGAAAAAGGCAATACGCGGAGAAAAAATGAGGTACGAAGGCAAACTAGCCAAAAATATAAAGGAGGATAGTAAAAGCTTTTTTTAGGTATGTGAAAAGAAATAAAATGGTTAAGACTAAAATTGGGCCCTTGAAGACAGAAACGGGTGAATTTATTATGGGGAACAAGGAAGTGGCAGAAGAGTTGAATAGGTATTTTGGATCTGTCTTCAGTAAGGAAGACACAAACAATCTCCCAGATGTAATAGTGGCTGAAGGACCTAGGGTAATGGATGAACTGAAGGGAATTTATATTAGGCAGGAAATGGTGTTGGACAGACTGTTAGGTCTGAAGGCTGATAAGTCCCCGGGACCTGATGGTCTGCATCCAGGGTACTTAAGGAGGTGGCTCTAGAAATCATGGACGCATTGGTAATCATTTTCCAATGTTCTATAGATTCAGGATCAATTCCTGAGGATTGGAGGGTGGTTAATGTTGTCCCACTTTTCAAGAAAGGAGGGAGAGAGAAAATAGGGAACTATAGATCGGTTAGCCTGACATCAGTGGTGGGAAAGATGCTGGAGTCAATTATAAAAGATGAAATTATGACTCATTTGGATAGTAGTAACAGGATAGGTCAGAGTCAGCATGGATTTACGAAGGGGAAATCGTGCTTGACTAATCTTCTGGAATTTTTTGAGGATGTAACTATGAAGATGGACAAGGGAGAGCCAGTGGATGTAATGTACCTGGACTTTCAGAAAGCCTTTGATAAAGTCCCACATAGGAGATTAGTGAGCAAAATTTGGGCACATGGTATTGGGGGCAAAATACTGACTTGGATTGAAAATTGGCTGGCTGACAGGAAGCAAAGAGTAATGATAAATGGGTCCCTTTCGGAATGGCAGGCAGTGACCAGTGGGGTACCGCAAGGTTCGGTGCTGGGACCACAGCTGTTTACAATATACATTAATGATATAGATGAAGGCATTAAAAGTAATATTAGCAAATTTGCTGATGAGACAAAGCTGGGTGGCAGTGTGAAATGTGAGGAGGATGTTATGAGAATACAGGGTGACTTGGACAGGCTAGGTGAGTGGACAGATGCATGGCAGATGCAGTTTAATGTGGACAAATGTGAGGTTATCCACTTTGGTGGCAAGGACAGGAAGGCAGATTACTATCTAAATGGAGTCAAGTTAGGTAAAGGGGAAGTACAACGAGATCTAGGTGTTCTTGTACATCAGTCAATGAAAACAAGCATGCAGGTACAGCAGGCAGTGAAGAAAGCTAATGGCATGCTGGCCTTCATAACAAAAGGAATTGAGTATAGGAGCAAAGAGGTCCTTCTGCAGCTGTACAGGGCCCTGGTGAGACCGCTCCTGGAGTATTGTGTGCAGTTTTGGTCTCCAAATTTGAGGAAGGACATTCTTGCTATTGAGGGATTGCAGTGTAGGTTCACGAGGTTAATTCCCGGAATGGCGGGACTATCATATGTTGAAAGATTGGAGCGACTGGGCTTGTATACACTTGAGTTTAGAAGGATGAGAGGGGATCTGATTGAGACGTATAAGATTATTAAGGGATTGGACACTCTGGAGGCAGGGAGCATGTTTCCGCTGATGGGTGAGTCCAGAACTAAAAGACATAGTTTAAAAATAAGGGGTAGGCCATTTAGAACAGAGTTGAGGAAAAAATTCTTCACCCAGAGAGTGGTGGATATATAGAATGCTCTGCCCCAGAAGGCAGTGGAGGCCAAGTCTCTGGATACTTTCAAGAAAGAGATGGATAGAGCTCTTATAGATAATGGATTCAAGGGTTATGGGGATAAGGCAGGGACAGGATACTGATTGTGGATGATCAGCCATGATCATAATGAATGGAGGTGCTGGCTCGAAGGGCCAAATGGCCTACTCCTGCACCTGTTGTCTATTGTCCACCTCAAAGTTGCCTCAAATCTGCCTCTGGAGGTGGTGGGCCCAGTTCTGTCCCCTCTCCAATTCACAAGAATGAAAATACAGTGGATGGGTACCCTTCTGGATCAGGACGATTCGCAACTTTACCTTCCTGAATGAGATTCCAGCTCAGAGAATCATTGGGTTGCAGAAAGAAGCTATTTGATCCATCAAATGTACTCCAGTTCTCTGCAGAACAACCTAGTCAGTCCCATTTCCCTCCTTGATATACACATTCTTCTGCAGGGGTCCATCCAATTTTGTTTTGAAATAATCAAATATCTCAGTTTCCACCAGGTGGTGGTTGCACAGTGGTAAGATCATTGAACTGGTAGTCTGGTGCTAAAGTCGCCATAGTCCCAAAGGATCATCAGGCTGCTCTCTCAGCATGGGTTCAATTGTTTCACCAGCTCAGGTTACCGTGAAGTTCCCATTTTTTTCAACTTTGCTTCTTGCCTGAGGTGTAACCAGTGGTCTCAGTCTAGTGACAGAGCAGCCTTATGGCTCGTGCTGACTTTACCTTTTACTTTAATCTAGGGGTCCAAGCTAATGCTGTGGTGACATAGGCTCAAATCATAACACACTATCTGTCTACTGTTGATTATCCATACAGTGATAGAAGTGGTCATTGATAGTGTTGTCATTTGGCACTAGCTTAGCAATAACAGTTCAGCGTAGGTCTTGCTGAGACCATTCAGCTCCTGACCTCATCATAACCTTGGTCAAAAGAAGTACAAAAGAGCTGAACTCGAGAGGTGAGGGTAATTGATCATGACATCCAGGTGGTATTTGACTGAGGATGCCTCCAAGGTGAAGATTCGATGGAAATCTTCTTTGAGCTATAATAAATCTGACCAAGACACACCAATAATTCCAACAACAATTCCGTCTCTGATGAATTTAAATTTCAAAGCTCCTCAGTCAAAGTTTTGTACTCATCTGTGGAGATCATGAATAAGACTATTCACAGATTCCCCTGGAGGCTGAATCCTTCTGTTAAATCTTGTATTGTTGCGGCTTCTGACATTTACTCTTTCTTCGTGAAAAGAATTGGACATGTTTTCCTTTCTTTTACAGTCTAGAACAGAATGCATGCCCATTTCCACAATATTTCAAATAAACCGCTGAGGCTGTGTCCTAAATAATCTTACTGTTAAATCAATGGTTTAAATTATGAATTTTTCAGCCTTTTCACAGTCTTAAATTCTCCCAAATATCTTCTCCTATCAGATCCTGTCTTCAAAATCTTTAAAATTGCTTTTCGTCCCTATAAATCTGCACGACTATGTTCAAAATGCTGTGCCCTAGGTATAAATTAATAGCTTAGACTTCACTCTGCAGCCATGCCTTGTGGAGTGTGCCCACTACAGCAGTGATGTTTATTATGAAAGGTAAGTGATCCTCTTTAATTTTTATTTGAACCACCCTACTGTTTTGCACTGTTATTTTAAATTTATCTCCCAGCCTAGAGGAATCTTAACTTTGTTTGTGGAGCTCCAAAATTGTTGCTTCTAAACAAATCCTTGAATTAAGACTGTCCTTACAAGATCTTCCTCCCTAAGGACTCCATAATTGTTAAATGTGCCATGTGTTTTTATTCCTTTACTAGATCACACTGTCCTGTCTACCCATCTTAACAGCTCTGAAGTGAAGTTTATACCAAAAAGAGTAACTCCGTAACAAGAAGAAATTTATCACGTCAGAGACAGTAAGAACTGCAGATTCTGGAGTCAGTGACAACACAGTGTGGAGCTGGAGGAACACAGCAGGCCAGGCACCATCAGAGGAGCAGGAAAGTTGGCGTTTCAGGTCAGGACCCTTCTTCAGAAGTTTTTCATGTAATGAAGAAATTCATGTAATTTAATACATGATAGCAATAGATACAAATTACATTTACTAGTTAGGCATTCTCATGAAAATGAACAGGAGTCAGATGGCACATCTGACACCATCAGGATCAAGAGCTGGGCCCCTGTATTCTAGACCCAAGGCGGTGTGGCAACACCAGATTGGATGAAGCCTAATGCAATCTCCAACATTAACTACTTTAGAGCATTACTTTATACACAAACCATCTCCTTTTCAAATGGCAGTTAAACATGATCAATATTTGTCCTGGTCTTGTCAATGACACTCACATCGTGATAGAATTATTTTAAAATGGGCTTTATGCTCACACAGTCGAGAGCAATAAGTGAACAGGTCAGGCATGCTCTGAGCTAACAGGAATTCAGTGTTTAATGGGAGATTATTTTCTTTAATGTTTGAAACATGTAAAAGTGAACATTAACATTGGCTGTTTGTATAGTTTTGAAAGTTTTTGTCCCAGAGTTCAACTGTTACAAATCCAGATTATGGGAATTCCAAAGAATATTTGTCTAATTTTGCACATTTCAGAAAATTCAGATGAGAATAAAAAGAGGAATGTGACACTGACCGCTTGTACATTGTCAACTGCCCACACTTATGCAACCTAAACTCAGGCAACTGTACATATGGTCCCAGAAATGCGTGGTTGGGAATGTCTGATAAACTACAGCCTGTGGTGAAGATTAATTTGTGCCATCTGCTCAAACATGATCTGTTTGGACCCTTCATTACGTCAATTGTATTAAACCATGAGCTTGTATTCCTCAGGCTCAATCCAAGCAATTCCAAGCGCCATTAGCAATTTTTTTTTTCTATTCATTTGTGGGATGTGGGTGTTGCTGGCTGGCCAGCATTTCTTGCCCATCCCTAGCTGCCCTTGAGAATGTGGTGGTGAGCTGCTTTCTTGAACCGCTGCAGTCCACCTGCTATGGGTTGATGCAGAATGCCATTAGGGAGGGAATTCCAGGATTTTGACCCAGCGACAGTGAAGAAACTGCGATTATTTCCAAGTCAGGATGATGAATGGCTTGAAAGGGAACATGAAGGCGGTGGTGCTCCCATATGTCTGCTGCCCTTGTCCTTCTAGATGGAAGTGGTCATGGGTTTGAAAGGTGCTGTCTGAGGATCTTTGGTGAATTTCTGCAGTACATCTTGTAGATAGTACACACTGCTGCTACTGAGTGTCGATGGTGGAGGGAGTGAATGTTTGTGGATGTAGCAGGTTGCTTTGTCCTCGACATATCAGTCAGTGAGTCAATCAACAATGTGTATACAAAACCTGCAACTGTTCTTTTTTGTAATGTTGGTTTCCAAAAGACCCTGACCATGAAGACTTGTGCAATTTCTCCTAGAATCCTGAGATAGTTCCAACAGGGTACTGGCTAGAGTGCCAGAGAAAGAATATAATATGACAATGTATGCCATTGCCCAGAAGAATCACCAATGAATTTCAGGGGCCCTGTTCATATCCGCAAAACCTAAAGTTGTCACCAGCTGCAAGGAGTTTCAAATACCATTTACGCCCTGTGGCCATAGGAGTTTGTGAAGAAATAATGAGAGGAAAAGACTGAAGCCTACAGTTTTGCCTCAGCTCACTTCACATTGCCAATTCCCAGAACACTAAATACAATTGTCTAAAATGAACTCCGTGGTTTAAAATTAATTTGCCTTCATTTTTTGTCTGCTATTTTGTCCAAGGGGCAGGAAACTGATTTTAACTTAGGATGTGGATCAGGCACACATTGTGGACCTCCCTGATTCAGATGGCATAAACCTGGGGATGGAGTGGGAGGGGAATTGGCCAAATGGAGGAAGGTAAGGGGTCTGCAGTAGATCACAATCAGGGGAGGAAGAGCTTAGCACAGGGATTGGGTGGGAGGGACACATTTCTTCAGAAGATTCAGGAAATATCTTCTTCTCTTCCTGGTCAGAGGGAGACATTTAAAAGAATTAAAATTATCAACATGCCTGGACCTCCTCTGGTCCCGCTCCTGCTTACAGCTAGAATGTCAACTCTGAGTCCATACTGTGCACAAATTGTATGAATGGATGTTAAACTATTACTGAGGAACTAATCACGCCATGAGTTCACAATTGTTACATATGAACAAGGCTCACATTTGTCTGTGATGAGTTCCTTTTCTTAAAAACACTGCATTTGTAAAATAGCAATGAGTGAAAAGCACAGTGAGCAGAACAGGAAACATGTAAATGCCATTATAACCATTCCATTGCTCTGCTCCCATTGTCCATTTGGTCATTGGGTTTTGTGCACATACTTCAGAGTTTTGGTTCTTTTTAGATTGATTGAGGAGAAGGCAAGGTCAAATATGCCTGTGCTTAAACTTCTTGAGAACTTTGTTTATTGTATATTAACACTAATGACTATACAAGGTAATGTGAGATATATCAGGCTGTAATTGTACTGTCACATTGTTAGGATACCATTAACAACAAGCACTTCCCTCTTCAAATTTAGTTAACTCCTCCTAGATTGTACAATTGTACAACTTGTGACATCATTGCAAGGTTGCTCCAGGGTTTGAAAGCCCTTTCACAACATCCCATCATAAGCATTCTCCTGTCCCCATTATAATTATTGATTAACAGTTATATACCATCTCAAACAAGCTGCTCAGATTACTTCTTCATATATTTTTCCTTATCACATCTACAACTCCCCAGATCTTTGATTTGATTAATCTATGTCGATAGGTGGGTAAGGAACGTCTATCTCAATGTGAAGAGAAACTTGGGGTAATGTTGGTGAGCTGACTTTCTCTATGGTGTTTCTGTTAGATCAGAGATTTAATCAATCTGGCTGCCTGACCACACATTCTAATGGAAAGTCCAAATCAAGTGATTGCCCATATCAAAAGCTACAGTTGATGTTGCACATACATTTATTTCTCTGATAGTACCTTTTCTTGAACATCCCATGTTCAGATTGAGATAGCAAGAACTGCAGATGCTGGAGTCAGAGACGAAACATTGTGGAGTTGGAGGAATACAGCAGGCCAGGCAGCACCAGAGGAGCAGGAAAGTTGATGAAGGGTCCCGATCCGAAACATCAGCTTTCCTGCTGCTCTGATGCTGCCTGGCCTGCTGTGTTCCTCCAGCTCCTCACTGTGTTGTCTCTTGTTCAGATTGGTTGTCCATTGGTATTTATTCCCCATTTGTAGAAATATGCTCCATTGTAGCATCAGCCTGTCCTTCAAAATCCTATTCCAAGGAATAAATATACATGTTGTTTGGAAGACAATTTGGTTTGATACTTGATGTAATAGGACTGGACAGTTTTATATTGGTTGATTTGGGGTTTTGGAGCCATATTTGTGACAAGATATTGTAGCATTAGATTACATAGCATTTGGTATTAAGGTTGTCACCTATGGTATATTTTTCGGATAAGCGGTCTGCTCCTCTGGTTGAACCCTTCCATGGTTTACATAATCGGCAGGTACAATGTTCTGCATTAAATTGAACTTTCACAGTATAATGCTCTGGAACAATTTTCTAGGGTCTGTATACATTGCTATTTGGACTACGAGTCCTACAGCAAGATCCTATTTTGCCTGAAGAAGCTCAACAACTGATTTATCTAAGAGACCAATAATGAATCTGTCATAAATGAGATCTTTTTGCACATTTTCATAGTTGAATGGTTCCAACAGATTCACTAATAACTTGTATATAATATCCACAGTCTTTCCTGAGAGCTGGTTTCTGCTATGGAAGCATGATATTGCCAGTGTCTTGTTGGTCCTTGAGTTGAAATCTTTTCCAAATTCATTTGTGCAATTTGTTTCTCATCAATCTGTTGTCTATATAAGAAAGGATCTAATGTTCTTCCTATGTATTAGGGAAATAGGCAAATCTGTTCTGCTCTTGACTGGTATCCAATCCAAAGCTGTTCAAAACTTTAGGAATTCTGCTTTCCACAATTGCCAATTTGCTGGTCTACCAAATAGAGCTGATAGTTTGAATTTCTCGAGTGGAAGGAGTGGTGCTGATAAATTTTGTTGCATTGGCTGATCACCTCAAGTTATTGATTATTTTCTTGATTTGGAAAATGATTGGGAGGATTTTGATCTTCTTCTGCTCTACACATTAGAATTATTGCTGAGATAACAAGCATGGGGCTGGATGAACACAGCAGGTCAAGCAGCATCATAGGAGCAGGAAAACTTGACGTTTCAGGCCTAAACCCTTCATCAGAATTATTGCTGATTTTTTTTTGTTGTAAGCTTATTCAGCATTAAAACGGAAAGCAGTAAAAGTTTCTGCTGTTTTAAATGCTGCTTTAAAAAATGCAGTTTTCCATTAACAGTGTCTTATCTTTATGGAGATGAAAGAAATATTCCTTTACCAAAATGGCTGAAGCATTTCCAAAAGATCTCTGTGTAGAAACTTTCTCAAAGTAGTTTTAAGTGAGAAGATTCAATCAATCAAAGGTGTTTGCAATGTATGATTTGCACCTATTTTTCTGCATCTGAGGCACTTTCACTACATGATCAAATTTATATGCTTTTTCTTTGTTTCCAATGCTGTTTATTTAACAATGATATTCAACAAAAAATCTTAGTTTCTGAATAAACTTGTGTTTCTCACCCAACTCATCAAAATAATAAAGATTTAACTGTTAAGACTCCAAAACTTTACTTAAGAATCTTAGAACAATTCTTACTCCTTATTTCTTCAATTGCTGTACCTTAAGCCTGTTTATAGAGTTTTCTTAACTTGGTTGCTGACAAATTTGCTGTCAAGTAAGTAGTTTAATGCTACAATATTACTGTCTTAAAAACAGAAATTGCTGGAGAGAAATTCTCACCACAGATGCTGCCAGGCCTGCTGAGTTTTTCCAGCAATTTCTGCTTTTGTTTCTGATTTCTAGCATCCATAGTTCTTTGGTTTCTATATTATTTTGTAACTCTGCTTCCAAATCTAGATTTTCTAAATATTCCTCTGTAGTGATTCGAAAGTGATTGACCTTTTCAACTACGAGGCTCTTGATTGGGGATGTTAACTTAGGCCGATCAGGAAAGCCTGGGCTGACTAACTTAACCAGGAGTTTGGAATCTCCTCAGTTGAGGACTGACTCTAAGCTGGCTGGCCACAGCCAATATACTGTATACTAATAAATAAAGGGTGGCTTGACGACAGGACACTGGCCTCTCGACAGTTACTTCATCCTCTAAAGTATCAAATTGAGTTTGGATGTCCAGTGATTGGCTTCTTTTCAATGATGATTTATCTGTCCTTTGACGGTTTGCAGGTTTTTACCACTATAACTATCTATTATTTTCCCTTGAAAGTTTGTTTCCCCTATTACTGGTTGTAAAAGCTTCCACTAATTTCTGATTGTCTTTGGTACCTGTTCAGACCTGTGGTTCTTCTGACTGCTAACTAGTCTTGAAACTGTATGGCTAGTTTTTTCGAAAAGTGAATTTTTGTATTTATCTATTCGCCAAATAATTTCGGGTCTGTTTCTGCTATCACTGCTATCGTTTTCTAGACAGTGGATCTCATCAGTGCCACCACCTTTCACCTAGGTGAAATGACCAAGAATTGGTTTCTTTACCAACTAATTGGGGAGAAGGCAAGTTCAAGATCTGTCTTCAGGCTTTCAAAGGTGTGGTGGCCAAGTGGGAAGGTGTTGGTCTTGTACACTGAAGATTGTGGGTTCAATCCCACCCATGCCTACCAGATTGCTGGTTGTTAGTTTCACAGCCACAGTGCCAGTCATTTGCCATGATGGCTCAGTGGGCAGCACTACTGCCTCACAGTGCCAGCAGTCCAGGTTCAATTCCCCCTCAGGCATCTGTCTGTGTGGAGTTTGCACATTCTTGCTGTGTCTGGGTGGTCCAGTTTCCTCCTACCATCCAAAGATGTGCAGGCTATGTGGATTGGCTATGCTAAAGTGCTCATGTGTATGTTAGGTGGGTCTGGGTGGGATACTCTGAGGATCAGTCTGGACCTGTTTCCACACTGCAGGGATTCTTAAAAAAAAACTCTGATTACTACATTTTAATGTTAAATATTACTATACCCAGGTAATCTAAGCTACATCAGGGTCTAACCTTATTGTTACATTATTAAGAGACTATTATCTACATGTGCTTCTGTCTTCAAATCTAATGAACTCCTCCCATGCTATTTTTCCCTAGTGGGGAGCAGGTCCACCACATCATTGCAAAATTTGTCCAGGATCCCAACGTCTTTACACAAATGTGGCAGGCAGGGATAAAATTAGACTTCAGAATGTTGAGATGAAGGTTTGAAAAATTGTGGAGACCCAAACCCAAGTGTGCATCATTCTTCCAAGTTTTGGTGCGATTAGGTAAACATGTATAACATATGTTTGTGATGATTTTTATGGCCATTTTGTGGAATCATTTTCTAAAGAGGTAGCAGAGCTGCAATTACAATTTGAAGTGACAGTAAATGAATACATTCTGCTGAGGATGCTTCCGCATGTGACACTTGTAAAGAGCTGTATTTTAAGAATTTAATGTGCAACCTCAGTCATGATTTAGCAGAGTGAGAAGAAAATCTTTGTGGCTAGTATATTTCTGTCCATTTACTTGCTACAGTGAAATACTGGCAAACCTTATTTTGGCAGACTTCCTGCACTATTATTTTATCCAATTGGCTCCCACATCCTTTGCCACAGCATTTAATCTTGTTGTCTTTTCCTGCCAAGTAGGGTGTCCAGTTCTGTTGCGGTAAAAATGCCTTGGCCTTCAACTGTTCTTTCCTGTGGTCCTTGCAAAAATATTATACAAAAATCGTGACTATGCCTTATGGGTCAACACTGGATGGCATTCCACAGGCTGTGTTCTGTATATGCTGCATATCAGCCAGAAATTTAAAGGTACTGTGAATTTAAAAGAAAACTGGCCAAGCACAACAATATCAATTTGCAGGAAACACTGTTTTGTATTCTCTACCCAGCAACAGTGAACTGGTAAATTTAACTAGAACTTGAAGACTTTAAGAGTTGTTGCTTTGTTGCTCTGAAACATTGCAATGATGCCATCTCACCCCAAATGGATGACAAATTCCTGGGACAGAACCGAATTGAATCTGCAAAGAGGGATACCCCACAGGTTGCTTCAGCATTTTGTCAGCAAAGTTAACCTTGCTGATCTATAAACAACAAGCATCCCTTTTACGGTTGCTACTTATGTTTGCATCCATTGTGTGAACCTCAGACTAACCAGGTTCTCCATCAGTTATATTGTTTGGAAGGTTTCTATATTATTGAATAAAGCTCTTCATAAGGATCATGGAAGCATCCTTAAAAGCCTTGAAAATCCAATGTTGGCCTAGGATTGTGCGGGGAGACTAAGTAGTATGGATCTGTCTTAACAGTCTGGAATTTGAGAAATAAATTAGATACACCAGACGTACCAAGTACAAATGACTGATATACCCATTTTCAACATCCAAAGGTGAGAGGAAAATATGGCAAAATCTGCTGCCCCAGAATTTCTACCATAACTGTCCATAGATGTGCAGGTTAAGTAGATTGGCCTTGCTAAATTGCCCATAGTGCCCAGGGGTGTGTAAATTGTGTGGATTCGCCATGGGTAATGTCGGGTTACAGGGAAAGGGTAAGGGAATGGGTCTGGGTGGGATGCTCTTTGGAAGGGTCTTGTGGACTTGTGAGGCTGAATGGCCTGTTTCCACACTGTAGAGCTTCTATGATTTTATGATTCTATGAAATGAATTTAATATTGCCTGGGGTATTTGTCCAGGTATTTGAAATACTAGTATAGGTACTTAGCCATTCTGCTAGTATATTCTATGTCTAGGCATTATTAACGAGAACAAAGAACATAGATACTAACATTGATCCACTTGAATATCATTGGTAGTCAGGCATTGTCATGTATATTCTTATGCCAGAGGAAGAATGGGAGCATTGATCAATCAACTGCAATTCGATTTTTAACAGCAATCTGCTCCTAATGAGTGCTGAACAACTGATGTAGCCCTGAGAGAATATGTAGTATGTTATTAAATATGATTAATTACCATTTCAAAGAGGATTTTTAAAAAAATGGAATGATTAAGTTTATTCATAATATTAAAGCTTCTACCTTAACCCGATGTGTACGTTCAAATCTTTATGCTTTTCTCAGATGATGTGATGAGAATCTCATTGGGCAGCAGCAAGATGCCATTTGAGTCATTATTGTTTATTAAATGCCTTGTTAACAGCCCAACTGACCCTATTAGTATTCTACCACCTTTCTTACCAAACTCACCAAAAAGAACTGAACAAGGAAACTAAGGCAAGCAAATGGCAGATTCAGTTTGTTGCTTTCTCTGAATCATTTCTTTGTTGGAAACTGGCACCAGCATCTCCAAGAGCCACTCACACCATATGTCAACAGACATTGGCATCTGATGTATGCCAGCCTCTAAGAACTCTTGTGGCGCATCTTTGATTCACTAATAGGATGTTTCTGCACTTCAGTACCGCTCTTTGGTATCTATCATTGTAATGCTGCGACTGGGACAATGTGTGCTTAGGGACATGCATCCAGCTCCTGGTCTGGACCACACTGCATCTCCAGGCTCTTCACTCGCTGTCATAGTGCTCACTCAGACTGAGCCTACCTGGAGGCTCACAACATCCCTTCCTTGCCTTGCTGTGCTGCACTTTGTACTCTCAGTCAGTGATAGCAGGTTCATATTACTGCTGTCTTGTCTTGCTATTTATTGCAGATGCAAAAGCTGGAAGCTTGTCATTGTTTACAGCAGGCTTCAGTCAACAGGGATAGCTTTTGCTCAGGGGTCCTGGTTTGATGATGCTGTGGCTTTATGAGATGTGTTTTGACTTGGCTTCTTCTATAGAGAAAGATTGTGGTACAGGTGGAGAGCAGCCTATGTAACTTGTGAAGACTTGGGTGCTTTCTTTTTAAAAACTGGAACAATAGAAGCAGCCTGAATGGGTGTGGTCAAACTCCCACCCACAGAACCAGGGATTTTTAGCTTTCAGCAGCAGTTGCCTTTGAGGTCATGAAAAAGTGGTAACTACCTTTCCCCTCTTTCAATTACAGCCAAAAGCTGTATTCTCTTCTTAGGGTGCTGGATTGCATGTGAGACAAAACCTGTTTTCTGAATGGTCCTTTTGCCAAGGGTGGTTTATGGGACGTTACTATATTGGAACAGTTAATTAGTAAAAGTTACTATATCTATTGTTCTGTTAAGTTTTCTGGTAGAGCTAAGATTTTCCAAGTTTTTTTTGTTGTATTCTAACTACAGTGTTTGAATAAATTGTGTTTTGCTTAACATCGAGTAGTTTGACCAATCGAATTGCATTTCAAACACAGCATCTGACATTTGCCATTAAGGAAAATTAGGGTCTGGGTTCCTTCTTAATATATTTTGAGGAGGTCTGGTTTGGTCCATAACACTGGCAGTGTAAGACAAGGTCACTCTACAATACCAGTCCAGACCCTACCTGAAGAGGTCACAGTCAGGATATGCTTCTCATAACGGATAAGGAGCCAAATGGTAGGCATCTTGACTCTTTTTGTCTTTCTGTTGGGCTACTTTCCCTCTGTAAGGAGAGGGAAGCAGATATGGGAGATGAAAGAGGGTGACACAGTTGTTACTTCTGGTACTGGTGGGGATGTTTCCTGAGTGAGTGAGTAGGTAATGCAAAGGTCCTGCAGGGTTACATTGGGGTGACAGTAAGTAGGGAAAATGCTGCAGGTTTCAGAGAAAGTGGTAGAGCATGAGCCTTGGTGGGAAGTGGATATAGTAGCAAAGGGAGAGAGAGAGAGAAAGAAAGACAGAGAGAGAGAGGCATCAGAAAGAAGATAGTGGACCTTTATCCCTAGCGGAGTAGAGAAGGATATTGGCCTTATTCCAACAGTTGGGTATTCCTTTAAAAGGCTGGGAAGGTTTTAATCCAGGCTGACGTGGTCGGGTGGCAATCCTTGATTACTCATCATGGGCAAAGAGGAAGTCCTTCCTCATACCATCTTGTCCAGTTGGATTTCCAGGACCTTGCCTACTGAACGGAGAGCTTATTTTCTCTTGCCTGCAATGTCCAGGGCAAATGTCACTCACCATGTAGAGCAGCTACAGACTGATAGTTCTTGTCTGGGTGCACGACAAGCTTTTAAAGATGGTGTGAGTGCAACGGACGCTGGTGAATTCTGAGATATTTGCCAAGTGGTGAGCTATTATGGGAATAATGCAAGTTTAGCTGGGGATGAAATCAGATATGAGAGATGCCAGAGGGACCGGGGTAGATAATTAAAGATGCATACTTGGTAAGATATAGCAAAAATTGTCACTGGGCCTGTCAGCAGAAGTCTCTCTAAAAAACTAATGCAACTTATACTTAGCTAAAATAAAATGATTCAGCCCTTGGTGCCCACTCAAGCAGGGAGGAATGCTGAAAGCCAAAGCCATACCCACCCCCCTCCCAGCCTTGTGTTCCTTCCCTCCAGCAAACCCCATTCCACAACCCCCATCCCACCACACTCATCCACTTACAGAGTTTCAATGATAATCTTCTAGTTATCCCTTGGAGAATTACCAGCAGCAATCACCACTCCTGCTGCCTTTTCAGACAATGGAGAGCTGCCATCCTCTGATTGGTCAGCTGGTCTCATGGTGGGACCCTTCTGGGGTCCTTCATTATGTAGGAGACCTGTCGCTGCCCAGTTAAGTGCCTGAGTGAACTTAAACCATCTTAGGTCTCCCCCACAGAAGTGACTCAGGACTCCCTGCTTCTTTGTTCACCGTGAGGTGAGTGAAGTGCAGAAAAAGTGGTTGGAGCAAAGCCCTTCACAGGAAATCATTGCATCCTATTGTAAATTTGATTTGATTTGATTTATTGTTGTCACATGTACCTAAATACAGTGAAAAGTTTTTTTTTCATGCAGCACAGGCAGATCATAACGCACAAAGATCTTGCTTATTGCGCACAAAATAAGCTGCACAAAAAGCAAGATCAACATTAGATTTGAAATTTGAGAGGTCCACTCAGAAGTCTAATGACAATGGGGAAGAAGCGGTTCTTGAAACTGTTGGTACATGTGTTTAAGCTTTTGTATCTTCTGCATGAATGGAAGAGGTTATACCCGGGGTAGGAGGGGTCTTAGTAAATGTCAGTTGCCTTTCTGAGGGAACGGGACGTGTAGGTGGAGTCAATGCATGGAAGGTTGGCTTGTGCGATGGTCTGTGCCGTGTTCATAACTCTCTTTCTTATGATCCTGTGTACAGCAGTCGCCACATCAGCAAATTGATCTCCAAGCATTCTTTCAACGCAAGCCAATAACAGAATGGAGAATACATACACTTTAAAATGTTGGACTTCATATCAAAATATTACTTCAAATATGTATATTTACAGGAAGAGCTTCTTCACCAGAGTGTGTGCTTTCATGCTTCTGGTACTTGTTTAACCAATGGTGTCATGAAAACTGATAAACTTGGCCTACATCTTAGGAAGCTTGAATGGACTTCAGTAAGGTATGTTGCCAATACAAGTAGGTGGGCAGCCTGCTCTGGTCTCCCAAAATTTACAGGAGCAGGCATGTGAGGTAGTTTGCTGTAATGGTCAATAAGAGAGGGTGGTTTTATGAAGGTGGACTTTACTAGTTACGTTTCTAAGCACCCAGTGATTAACAGTCACTGGGAGGGATGGCACTTCGAATTTCTTCAGCTTTTGTAATACTGTTTCCTACACAATGACATTAGTATCAGAGGTCAAAGCACCAACTGTTTTGTTGGCTCCTCTGTGAATGAGGGGGGTGGGGGTTCTGATACTGATAGCCCTGATGCAAGCACAGCCTTGTGTAGAAGCCTCAAATTTTGGACCTTACTGGGACTCCCGCATCTGTCTTTGATCCATTGAAATGGTCCTCAGTGTGCCAGTGAGTGTAGTATTCATTCCATTTCTTACTCTTTGCAGCAGGACCCCAGATATCTGAGTATGTGCATCTAGGAGTTTAGACATAGATTAAGGATTAAGTAGGTACCAATAAAAATGTCATAGAGTCATAGAGATGTACAGCACGGAAAGAGACCCTTCGGTCCAACTCATCCATTCTGATCAAGTATCCTGGATAAATCTAGTCCCATTTGCCAGCATCCCTCTAAATCCTTCCTATTCATGTACCCATTCAGATGTCTTTTAAATGTTGTAATTGTACCTGCCTCCATCACTTCCTCTGGCACTTCATAACTGAATGTATCCAGAACACACCATCAGCAACTAGGCTTTCACTTATTTTTGTAATCTTATCACGTTGATTTAAAAACTCTGTACACTTATCTGGGTTTAAATGTATTCTTTTGGCAATTCCTCAATACTCTTTCCACTTTGGATGCACTTTAAGGCAGCCATCGTGGAATGCTGTTACATTGATAAAACGTTTAACTGGTGTTCACATCTGAATAATATCTTTTATTTAGGGTGGACTTTTTTTAATGGAAATATCATTAAAACTAATTCACTACCAATAATTTTTCAAGAAGCAAATGAAAATTTGAGCACCGTTTGGCTCTGAGGCCTTCACAGAAAGGTATTACAAGTCTATTACTTCTACTAAGTAATTGGCGTTACTTCCGAAACACATGTTGCTTTATTACAGTTATCCATCTTCACCCGTAACAGAGCTCCATTATTACCTGCTCTGCCTTGACTTTTACTTCTATATTCAGGTCAACATTTCAAAACAATTTGATGTGCTTATTCAGCCACTTGTATCTTTGGTGGGCTGAGATTCTCTATTTAGTTTACAAGTTGCTGTTTTGCAGGTCATTTTTGGGGGAAGAATGCTTAAATAATTAATTAATCTATCTCACAGAATATAAACTGCTTACTATAGATACCATTGCAAAGGTGTCTGTGTGGTTGGAAAAAAGTCTCTTTTGCGAGAAGGCCGGTCCTGCTGGGAAACCTATTTTCTTGCTAATAAAGTAGGCATTGAAGTGTGATAATCCTGAGGGGTACATAAAGAACTATCGAGAAAACAGTGTTAAACAACAGCATGCTGAAAGTCACTTCTAGTTAAAAAAATTAATTCCACATGGGTTTCATACTGTAGTTTTGTTTAGAAATAGAATGTGCAAGGGACCGCAAATTATTCATTTAATGAGGTCAATCAATGTAATACATGAGCATATGATAAAAAATCTTGTAATCATCATTGTTTAAAAATATCTTTCCGAAACAAAAAAGGCTTATACTTAAAATCATTTACAGTTATGTAATACCAGCATCATCAAGTTCAATGTGTTCAAGCATGTACAGGCGTCTTGTTTGTCTTCTAAATGGCACACTGAAAATTGGAGCTAGGAAGTGTTTCTATGTGTAGTACAAAGTACTGTCAATATGTAGGCCAAACCTGTTCTTCTGACAAGATGAGCATAAGCCAAATTCTCTGCAATTGCTTTGTGGAATAAATCTAAAAGTTCCAGGTGATGAAAAGAAAATGAAACAGGCAGAATTACTTGTTTATTTAAAATTAACATTTACTTATTTAAAATTGCTTATAATACAATTGAATCATCTTTGAAATACAGCTAGAACTACAGTGCTTCATTTGAATTGCCTTAGGAGAAAAATACATTTCCATTTGATATGAAAGAAGGCACTGTGCATTAAAGAAAATGCAATGACATGCAAGTTGGATAAACGATACAAAGCAAAGAGTACAGATTAACAGATCATTTTCAAACTGAAGGACCGTAAACACTACTGTTCCTTAGAATTTGTGGTGGGACTTTTGACATTATTTTTATGTGCATAGTAAAATAAATAGCTCTCCACTTGGGTGCAAGTGGAATAATATCAAAATATACAGGCTATCATTTTATATAGGATGATTTTTATATCGGAAAAATTATACAGTATACAAAACATGGAGCTTAATCAACTGGCTTGTAAATAAGGAACAAAAGCAAAGTTGCTGGAAAAGCTCAGCAGGTCCGGCAGCATCTGTGAGGAAAAAAATCAGAGTTGACATTTCAGGTCCAGTGACCCTTCCTCAGAACTGATGGTAGCTGGCAGTTTTATATGCAGAAAATAGGGAGGGGGTGGGGTAGAGAGTAAATGATAGGATAGAGCCTAAAGAGAGAGAAGAACAGTTGGACAGGCAAAGGAGTTGATAACAATCAGGCTGAGAGGGTAAAAAGCTGCTAAAACTTTAGTTTACAACCAGGTAATGTCGATTGCGCCTCACTTAGTCACACTTTTTTGTTTTGAATCAAGGTTCAATGATCAAATTCCATACCAGAGCTTGAGAGCAAAAAATCAAGGCTGAAACTCAGGGATGCCATGGCACTATTTTGGAGAAAAGCAAGGGAATTCTACCCATTGCTCTGGTCAATTCATATCTATAGATTAACACCACAAAACAAATTTTTGGTCTTTATCATGTTGTTGCTAGTGGGAGCCTGTGATATGAAATTGGTTGCCATGTTTCCTGCATTCTAAAACATTTCAAAGATACCTCATTGACAGTAAAGTGCTTGCAGGTGCCTAGTGGTCAAGAAGGGTGTTATATAAAGGCAACTTTTACCCTTTTTAATGAGTCATTCATATAACAGGTTTAATTTTTGCAGACAATCTAAAGTAACACATGTTAGGAAAAAGTTGTAAGACAGGAAATGTGCACCAAGTAATAAAACTTTAACAGGGGGAAGGGAAAAGAGAGTCAGGGGTTCTGATGATAAAACCTTAAACTTGTTTAAAAATAAATAAGTGTATCTTAGGATTTGGGAAGAAATCTTCTCAACCATCTACCATAACTTTGATAGAAAAATTGTGGAAATCCTTGAAAATTCATGAAAGTTCTAGAAAAATGATTGCAAATGCAGGATGGTAGAGTTAATGTGATAAAAGGGGAAAAAAAATGTTTGTTTGTTCCACAAAGAAGATATTGTGCCCCATTTGGACAGAGGAGGGAGCTACCTTTAGGAAGCATGGCAAAGCCCTTTAGAGGTTCACAAGATGACATCAAGTATCAGAGGTTTTTTTGCAACAAAAGGGATTAAAATGACTTTGTTCATTAGAGTAAATAAAAAGTGGAGATCTGGTTGAAGAGTTCAAAACGTTGGAAATTTTCAATTTGGTAAATTGGAGTAATATCATTTCCAACACAAATGCAAACAAAAACAAAAGCCAGCTCGTCCCCGCCTCCCTAACCTGTTCTTCCACTCACCCATCCCCTCTTCCCACCTCAAGCCGCACCCCCATTTCCTACCTACTAACCTCATCCCGCCCCCTTGACCTGTCCGTCCTCCCTGGACTGACCTATCTCCTCCCCACCTCCCCACCTACACTCACCTTTACTGGCTCCATCCCCGCCTCTTTGACTTGTCTGTCTCCTCTCCACCTATCCTCTCCTCTATCCATCTTCTATCCACACCCCCCTCCCTATTTATTTCAGAACCCTCTTCCCCTCCCCCATTTCTGATGAAGGGTCTAGGCCCGAAACGTCAAGCTTTCCTGCTCCTATGATGCTGCTTGGCCTGCTGTGTTCATCCAGCTCCACACCTTGTTATCTAGGAAATGGGACTAACTGGTTCACTGCTTTAGAGAGTTTGGAAAGTTGTCATGGGTCAAGTGACTTCCTTTTGTAATGTATGACTTTACAAAAAAGGTAAAATAGTTTTACCAAAATTGTACTTGATACACAAATGGGAGGCATGGCAACCAATTGTATACATGTAGCAGGTGATAATGACCAAATAATATGTTTTTGTGATTTTTTTTAAATTTAAAAATAAACTTTATTCATAAAAAATGCATACATTGTCACTAAAGCAAACATTGGAGTTTGACTCTATCCAAAAGACAAACACAAGGCATTTCTTAATTGTGCAGGATTACATTTACATGTATTTGAGGCACCACGACGGTCCAATAACTGAGTGTGGTTTTGAAATGTTGATTCATAATGGGTTAACTATGCTGGGGATAACTCCCCAAACTTTGCAATAATTCCAAGGGATCTCTGACTAAATCATTTCACATTTGTAACAACTCCAGGAATAGTGGGGCTTGATTTCCATTGCATTATCCTGGTGAGTTATGACAACTCTAAATTTACAAGTTTAAACCAATTGCTGTTGGTGATACTATCATGAAATTGCGCAACTTCTTTGCAAAAGTCAGTGTGTATATTTTAAAGAGGCATTAGCTGGTTTATTTTAAGGGAGCTAAATTCCATTATAAAAGGGCAAACGAGATAATCTCAGTAAATAATTAAATATTGTAGTCCCTTAGGACTGTGCTTTACAATACCATGGAGCAAGCTTATGACTCTTTTCTGCACTGTCTCCTGGACTTGAATGACTCCTTTGTGCATTGCTGATCAAAACTGAACTGATTCCTCATTAGAAATCCTATTTATCGTCCCTCCATTCTATCATTGATGCACTTGCAAATCGCTCACATTAAACGAAAAGTGCCAAACAGAACCCTCTTCACCATTTATGAATGTAAAATAAGCTATCACAATGGTGCAAAATGAATAAACCAGTTTTCTTAGGGAAAGTGATTTTTTTTTGTGGCTGACAAGAACAGGTATACATTTATTGTCCATCCCTAGTTGTCCTGAAGGCATTAAAATTCAATCACAAATGTAGGCAGAGAGTTGGTCTCTTCCTTGTGGGGCAGATT
This sequence comes from Ginglymostoma cirratum, assembly GCA_024137785.1. Taxonomy (NCBI): domain Eukaryota; kingdom Metazoa; phylum Chordata; class Chondrichthyes; order Orectolobiformes; family Ginglymostomatidae; genus Ginglymostoma; species Ginglymostoma cirratum. The sequence goes on from JAHRHZ010000065.1 coordinate 19,751,238, forward strand.
AGATTTCCTTCAGAACACGAAGAGCTACTTGGGATTTTCTGACAATCCACATCGTACTTAAATTGGGCCTAGCAAATTACTGTGCGTATGATCTTGGTTTGCAAATCAGGCAGAGTGGAATTTAAACTCGACCTCCAGGTTTCTAATGCATGTATCAGAACTGCAACAGTGCCTCACCCTTGAGAGTTTTTCAATTCTCTGTCACCCTTAAGTGACTTTAGTATAAGCTACTTTTGAAGTTACTATTGTAATGTATGTGAACGTGGCAGCTAATACATAGACAGCTCCACAAACAGCAAATGACCAGGTAATCTTTGCGGTCTTGGTTGAAGAAATAATTAGCAAGACAGTAAGAGAACTTGCTGTTACTCCTCAAATGGCACAATAAGATCTTTTAAGTCCACCAGAATGTGTTGGCAGGGCCTCTGAAAGTGATACCGCAGATGCCGCAGCATCTCTTCCATATTTTACTGAAGTGCTAGCCTAGATTATGTACTGAAATATCAGAGCACTCAAAGGTGAGAGTACTAACACTCAGTAACAAACTGATGCATATCTTGATAAATAGGTAACAGCTCTCTATTCAATACCAGAGTTGTCTGCACAAAGTAAGTTTATTATTTTTCCCAGCTTTTAAACGTTCATACACACGAGTCTAGCTGGAGGTATTACTCACTACAGCACTTCCATATTTCACCATTTTTTTCTGTTCTCTTCTTGTTCACAGTTGAAATTAAAAGCATTGATCCACAATTTGTCCTTTCCTGGCAACAGCTGTAGTTTGACTCCCAGTTAACCTGCAGACTCCTGCAACTTGAGTCTGGTTTTGAAGATACTCGGATTGGTTCCTTATGGATTATAACTCACTCTCAAGAAGTGATGGGACCATCATCTAATTTCAGGTTTGGCCAGTTTTTTTGTCACCAAAGTTGTAAGTGTCATCAAAATTTAAGAGGAGTGCAATTTTTAAAATTGCTCGCATTTTCAATGGATCTGTGTAGTGTCCAGTGACAAAGTTTCATTCTTTCTATATAATACAAGAATGTCCTCAAGTTCCTACCCATTGACATATGGTCTGGTAACTCATTGCAATGTTTAAATAGATCTGCAAAGGATACTCAGTATATTTTTCTGCCATGAGTCCATTGAAATTGATAGGGATAGTGATATAGGATCTTCTACATTCACCAGAATATATTGGTAGTGCCTTACTTTAATGGCTGAACTGAAAAGAGATACCTCTAATGATGTAGCACCTCTGATAATCTTTTATCAGCATCTTTTCAACATTGTACTGAAGTGCTGGCCTAGATTTTGTGCTCAAGCCTGAGTTCAGCTTGAATCCACACCTTCAAATTTAGAGTTGAGAGTTGCGTACCAGATAACTCAATTGATGTTGGATTAAGTTAGTATTGCTGTTCCTATAGAGGAAACAATTCTCCTATCCTTTTACTCATTGTCTGCTTTCAATTCCACCATTGTCCAATCAAGATAAGTGTATTATTTTTCACAGTGTTTAATTTTAACGTGCATGTGAAACTTGATTGCTCTTCCTTATCTCTAAAAACAGATGTATATATATTTGTTATCTCACGTGGAAGCAGTATTTCAGCAGGCATGTGAGGAGAGTTGATTATGATCCTAAGGATTCTATTTTCAGATTCTCAGACATAAAGGCACTGCTTCGAAACATTAAACTATGAAACAACTGCATTGCTGTTTTTGGCTCTCCTGCATTTTGTTACACTTTTGGAATTTTAAGATATTCAATCAATGGGGTCTGGTAATAGCTGAGCACTTAATCCCTTCAAAAGAAGTCTTTTGCCTCTGTGAGAAATTGCACATTAAAATTGATAGCAAAGAATATATTAAATCTTCAATTTGCACATATTTTTCAGAGTATGGAGTGAACTTCCTGAACAAGACTAAAACCAAGACTTCCATAATCTTTTGGCCAAATTTAACCATTGTGGTTTGAAATGAAATCAGAGTGCATGGGTCATACAGCAAGGTCAGTGAACGTAAAACTCAGGAAGAAAGCCATATTCAGTTAATTAATTGGGTTAAAATTGATTCTCTTCTTTGTTCCTGTGACTGATGAACACCTGCACATGCCATGGTTGCCAGTTAGTCTTTGGGCAGCTCTCTGCTAATCTTTGCAAAACATCTATTGGGCTCAGCTTTTCATCCAGTACTAGAGAACATATTCTCATCACTTACCCTTCTTTTATCCTGGCCTGTTGGCACATGATCCATTGGAAAGTGGGAAGGAGGTGCAAAATGCCAAGGATGTACTGCAGTGTATCCTCAACTACACATCTGTACCTATCTCCACTGTGTGTCTACCAAATTAAAATAACAAGAGGTCAAACATTGTAAACCAATGCAATTGATGTAGAGTCACCATTTCGCAATGGGGAGGCATTGGCCTAGTGGTATTATCACTGGACTGTTAATCTAGAGACCCTGATAATATTCTGGGGACCTGAGTTCAAATCCCACTACTGCAGATTGTGGAATTTGAATTCAATAAATATCTGGAATTAAGAATCTGGTGATGACCATAATCCGTTGTTGATTGAATGACCATTGTAAAGGGAGGAAAAACCCATCTGGTTCACTAATACTCCTTAGGGAAGGAAACTGCCATCCTTACCTGGTCTGGACCACATATGTCTCTAGCCCCACAGTGATGTGGTTAACTCTTAACAGCCCTCTGGGCAATTAGAGATGGGCAAGCAATGCTGGCCTAGCCAGAGATGCCCTGATTCTGTGAACAAATAAAAAAAACTGCTATGAGAGGTACTCTTTCTTGTGAGTCTTACTCTAGATTTAGCTATGGATGTGAATTTCATTCCATCACTACTTATTGCATAGGTTTATAGTATTATGGAGACCAGAAAGTTTTAAAAAGAGATACAAGTTTTCCTGTGACCAATGTAAAGGAATCATGCAAGAAGAATTCACATTTTCAGACTTTTACTGTGATAAAGAAATTGAAATTCGCACTGACTAAAGATTATTTAGTAGGGACTGAAATGAACTAACCTACAGAACAAAGTTAGTTTCTATTAACCACTTAACGTGAACAAAAACTTCACATCATTGTTACAGTCATCCGTATGCATGGATGACTGATACTCCAACAACACTCAAGCAGCTTGACACCATCCAAGTCAAAGCAACCTTCTTGATTGGCACTATGTCCACAAATATTCACTTTCTCTACCACTGACACACAGTATCATCAGTGTGTGCCATTTAGAAGTTGCATTACAGGAATTAAAGCTCCTTGGATTGTACCTTCCAAACCAACCACAACTACTGTCTAGAAGGATAAGAACACCAAATACATGGAAACACCACCATCTACAAGTGCTCCTCAAAGATATAGCCTATCCTCACATGCAAATAGATCGCTGTTTCTCTGATATCATTGAATCAAAATCCTGAAACTCCCTCACTGAAACCATTGTAGATGTTTCAACATTGAATGGATCGTGGTGCTTCAGGAAAACAATTCTCCACAACCTTCTTCAGTGAAACTAGAATAAGCAATAATTTCTGGCGTAGTTAGCAATGCCCACATTCCCTATGTGCATTACACTGCCCAAGTGAAATCTTTCAGTTCCTTTTCAAGCAAATTCCCTTTCAGTCAATCTTCTGAGCATATTGGAGTAGACCTGCATTGGCAACACATCTACTCCTAACTCTTTGGTGGTTAACTCTCGACAAACTTTATTTCTTCAAGAGGGGAGCTGACTATACTAACATTCTGAATTTCACATTTGGCATAGCAGCTCCTGTCATTTGTCCTCCTTCTGAAAGCCTCTCTGGCTGGCTGACTCTAAAGCCTTGAAATTAAGGAATTGGAAGGTGCCCAGAGTCATTTATTAATTGTGGGCAGCACCAGAATGCAGGATTCTCTCTCACCTTCCTAGGTAGCAAGCCCGCATGCTATACTTCCAACTGGTCAACTCCGTTGTCAGGCAAGGCATCTCCTAGTCCCTTTCAATTTTCACGGAATTGAGACAGCTTCTGCAAAACTACTACCATTAATAATTCTTTGGAAAAAAATCTGCTGTTCCTACAATCCTATAAAAGTGTCAATAACAGAAATTTTAAATACTTTAGATCTCTTAACCTTGTGCTGTTAAATGCTGAGACTTTAAGAAAAAGAGGTCACGGAAAAGATAACATATTATAATCATACAAAGATATCAATCAAGTGAAGTTAGCAATTATCTCCAGCTGGATAAACAACCTTCCACGCCATAATCCTTTTTTCATCTGAGCTGTCAGACAAGCATACATAGTGAGATTTGGATTTACAGTGCAGATATAAAGAGGCCACTCTATGGCAGGCAGATCTCAAATGGGTTAATAAGATCACAGGAGGACTGAGGAGATCACAAGTTGGGGGAGACTGTAGAAAGGTCTCTAGTCAGGAGGAAATCAGGTCAGGGAATAACATCTTTAAATAACTTTTAGGAACATGTATATACCTGTCTTCATCATCCAACTAAAAGCAAAAGGAGGGTCAGGTTTGGATTTTTGAAAACTAGTCTGTCATTCCCCTCCTGTTCATTTTTGGGGGTTAAAGCTCTCCCTGCATATTTTGGATTCAGATCGTCAATTGTTTCTGCTGTTAAAATTAACATACAATGGCTTGATGTGGTAATTTAATGCTCAGGGTCAGATGTTGACATTTACAACTTTAAGATATTGCACCATTGTAACTTTACATTATAAAATAGAATATTCCTTGTGCTCTTGACAAACAGTTGCACCATTGCATTTTGATGTTTGAAGTTTGACTGGTCTTTAATCAGTTTTAATGACTAACTGAACCAGACTCTGACAATCTTTAAATCTGTCTGTCGAAACAGGGAGGAATACAATGACCCATTCAAGGCTGCATCTGCTAGTCAAAAGAGCTTGATGCTTTTCTGCTTATGATCATATTTCTGATTGACTCCATAAATACAATTGAAAATTAAATCATAACAATGAAAATTCACAGGCCACAATCCTTGCAATTACACTGGAATATGTCTGCTGGTGGCCCTCTACTCTGACCCTGTCAGATTTCACAAAGTAAATGGCAGGACCTCATTCCCACACTGCTATAAATTCTTTGGTATCAGCTATCCAAGGAATGAGAGTTTTGCTCATTTTGGACAAGGGGCTTATAGTAACATTTTCAATCCGTAAGGATACGTACCAGTTACCTTGCTTGTGTGGCTACATTCAGCTATTTATTATTTAAAATAATATTCATGTTGAAGCGTTTGTAAGGGATATTTGACAATGTATTTTTTACAAAGGTTCCCAAGTCACAAATGTTCCAGGAAATCTCAACTGTAACAGGTCTAATGTCTAGCTCTGCTCAGGACTGCCCAATTTCACCTCAGTGTCCAAAAATCGGTCTAAGGAACTTCATTGCAGACGATAGAAAAGCATCCAATATCAACATGGAATTGAACAATTTTCAGTAATGCTTGGGCCTCGAGACATAGACCTGAAATACTGGTGAGCATTGTCTTTCTCGATCACCAAATCTCATTAAAACCTTGTTCTTTACAGCAAATACCAATTCTTCATTTTTTATGATTTGGGTTGGAATAACCTCAAAACTGCACTAGTTTGGACTGCCTCAGAGATTGTCATGTCTTGGGAGTTCAGTCTCCTCCAGGATTCCTGAGACTACTCTCAACTATCTTATTTCCAGCACAATCTCCGTTCTTTCACAGACAGTTAGCTTCTCATTGCATTCTCTAAGTTGCAATCTTTATCATTTGCATCAAGAAAGTGCAGCTTGTGGGCGTCTTCACTCCACTCTCAGCTACATTGATCTATCAATGAGCTGTTTTTTACTCTAACTTTTTTTGACAACATGGATTCCCTTATCCTTGGACTTCTCCATTACAGAAACTTGGGTAACTCAGGGAGAGGAATGGATGTTGGAAGTTCTGGGATTTAGATGCTTTAAAAGAAATAGGGAGGGTGGAAAAAGAGGTGGGGGAGTGGCATTGCTAGTCAGGGTGAGTATAGCAGCTACTGAAAGGCAGTTCGAGAATGATATGTCTACAGAGTCAGTTTCGGTTGAGGTCAGGAAGAAGAAAGGAGCAGTCACTTTGTTGGGGGTATTTTACAGACCCCCTAATAGTTGCAGAGAAGTAGAGGAGCGGATTGGGAGGCAGATTCTGGAAAGGTGCAGAAGTCACAGGGTTGTAGTCATGGGTGACTTCAACTTTCCAAATATTGATTGGAAACATTTTAGTTGTAATAGTTTAGATGGAGCAGATTTTGTCCAGTGCGTTCAGGAAGGATTCCTGACACAGTATGTAGATAGACCAACATGACGAGAGGCAACTTTAGATTTGGTGCTTGGCAACGAACCAGGCCAAGTGTTAGACCTGTTGGTAGGAGAGCATTTTGGCGGGAGCAATCATAACTCTGTTACTTTTACAGTAGTCATGGATAAGGAGAGGTACATATGGCAGGGTAAAGTTTATATTTGGGGGAAGGGTAATTACAATTCAGTTAGGCAAGAACTGCATAACATAAAATGGGAACAGATGCTTTCAGGGAAGAGCACCACAGAAATGTGGAGATTGTTTAAGGAATGCATACTGCATGTGCTTGATATGTTTGTCCCGAGCAGGCAGAGTAGATGAAGTCGAGTGAGGGAGCCATGGTTCTCGAGAGAGGTCGAATAACTGGTTAAGAGGAAGAAGGAGGCTTATGCAAGGCTTAGGAAAAGAGGAATGGAAAAGGCCCTAGAGGGATACAAGTTAGCTAGGATGGAGCTGAAGAAAGGGCTTAGGAGAGCTATAAGGGGGCATGAGAAAACCTTGTCGGATAGGATCAAGGAAAACTCCAAGGTTTTTTACACGTATGTGCAGAACAAGAGAATGACCAGAGAAAGGGTAGGGCCGATCAAGGATTATAAAGGGGATTTGTGCACAGAGCCTAAAGAGATAGGAGAGGTCCTTAATGAATACTTTTCTTCAGTATTCACAACTGAGAGGGACCTAGTTGTAGAGGAGGACAGTGTGAAACAGGCAGGTAGGCTAGAGGAGGTTGATGTTAGTAAAGAAGATGTGCTGGGAATTCTGAGGAAGTTGAAGATATATAAGTCCCCCGGGTCTGATGGGATTTATCCAAGGATTCTATGGGAAGCAAAGCGCGAGATAGCAGGGCCTCTGGCGATGATCTTTTCGTCCTCACTGTCCACGGGTATAGTGCCGGAAGATTGGAAAGAGGCAAACGTCATTCCCTTGTTCAAACAAGGGAACAGGGATAACCCCGGAAATTACAGATCAGTTAGTCTTACGTCAGTGGTGGGCAAATTATTGGAAAGGGCTCTGAGACATAGGATTTATGATCACTTGGAAAGGCGCAGTTTGATTCATGATAGTCAGCATGGATTTGTGAGGGGTCGATCATGCCTCACAAACCTTATTGAATTCTTTGAAGAGGTGACCAAACACGTGGATGAAGGTAGAACAGTGAATGTGGTATACATGGATTTAAGTAAGGCGTTTGATAAGGTTCCCCATGGTAGGCTCATGCAGAAGGTAAGGAGGCATGGGATAGGGGGAAATGTGGCAGATTGGATTCAGAATTGGCTGACCCTTAGAAGACAAAGGGTGGTAGTGGACGGAAAATATTCTACATGGTGCTCAGTTACGAGTGGTGTACCACAAGAATCTGTTCTGGGTCCTCTTCTATTTGTGATTTTTGTAAATGATTTGGATGAAGGAGTGGAAGGGTGAATTAGCAAGTTTGCGGATGATACGAAGGTGGGTCAGGTTGTGGACAGTGCGGAGGGCTGTTCTAGGTTACAAAGGGACATTGATAGAATGCAGAGCTGGGCTGAGATGTGGCAGATGGAGTTTAACCCTGAAAAGTGTGAGGTGATTTATTTTGGAAGGACAAACTTGAAAGCAGAATACAGGGTTAATGGAAAGATTCTTGGCAGTGTAGAGGAGCAGAAGGATCTCGGGGTTCATGTTCACAGTTCCCTGAAAGCAGCCACCCAGGTGGACAGAGTTGTTAAGAAGGCGTACGGTGTGTTAGCTTTCATTAATAGAGGGATTGAGTTCAAGAGCAGTGAAGTTAAGCTCCAGCTATACGATAGCCTGGTTCGGACACATCGGGAGTATTGTGTCCAGTACTGTTCACCTCATTACAGCAAAGATGTGGAAGCATTGGAAAAGGTGCAGAGGAGATTTACCAGGATGTTGCATGGAATGGAGGCAAGGTCTTATGAGGAAAGGTTGAGAGAGCTAGGGCTTTTCTCTTTAGAACGACAAAGGATGAGAGGTGACTTGATGGAGGTGTACAAAATGATCAGAGGTACAGATGGAGTAGACAGCCAGAGACGTTTTCCTCAGGTGGAGGTAGCTTTTACAAGGGGGCATAGTTTTAAAGTGAAAGGAGGCAGATATCGGGGTGACGTCAGAGGTAGATTCTTTACTCAGAGAGTGGTAGGGGCATGGAATGCATTGCCGGAGAGGGTAGTGGAGTCAGCCTGATTAGGGGCATTTAAGCGGCTATTAGATTGGCATATGGATGATAGTATAGAGCAGCGGTGGAGGTTAGATAGACCTTAGGTTTCAGGTAAAATTTCGGCACAACATCGTGGGCCGAAGGGTCTGTACTGGGCTGTACTGTTCTATGTTCTGTGTTCTCTTGTGTCTTAACTGTATGGAGTTTGCTTACAATAGGACTTGAGCTGCAAGTCACTTCTGCTTCAACACTCTCTCAACTCCAAACTATAACTAACTTTACTTAGCAAAGACATGTTCAGGTAAACTGTTCTACATATCTCCGCAACAAGGAAGCTTGCTCCAGACTATCCTTACCTTAACCTTTGGTTCACTGAAGGTTTTTAAGTTAATTTAAGTTTAATCCTTTCTGGATTGCCAGCTTTGCAGACCCATACCTTCAGATAAGTGGGCCAGTGCTGTTTTTATAGGTCATCTCTTGCATTCTGATTCTGTTGTTCAAATATGGGTAAACTTCTGAACTGTCATTTCTTTCAGGCATTCTATCATCCTACACCCCAGCATTTAATTACCTTACCTTGCTATCTGTTAGCCTCCTAGAGCATTGTTACCTAAACCTTTCAATTGCAATAGACTTCAAGGTGCTTCAATTGCATATATCTCATTTTATGTTGTTAAATGTTAATTCAGGAAACTAAGAGTTATACACTAAAACATGTGAAACATGAACAAGAGATTTGAAACACGTCATAATTTGATCTCACCATAAAACCCGCGGACAAGGGAGGGGCAGTTGTAGTATGGCGCACTGACCTCGACATTGCTGAGGCCAGGCGCCAACTCTCTGACACCTCCTCCTACCGACCCCTGGATCATGACCCTACCCCCGAGCACCAAACCATCATCTCCCAAACCATCCACAACCTCATCACCTCAGATGACCTCCCACCCACGGCCTCCAACCTCATCGTTCCCCAACCACGCACCGCCCGCTTCTATCTCCTTCCCAAAATCCACAAACCTGAATGCCCTGGTCGACCCATTGTCTCCGCCTGCTCCTGCCCCACCGAACTCATCTCCACCTACCGAGACTCCATTTTCACCCCCTTGGTCCAGGAACTCCCTACCTACGTCTGTGACACCACCCACACCCTCCACCTCCTCCAGAACTTCCAATTCCCCAGTCCCCAACACCTCATGTTTACGATGGACGTCCAGTCCCTATACACCTGTATTCCCCATGCAGACGGCCTAAAGGCCCTCCGCTTCTTCCTGTCCCGCAGAACTGACCAATCCCCCACCACCGACACCCTCATCCACTTAGCCGAACTCGTCCTCACCCTCAACAACCTCTCTTTCAATTCCTCCCACATCCTACAGACAAAGGGGGTGGCCATGGGTACCCGCATGGGCCCAAGCTATGCCTGCCTCTTTGTAGGTTATGTGGAACAATCCCTCTTCCGTACCTACACTGGCCCTAAACCCCACCTCTTCCTCTGTTACATTGATGACTGCATCGGCGCCGCCTCGTGTTCCCACGAGGAGCTCAAACAGTTCATCCACTTCACCAACACCTTCCACCCCAACCTGAAGTTCACCTGGACCATCTCCAACACTTCTCTCTCCTTTCTGGACCTCTCTGTCTCCATCTCGGGTAACCACCTAGAAACCGATGTCCATTTCAAGCCCACTGACTCCCACAGCTACCTGGAGTACACCTCCTCCCACCCACCCTCCTGCAAAAATGCCATCCCCTATTTCCAATTCCTTCACCTCCGCCGCATCTGCTCCCAGGATGAGGCATTCCACTCCCGTACATCTCAGATGTCCTCATTCTTCAAGGACCGCAACTTCCCCCCCACGGTGGTCGAGAACGCCCTCGACCGTGTCTCCCGCATTTCCCGTAACACATCCCTCATGCCCCATCCCCGCAATAATAACCAAAAAAGAATCCCCCTCGTCCTCACGCACCACCCCACCAACCTCCGGATCCAACACATCATCCTCCTGCCATCTGCAATCAGACCCCACCACCAAAGACATTTTTCCCTCCCCACCCTTATCTGCCTTCCGGAGGGACCACTCCCTCCGCGACTCCCTTGTCCGCTCCACACTCCCCTCCAGCCCCACCACACCCGGCACTTTTCC
>JAHRHZ010000065.1:19762301-19783015 GCA_024137785.1 Ginglymostoma cirratum
CCCCCCCACCTACACTCACCTTTACTGGCTCCATCCCCACCTCTTCGACCTGTCTGCCTCCTCTCCACCTATCCTCTCCTCTCTCCATCCTCTATCCGCCTCCCCCTCTCTCCCTATTTATTTCGGAACCCTCTTCCCCTCCCCCGTTTCTGATGAAGGGTCTAGGCCCGAAACGTCAAGTTTTCCTGCTCCTATGATGCTGCTTGACCTGCTGTGTTCATCCTGCCCCATGCCTTGTTATCTCGGATTCTCCAGCATCTGCAGTACCTTTTATCTCTGATATAATTTGACCTTGCCCTACAGTAAAGGCTAACCTCTCCAGTCCAGAGATCTGTTGTCCAAAAACCCCAGTTGTCTGGAGATGTTTTTGAGCAGATGCAGTCCTACTTGGACTTGCCACTCAACACTTCAGCATCATTTTAGTACAGTTCATTCGGGAGCAGACATATGGAGAATACAAAATTGGGATAATAAAACAATTTTTATGACTTCTCCAGAATATCTTATCACTGTTTCATGTTTCAGATAAATATTTACATCAACAGTGTTTTGCGGTTCTAATGTCATTCTGCAACTAAGAAAATATTGACATTCATAAATGGCTAGATCTCATGCATTCTGGACTGGAGAATATACAGTGTAGAAATACAACTGACAGACCCCTGTAGCCCAATTTTAAGCAGCCTGAAACTGTGTAAACTTAAATCTTATTTACTCTCAACCAGATGGATTAAAAAGCCAAAGAAAACCTAGTTAAGGCTTCATTGAAACTTAAAAGATTCATAAGTTTACAGAAAATGTTTAAAAATGTTTCATAAGACTAATGTAAATCTTATAATTATTGAAAAACCAAAGAACTGTGCATGCTGGAAATCAGAAACAAAAACAGAAATTGCAGGAGAAACTCAGCAGGACTGGCAGCATCTGTGGAAAGAAACACAGAAACATGGAAAGTAGGTGCAGGAATAGGTCATTTGGCCCTTCAAGCTGCAGTATCATTCTACATGATCATGGCTGATCATGCAATCTCAGTATCCCATTGCTGCCCTCTCCCCATACCTCTTGATCCCGTTAGCCACAAGGGCCACATCAAGCTCCCTCTTGAATATATCTAATGAACTGGCCCCAACAGCTTCCTGTGGGAGAGAATTTCACAGGTTCACAACTCTCTGAGTGAAGAAATTCTTCCTCATCTCAGTCCTGAATGGTTTACCCCTTATTCTTGGACTGTGACCCCTTGTTCTGGACTTCCCCAACATCGGGAACATTCTTCCCGCATCTAGCCTGTCCGATCCTATCAAGATATTATATGGTTCTATGAAATCCCTCCTCATTCTTCTAAACTCCAGTGAATACAAATACAGTCGATCCAGTCTTTCTTCATACGTCAGTCCTGTCATCTCAGGAATCAGTCTAGGTGAACCTTCGCTGGACTCCCTCAATAACAAGAATGTCCTTCCTCAGACTAGGAGATTAAAACTGCACACAATATTCAAGGTGTGGTCTCACCAATACCCGGTATAACAGCAGCAAGCCATGTTTCCTCCAATATTCAAATCCTCTCATTATGAAGGACTGCATGCCTTTAGAAAGTAGAGTTAACATTTTAAGTCCCATGACTCTTCATCAGAATGGCTTTAATGAAGAGTTTCTAGTCTCAAAACATTAACTGTGCTTTCTCTCTACAATTGCTGCCAGACCTGCTGAGTTTTTCCCGCAATTTCTGTTTTTGTTCCCTGCAATTAAGATCCACGTCAGCACGCAAGCACTTTTCAGTTTTCTTTAAGTGTGGGTTTGGCAGTAAGATGGAACCTAAATTATTATGGTGAGTAAAGTCCTTAACAATGTCCAAAAGCAGATTTAAAAATAAATCTATTTTCCTAATCAACCCATTCAGGGATGTTATTACACACCTCTAGAGCAGGTGGGACTTGAACCCAGGCCTCCTAGCGCAGGAGTAAGGACACTACCCCTGCACCACAAGAGTCCCTGAAAAATTGATGAATTATAGCAAACAGCAAACAATTCAGTTGTTGGTAATAACCCCTGGTTAAAGTTCAATTGGGAATCTACCTGTATCCTAGGATTTCCTCACCTGTAAATTATCAGTCTCACCCTCGAACTTCATTTGATCTCTGCCAATCATATTTCTACTCCTGCTTACAATATGGAAATGATCAACTGTGGCAAAATACACTTGAAATGCTGTATATATTTTCTGAGCTTTCATATTTTATAATGAGTATCACAATGTACAAGTCACCCCATAAATTGTTACTGAATCTCTGGGGAACTTTTATCTTCTTGTTTGGCATTATGACCTCAGCTAAATTTTCCTTCACTACCAAATCTATCTGTCTGAATTAATTGTGTCTTCTCAGTTCCAGTCCTGTGAGTTGTGAAGCTTGTTTCTTTGACTCACACAACTGAGAGCTTACGCTGCCTCAGTCCTTTAATAAAACTGTACAGTTCCAAACAAACATCTTGGTCTAGAAGCTTTACAAAATATGACAGTTACACTGAGGAAACTTATTCCCTTAACTGATCTGAACAATCTACTTTTTTTAAGGAAAAATTATTCTTGCATCTAACACCTTTTTCAACTGAATTTTATCTTTTTGTTTTAATTTCTCTTCCCAGCTCCTGCTAAACTAATAGCTGTTTTTGCTTTCTCATGTTTTCAAACCCCATAATGTAACAAAGCTTCCATTAACACTTTAAGAACCTTTTAGTCATCTGCTTTCTGTTAAATGTAGTTTACAGTCTTGGTTGTGTAAAAACTGACATTTTGAATTATTAGACACCTTCACAATAAATAGACCAACATCAATATTCCACTAGTTTCAAACCCCAGCTCTGAAAAAGTGTGGTATATAAATGACATATCTTTCATCACACTACATTTTTAACATTGTTATTCTTGATCATTTTCAGCTCAGATCCCAACAGTCACCTGACCTTTCAAACTAATTGTAACTTCTATTATACATTAAGTTAAATTCTGCCTGATTTTGTGCAGCAGAACTTAAAATAAAATCCTTTAATTATTGTCTCCAGTATTCTATGTAAGTTAATTTCCTTTATCATGCTCTTTGACATTCTGCTATCATGCAACAACTTGAACTTTCATCTTTTTACTTCTGTAGAGTCACAAATACATCCCTCAAGCTGTCAATGATTCTTTCGTACCACTATTTTGGATGCCATCGATCTTTGGGTCTCGTCTACAGTGTGACCACAAGCTCACATATTTAACAAAGTCTGTACAATTAATGGATAGTTGCTATCTTAATACTGCTGGGGCAAGTGTGACTGTATTGGGAGAATATTCGGAACAACAATATCGTTTGTAGTCTTAACATTCCACTCATGAGGGATAATAACAAATTTCAAAAGTTCTCAGAAGCTGTCAGGCAGTCTTTTCCAGCTGTGGTCTCAGTAGATAGTGTTGATGAACCATGGAAGTGTTGCAGTCAAATCATCTTTTTTATTCATTCATGAAGTATGGGCATTGCTGGCTGGGCCGATTATTTCCTTTCTCTAATTGCTTTTGAAAGTGTGCCTTTTTGAACTGTAGCAGACCAGAATGTACGAAGACCCATTTTGCTGTTGATGAAGGACTTCCAGGATTTTGACCCAACATCATTACTGGAACAGCAATATATTTCCAAGTCAAGATGGTGCGTTGTTTGGACGGTAACATGCAGGAGGTGGTGCTCCCATGTATTTGTTGCCCTTGTCTATTTAGAAGGTAGTGGTTGGAGGTTTGAAAGTGCTGTGTAAAGTCTTAGTGAATTTCTGTAATGCAGATTGTAGATAGTATACACAGCTGCTACTGAGTGTTGGTGGTGGAGGGACGGAATGTTTGTGGATGTAGTATCAATCAAGCAAGCTGTTTTGTCCTGGATGGTGTCAGGTTTCTTGAGTGTTGTTGGACCTGCACTCATCCACGTATATTTCATCACACTCCTGACTTGTACCTTGTCAATAGTGGGCAGGCTTTCAGGAATCAGGAAGCGAGTTTCTCATGGCAGGACACTTAGGCTCTGACCTGCTTCACTGGTTACTAGAGAAAATCAGTTGTCGTCCTAAACCCCTGCAAGAAATACATCAGCAGCATACATCCCACACCAAGGCAAGGGACAACTCATTGCCTTTCCAGAATCGGTTTAGCCAGCCTAAAAGGAAGAGCATTAGACCATCTAACCAAAGATCAGATGTTGCCCTATCATTTTTATAGATGGAAGGATGCCAATCAGACTCAACAAGCAACTTGAAACCTGAAAACAAGAGAAACTCATGATCTTGGCATCTCAATATTTGTGCATGCTGATGGCACCTGGCACTAATCCTGGCCAAGAATGGAAGTCCAGTGAAATGTTGACGTTTTAATGTGGCAGGCAGATGGTAACAGCCAATAGAAGTATATATCCATTGTTCACTAGGTGGGAAGGATGCAAAATGTGTTGGGTTGCTTCGTCCAGAGGGATGAAAGTTCTCACCCTCCTTTTGAGTTTCCTAGCCCCACAAATATGGCTGCTGCCATTCTGTCATTATTTTTAAGACCTGTAAGAAGCAAAGTTATGTTCCACCTTCTGGAATCCAAATTAGCCCTAGAACCCCCAAGACAGTCTCCACTTATTTTGGGATATTGACCTGTTGCTGCTGTGGTGTTAGGCTGGAGAGGGGGAAATACACCGACTGCACTTTTCTCAAGTATGAAACAGTCACTTTGCATGCAGCAGAAATCTGCATTCATAATATTGGTCAGGGTAACCAAGGCAAGCCCTCCTTTTTATCCTTGTCGTGAAATATTTTATGTCTACCTGAGAGTACAAACAGCTGGGCTTTGTCTGACCACTTCATCTGTAAGATAGCACTAGTCAATGTAATAAGTCATTAAGAGATGACTGAAGTTAATGAATGTATTAATTGATTAGCGACAACATCTGGGGCTAGTTTTTGGAACCACTTTATGACTGAATAATTAAACTCTATTCACAAAAGTTTCTTGGCTTCTGTTTCACTGATTAGCTTGGATCTAAGTTGACAGTACATTTGATGGTGGAGCACTTACTCAGGACGAGACTGAATGTTAGCCTAGATATTGCGCTTAAGTGTTTGCAGGCTCTCTCTTGGCATCACAGCATTCTCAACCCAGGGTTGAGAATGCTATCATCTGAGACATATGGACAGTTGAGCAGGCAAATTCTTTACTAATCCTGATTGATTGCTACAATATTAAACTGGAAATTTGTAGAACGCAGTCACATAAACTAAGATTTAGGTGAAAAGAGCTTTGCTAAATCTCTGCTTCAGTGTTAGTAACTTGGTAATTTGCAAATATTTACTATCCTATTACTGTCTGAAGTGCTGATATCATACTTCTACATTACATTATTGACCATTTCACTTATCTGAATTATATTCTCAAATGACATCTGACATGTATCTAAATTCATAATTTATGCTTAGAACCAGATTGCCATTCATATAAAATACCATATTGATTTATTAACTGAGAAATCTATGTAATTATTTTATGATTTTGAATTGTTAATTTAGAAAGATAATGGTGGTTAAGCCTTTTGATCTGTACATAATGTTCGCTCTCTGCACCTTCTATTTACGTATAGGGCTTTCAGACCCATGTTAAGTGCTGATCTTTCTAGCAGCTGTATTTTCTGTCTAGTGATAAACCTGGATGATAGCCAGCAGATTCCTACAAGATATTGTTTCCTTATATCAAATTTCAACTAAGTCCCCATTCAGCCCTACCTCATCAGAAGTCCAAATCAATCACCTTGGCCTAACAATTAGTACAACTTTTCATGGTACTTCTGAGAAATGTTATTACAAGCCTTCTGCTCAACAAGAAGCTTTAAATTGTAGATCGTTACAGCTTTGTTTCAAGATTGCCTCAAATTATTCCAACTAAACATGAGGTTAAAATTTCTTGCTGACTGTTCATCCAGCCCTTCTGGTAACTTGTGTAAGATTCTTAATTCAGAAGAAACTCAGAAATACAAGAAACATGCAATTGCGTAGAACATGAACCTTGCTGAAAAATGATTCAGGCTGCTGAAGCTTTTTGTCGTGCACTCTTCAGAACAAAGCAAGAATGTCAAATTACAACAATGACAACAATTTAAACCAGAGGAGAGAAAGGTGCTAATTTGTCTGGGATACTAACTCTGATTGGTTGAGGCCAGAAGGAACTATAGGCTCTCAAATAAAACAACAAGATCTGGAGATGCTGGAGATCTGAAACAAAAACAGAGATAGCTTGAGAAACTCAGCACGTCTGGTAGCATCTGTGGAGAGAAAGCAGAGTTAATGCTTCGAGTCTGTTGATTCTTCATCGTGTATAGTCTCGCAATGTCCCCAGGTACTTAAAAAAGAGTGCAAAACCTGAATATTTTCCTTTTATTTGGAGAGAACGGGTCCCTGTATCTGTAGAGGAGCGGTGTAGTAATGTTCCAGGATCACCAATCTAGA
The DNA here is from genome assembly GCA_024137785.1 of Ginglymostoma cirratum. Taxonomy (NCBI): domain Eukaryota; kingdom Metazoa; phylum Chordata; class Chondrichthyes; order Orectolobiformes; family Ginglymostomatidae; genus Ginglymostoma; species Ginglymostoma cirratum. The sequence goes on from JAHRHZ010000065.1 coordinate 19,768,800, forward strand.
GGCCAAGGCTACAGCTCAGCACAATAGATGCTGGAGTATGAAATACATTAATAAATCTGAAATTAAAAGATCATCTTAGCCACACTGACCATAAGTGTCCAAATATATGAACATTTGAATATACATACTGTCGTGATTGTAATACAGTCAGCTAGATGGACCTCATAGAATGTGAGTTCCGTGATTGTAGCTGTTAACTTGGTCCAGTCAGGGAGCCCTAGCTGACAGATATAAACAGGAGTGTCAGGGATTCTGTTCACCCTGAGGGCTGGCTCTGAGGAAGCTGGTTCAGTGCCAAGTACTATACATGTGTAAATAAAGGATAACAGCCTCTGTGGAGTTATTTAACCTACTAACCTACAAATTAGGAACCTAGGTTGTCATTTGGGCCTCTTAAACCCTCTTTACCGTTCCATAGGGTCATAGCTGATACGTTTTTGGATTTTCAAATTCCACATTCCAATCTACCCCTGATAACCTTTGATTCCCTTGCCTAATAAGAATCTGTCTAACTCAACCTTAAAATATTCAATTAACTCCCTTCTGCAATCTTCTGAGGCAGAGTTCAAAAGGAACGCTTAGAGGAAACAACATTCTCCTCACCTCAGTCTTAAGAGGGAAGTCTTTAATGTTAAGTCTTTAAGTGCCCCTTAGTTCTGGATATACCCAAACAGGAAACATCCTTCCATATCAACCTGTTCAAGAGCTTTTAGGATCTTATAAGCTTTGATCAATCACCCCTCACTCTTTTAAACTCAATGGAAGCAAGCTCAGGCTTTCTAACCTATGGTCATAACACTCTCACTCAAGATATCTGTCTAATAAACTTCCTCTAAACAACCTCCATTTTATTTGCATCTTTCCATAAATAAGAAGGCCAAAACTGCACCTAGTATTTGCAATGTGGTCTCACCAGGCCCTTTATAATTGGAGCATAACACCTTTACTTTTATGATCAATTCCTCTTGTAAAAGAGGACAACATTCTCTGTGCCTTCTTAATTGTTTGTGACACCTGCATACTAACATTTTGTCCCTCATGCATATATCCCTTTTAGCCTTTCCTATTCATGTACTTATCCAAATGTCTTTTAAATGTTGCAACGGTACCCACATCCATCAGTTCCTCTAGAAGTTCATTCTATGCACGACCACTCTCTGTGTAAAAAAGTTGCCCCTCATGTCCTTTTTAAGGCTTTGTCCTCTCAGTTTAAAAATATGCCCCCTAGTTTTGAACCTCCCCCCACCCTAGGGAAAAGACCCTTTTCGTTCACATTATCTATGGCCCTCATGATTTTATAGACCTCAGTAAGGTTACCCATCAACCTCTTATGCTCCAGTGAAAAAAGTCCGAGCCTATCCAGCCTACATTTATAACTGAAACCCTCCAAAAAACAACGCTCCACCATCACCCTCTGTTTCCTTCCATCAAACCAATTTTGTATCCAATTGGCAAGCTCACCCTGAATCCAATGTGATCTATCTCGACTAATTAGTCCACCATGCCTTGTCAAATGCTTTACTAAAGTCCAAGTAAATATTGTCTACTGTTCTGCCCTTATCAATCCTTTTGGTTACTTTCTCAAAAAACTCAATCAGGTTTGAGAGATACAATTTCCCATGCATAAAGCCACTCTGACTGTCCCTAATCAGTCTTGGCCTCTCCAAATGCATGTGAATCCTATCTTTCAAAATCACCTCCAAACACTTACCCACGACCGATGTCAGACTCACAGGTCTATAGATCCCAGGCTTCTCCTTATTCAACCTTTCCAAGGTGGCCTTCAGGATACAAAACGATGCAGAATCCCTGGGCAGAAATTGATTGCCAAGATCCATACCCATGAAGACAGCCTCAACCATGATCTTGGATCCATGTTGCGCTACATGTGACCCCACCACACTGTTCTGTATCTGAAAAATCTCCCTGACTGTCCTGTTTTGACACCTTCACTTTGATAATTTGTTATGATTTCTCTACCTTAATTAGTTTGTACAGTTTGGGATTACTGGTTACTTTGGTTAGACCCTCCGCATGTGACTCTTATACCTACCATGTTATTCCATCCATTTGGTTTGTTTTCAGCATGGTCTTATTTTTAATTTTTTGTAATTATCTCTCTGCTTCAATTAAATGGACTATAAGTCATCCCTTCACTTGTTATTCAGCCATCGAAACTATACTCACAGCATCTGACACTTTTGATCACCTGCAAAGACTTATTATTCAGCCTGTCGACACTCCACTCACACCATTTGTATGATATTTTGATCTCTGCCTGTAAATTATGTGCCAGTGTGCCCCTCTTCACTTCACCTGTTGAAGGAGCAGTGCTTCAAAAGCTTGTAATTTCAAACAAACCTGTTGGACTATAACCTGGTGCCATGTAACTTCTGGCCTTGTCCTCCCCAGTCCAGCATGGACACCTCCACATCAATGCTGATCTTCTTAATGTTGATCTTGTCTAGCACACATCCTGTGTGGTGTAACCTGTATGCCTTACTCTGTCCAAGTTTTTTGTTCACCCTATAATTTGTGTGTCCTCACTTACTATGAACCGCCTGTATTGTTCACAAAGAAAGATTTTCACTGTACCTAGGTAGATGTGACAATAAATCAAATCAAATCTTAGTGGATTCAACTTACATCTTGCTCCAAAAATCTTCCATGTTGGACTCCACACACCAACATCTCAAGAACACTCGTGGGTACCAGCCACACACACCCAAGTTCTACAGACATTGTCAACCAACTTGTGTCAGCCTTGATAAACACACACAGTAGATTTCCAATCCACTTACAGTATGTTTATGAACTTCAATGCTACACCTCACTGCACCAGCAGCTATCATTGTTAATGCTGCAGGAAGGATATATTATGTTCAGGGAGACACACTCAACTCATGGACTGCACCATACTGCGTCTCCAGGCTTTACACTTGCTGTCATAGTACTCACTCACTCTCACCCTGCCTGGATGCTCATAACATCCCTGCCATGCATCGCCTTGTCTTGTGAGATTTGCCTCCTCAGCCAGAGATACCAAGACCATATTATTCCGAAATAAAAACCAAAGGAACTGCGGATGCTGTTAATCATGAACAAAACAAAGTTGCTGGAAATGCTCAGCAGGTCTGGTAGCATCTGTGGAGGGAAAAACAGAGTTAACATTTCGGGTCCGGTGACCTTTCCTCAGAACTCAAGGGTCACTGGACCCGAAACGTTAACTCTGTTTCTCCCTTCACAGATGCTGCCAGACCTGCTGAGCTTTTCCAGCAACTTTGTTTTTGTTACCATATTATTACTGTCTTGCCATGTCATTTTGCACAGACACAAAGCTAGGAAGCTTGTTGTGGTTGTCAGCAGGTCTCATTTATGTCAAGGTCTGATAACCTTTGCTCAAAACATCATGACACATTAAGTCAAAGGCAGCATCCAACTCCAGTCCAGGTTCTGCTTGAGGCATTCAGAGTCAGGATCACCTGTTTGCAAGGAGTGAAAAGTTGAATGAATGGCAGCAAACTATCCATTTTCTGTCCTATTGTGGTCTATTTTGCTCCTGGACTGAGAGAGAGGCAGATATTATCAATAATAAAAGTGAGCGGCACAACTATTACTGGTGGTGCAAGCAGGGACGATTCCTGAGTGAACGGGTAGGCCAAGCAGGGGGTGTACAGGATGAGCAGTGTTGCAGATTGGGCTCAGGGTGAGTGGAAGGATTTTGCAGGCATTAGAGAGAGTGATAGCACACTAGCCTTGATGGGAGGTGAGTCCATTAGCGGGGACAGAGTAAATGTGTAGGAGCAGAAAGAAGATGCTAGCACTCACTTTGGTAAAGTGGAGAAGGACATTAGCATTTTTCCTGCAGGGCTACAACTACTCTAACCTAGGTAGCAACCTGGGACCAGGTTGGCATCATTTGATGTCATGGCCTCCGCTGCTATTCTTGGTGGAAGAGGAAGTCCCACCTATGTCCACTGATCCAGCTGGAACTCTGGGACCATGCCCACACTGTGTGGCAAAGATTTCCCTGTTCTGCCAATATTGGGTCAAATGTCAGAAACTGCACAGGGCAGCTGACATTACTTGTCTTGGTCCACAATATATTTTAAACATGGTGTTGGCACAAGGGACTTTTCAACTAATCAGCACCCTTTTGTTCTCCAGTAGAAATTGTTGCAAGTGGTTGAAACTTTACATTCTTGTGTTAATCCTGATCAATGCAAGACAAAGAGCTTCAACAACATCTCTTTTCAGCAAAATCCAATCTTCTCCCAAAGTCATGAAGGACTTCCATTATGAATGGTCAACATAGAAATGATTTTCAGCTTCCTTTTTTCACATGCCCAATCTGCACTCTTTCTGAAATATATTGTTCCAAAGTTTGCATGTCCCACTCAAACTTCAGCGAACTCATATTTTGACCACAGAGAGAAAACAAAAGAATCGCAATGTTTTTTTTCCGAAAGGAGAAATGGTTGAGTGGTAACTTGTATTTCTCAGAACAATTCAGCTTTCTGTGAGGCCCTTACTTCTGTGTGGTCCTGTGTGTGCCTTCAGACCAGGCTTTGGAAAGTGAAGTGTACATCCTGAAGGGCAGAATAAAGCCAGGGTTGAAAGACTGACAGCGAAAAGAAAAGATCTGAAATTCTGATCGCTCTAAGGACTGTATCCAGTTTTGCCATTATACCTCTGGGGATTTTATCTCTGTTAACTATGTGGAAAAGCATCACAAACCTTTACTTTAAAAATAAATTCGCAATGTCATTATGTGCAATCTGCGCTGAAAATTTACTGATATTTGTAGTATTTCGAACAGGCATTTAAAAAAAAGACAGATTTGGTATTGAAATACATTTGAATGATTACCACCCTGGAAAGTCTATTTTCTACAATCTGATCGAGTAAAATTGCCTAGGCATGAAGTCTCTATAGAGAAGACGATAATCACACCGAGGTAGGAAACTTTTTTTAAAATAATCTACCAGAAGGACAAAACTTGCAATTATATCACCACATTCAGAACCTCATGATGTCCCAATGCACTCTACAACCAATTAAATACATTTTTAAAGTGCAGTTACTGTTGTAATAAGCACTGAGGACAATTGCAGAAAATAAGCTTTTTCAAAAAGTGAAGTGATACTGATCAGATTAGTTGTTTTTTTTAAGTGATGTTGTTTAAGGGATAGATATTGGTCAGGGTCCCATGGAGAGCTCTGTTCTCCTCTTTGGAACTGTACAATGATATCTTCTACCTCAAACCAAGTGGACAGATAGGACCTCAGTCTAACACATGATCTGAAAGAGTTGAATATCTTCTTTTCATAACGTAAAGGAAGCAGCATTGCATTGATTTGTCAAGATACATTATGTAGTTGTAAAGGCTTCCTTTGATTGTAAGGAAATGTATTAAATGTGTTCTAACAGATTTACAATTTCACTCAAATTACCAAACCAAAGTAACCTTCTTACAAAAATTTACAAAGTTGCTACGCACTGCATTTGGAGGAATGCTTGCTAACGTGGTACAATTAATGAAAATTAAACTCAAGGAAATGTTTACAAAAAATTGGTATTAGTAACAAGGGAGAAATACATGGAATCTGATAAAGGGGTCCATTTCTGTGAAAACAATGTAACAGCAGATACCTTATCATGAACAATGTGGCAACCTAAAAGTTAGTTTTAAAATCTAATCTCCAGCTCACTGGAGAGAATAATGTGGTTTAAAAACTTCTTCAAATAAATTACCTTCATACAGAAGTCACAACTTGCTACAGCTTTTTCTCTGCAATTTGCATGAGCTAACTCAACTAGCCATTGATTTGAGGGTGTGAAAGAATCTTACAAGGTGATTTTAGCAACAACTTAAATTTCAGTTTGTGCTATTATACTCACCCAGTGTGGGCACCAATGAAAGTAAAGCAAAACAAACGTTGTCAGTGGGAATAAAAATCCTTTCCTTCTAGAATTCAGTGTCTGGTTTTTCCTTTCTAGGAGAATGATTCAAAGTCCTTTGACCATGCTGGCACTGATCCTTTGTTCCAGCCCGTATTGCAGAAAGCTCCTTAATGATTAACTTCTAAATATATTTATCCAGAATTCTCACATGGTAATTATTAAGTTGCTGATTATTGGAAGGCCTTCTGCTGCTAACACAATTGTGTTTTAAGAACAAACGTCCTCTTCATCCGATACACAATGATTTGTCATTAAAACAATGGGCAGAAAGTTTAACCATAACTCTGAGCAGCAAGCCTGAAATTTGGATTGATTGCATTCCAGACTGTAGCAGTTTTAAAACATTCAGAAAATCAAAAGGTGAATGCTGGTTATGAATAATCCGTTTTCCAATAAGAAGTTTATTTTATTCTGTCACCAAAATCTTAATAGGCCATAGCATTTCACACAAATATTTCAACCCAAAAGTGGGATATTTATGTACACTCTCAGCCAACTGATGTCATTCCATCCCATTCCTATTCATCAAGCTGTTTGCATAAATTCTATGAACCATCAGTCCTTGCTGGCTTCAATATATTACTTTGGTACACTTTATTTCTAACTTATTGAAAATTAGATGGTTTTCAATTGAAAGCCACCTAATTTTTAATGTTCTCCAAGTTAAGGATCATCAAATCCAAAGCTCATCTATTATGATTTATGAGAACTATCTCATAAGGGGCAGCATGGTGGCTTAGTGGTGAGCACTGCTACCTGACAGCCCCAGGGACCTGGCTTCAATTCCAGCCTTGAGTGACTGTCTGTGCAGAGTCTTCATGTTCTTCCTGTTTCTGCTGGGTGCTCTGGTTTCCTCACACAGTCCAAAGATGTGTTGGTTAGGTGGATTGGCCATGCTAAATGCAGGGTGATAGGGTAGAGATGCGGGGTGTTCTTTGCAGGGTCATTGCAGATTCAGTTGGCTGGATGCCCTCTTTCTGCACTGTAGGAATTCTATCTCAATCACTTTGTCTTTTGTTATGGTTACCAGCACCCAGTCCACATTCATCAGAAATTTCTCTTTTCATCAATTTTGATGGGGGAAGATATGGATGTTTGAAAGAGTGGTGTAATATTGTTAGAAAGTATTAATGAAACTTCTTTGCTGTGTTTAGCATTGCAAAAAATCACATGACAACAGATTATAGTCCAACAGGTTTATTTGAAAACACAAACTTTCACAGCTCAGCTCCTTCCTCAGGAGTAGTGTGTGAGAGGCGGTATAAGACACAGAATTTATAAGCAGAAAGCATTACCCTGAGAGATTTCTTGCCTCTTCAACCATGGCTTGATAAACAATTCCTGATAGCCCATCATCAGAATGTCATATCAATGCCAAGATGCGAACATCCAAGAAAATGATGGCATGTGTGCAGTTGTCAGCGTTTATGCTGCTCTCTGATTTCCTTAGAAATTTGCACTGCTGCATCAAAAATCTGATGAACACTGGGATAAGTTCATGGTCATATTCACGCGGGCAGAAATTGTGAATTTCTCTTATTTATGCTAGTTTTCTTGCCACTTCTAATTATGTCAAAATTGTAACACAGAAGAAGGGTCTAGACCCGAAACATCAGCCTTCCTGCTCCTCTGATGCTGCTTGGCCTGCTGTGTTCATCCAGCTCCACACCTTGTTATCCAGGATCTTGTTTGACTGATTGAGACATAAGTTATTCTCAGTGCATTGAGAATGTTAAAAAGTTATAGCCTCCTCTTTAACTATTGAAATTGCACACATTGATTCATTTCTGTTTCTCAGCTGCTGAGATCCTAGATTTTGCAAAGCAAAGTTCTGTGATTGTCTAAGAATAATACTTTTAAGATATCATTCTCCCATTGCATTCAGAAGGGAAAGGGATTACATTGGGTTTTTACAATCCTTTATTCGGCATTATTATTTTCTGGTTGAAAAAGAAGAGGAGTACAAGGTAGAAAAAATGGTACATAACCTGCCATGGCTGGAGTCTGCTCCAAATTTTATGATTACTATCTAACTGGGACACAGCTCTGAATGCTGGTAAAGGTAATGGTTTTGGGTAATGCAACCAGAGCCTAGTTCACGGATATCACAGCATCCCAAAACCAGCCCAGCTCATCTCCACCTCCCTAACCTGTTTTCCCTCTCACCTATCCCCTCCTCCCACCTCAAGCCCCACCCCCATCTCCTATCTACTAACCTCATCCCGCCCCCTTGACCTGTCCGTCCTCCCTGGTCTGACCTATCTCCTCCCTACCCCCCCACCTACACTCACCTTTACTGGCTCCATCTCCGCTTCTTCGACTTGTCTGCCTCCTCTCCACGTATCCTCTCCTCTATCCATCTTCTATCCGCCTCCCCCTCTCTCCCTATTTATTTCAGAACCCTCTTCCCCTCCCCCTTTTCTGACGAAGGGTCTCGGCCCGAAATGTCAAGTTTTCCTGCTCCTATGATGCTGCTTGGCCTGCTGTGTTCATCCAGCCCCACGCCTTGTTATCACAGATAACACAGATGGCTTAGCTGTGCAGAAGGTAGATTCATAAAGTAATTGTAACCAGGAATTCTAGAGTTAGGGAAACAGACAGCTGTTTCTGCTGCAGTAGATATGACTCCAGTATGGTATCTGCCTCCCTGGTGCCAGGGTCCAGCATGTCATTGAGTGGCTACAGAGCTTGCTGAAGTGGGAGTGTAAATAGCGAGAGGTTGTGTTTCCTAGAAAGAGGAATGCAATCGTGCAAGCAGAGGTTAGGGAGCTAGGAAATAGATTAATAAGCAATACCTAACCATTTGGTGATGGAAAACAACATTCTGTTGTGTGTAAAAGCACTTCCAGATAGCTTGAAAAAGAAGGAGATCAAAGGAATGTTGGAATCCCTCTATCACGGTTGTCTGCAACTGCTCAATAAACCAGGTGATCATGATTTCAACAGCAATATTGCCATGGTAACAATTGAAACAATGGTGAATGAAGGTTGTAATGTTTCTATGTCTTGTATAACTATGGTTTCAAGTGAAAATGCTACAGGTGTTCTCATTTATGTTATGGCAGACTGTGGCGCATGCAACAGCTGCTATATGACCTCATTACAAACACTGGCATTGAACTTCTACATATTATTCAGATCATCACCACGTATTTCTGCTGAGTGCCTTTCAGTCGTAAAACATTTCAGGTTTCCAGCCACATGTTCAGTGATACATTGTCATACCTGTAACACCCTTTTCAATATATGAGAATAATGCTCTCCATCAAATATCTGCTCACTTTTCTTCAGAACCAGTTAACCAGCGTGTTTTTGCTCCTATGATGCTGCTTGACCTGCTGTGTTCATCCAGCCCCATGCTTGTTAACCAGCGTGTGTATTGTTTTCTTTTTGGAATTTCTTCTTTGAACTTCCAATGGAGGCACTGTAACAAAATTGCATATTATTTTACATTTATATCAGCTAAATGGCCTGTCAATAAATTGTGAAATATTAAAGGATCATTGCTATCAGTGCATCATAATTGTTTCCTAGCTCTTGTTATTACTGTATCCCTTTACAAACTGCAGTTTAGACACATTTCATGTTTTAGATCCTTTAGTGGATGCACAATAGCAATCTTCATTGCCTCAAGTGTACCTATGTCCATCACTGATACTCATCATGCTTTGTCCTTTTTCTCTTTTAAAAATCATTTCTGATTCTCATGTTTTGTTGCTACGGTAATTGAATGAGTAATTAATATGAATAATTGAACCTGATTTACATGTAGAAACAAGAGCATGTTCAAGAGCCTAATAAGAGTGACAAATTTCTTATGAAAGAAAGAGTAATGGAAACATTCCTGGGACTAAAAGCTGACAAATCTCTTTACTGCCAAAATCCCAGGCCACCAAAAGAAGGAAATGCAAGCAAAGTGGTTGCAAAGTGATTATGATCTTCCAAAATTACCAAGAGTCAACAATGCTGTGAATGGATTGGAAGGCAGCGGCTGTGAGATTTTTACTTCACAAGTTGACCTGATACAATTCGGTGATAGGTCTTTATTGACAAATCAACGTAATGTGGTATATTATGGCAGTGGTTTAGAACTTTGTTTGCTTATTAACTACTCAGTCACTGGATAGAATACTCTGTAATGTCCTATTAGCCCCCTTGTCTTTGAGTAAGCAAATGTTAGCTTCCAGACAGCAATCATATTAACCTCCATAAACCCAATGATTGAGTCACAGACTTTTGTCTTTTATGTCTCAAAATGACAGTCACCCCCAATCATCTCTATCGTGATTAATTTAAACCTTGAAGGGAGGTGGTGGTGGTGAAGTGGTATTACCATGGGACTAATAACTGAGGGGCCCAGACTAATTATCTGTGAACATGGGTTCAATTCCCCCTTTAGCAGCTGGTGTTATTTAACTTATGAAGACAATAAATAGGAGAAGCTGTTAATAGATGAAAAATAAACACATAGGTGATGATTGTGTGTAACAGCATTTCTGGATTATAAAAAAACAGAAAAAGTATACAGGAGCAGATACAGGCTGTGGGGGCCCTCAACCCTGCTCTGTCATCCAATAGGATCTTGGATGATGTGTTTGCTTTATAAATTCCATATTCCCAGATACTCCTGATAATCCTTTGATGCAATCATCTCCATTGCGAATAATTTAAATTTAGAGAGGAGGCAATCAGATAGCAGTAATGACAGGGGGCTAGTAATCTAAAAACCAATGCTAATGCTCTGGGGTCACAGGTTCAAAACCGACTATGGCAGATCGTGAAATGTGAATTTACTGAAAGAAAGACAGCCTATTAGTACCCACTGCTGATTGTCATAAAAACCTATCTGGTTCATTAAAGCCTTTTAGGGAAGGAAATCTTTACCTGGTCTGACCTATATGTGACTCCAGACCCACAAACATGTGGTTGAAACTTAACTGCCCTCTGAAATGGCCCTACCAAATCACAAAGATTAAGAGGCAATTTGGGATGTGCAATAAATATTGGCCCAGACAGCAACTTCCACCCCTATGGTCAAACAAAAAGATTCTCTTGGCTAACAAGAATGTATCTAACTGTACCTTCAAAGTATTTAATAACTCTGCCTCCACTGCCTTCTGAAGCAGAGAGTTCCAAAGAAAAAATATTCTCCTCATCTTTATCCTGAAAGGGTTAACCATAATTTAAAAATATTTCCCCCTAATTCTGGACATTTTCACACGAGGAAACAGCTGTTTCATGTACACCTTGTCAAGAGTAGTTAGGGATTTCTTCATTTCAATTACACCACCCCTCATTCTTCTAAATTCCAGTGAAAACAAGCCCAAATCATCAAACATATCCTCGTGTGACAAGCTGCTCATTCCGGTCATCATCTAGTAAACCTCCGCTGAGCCACCTCCAAAACACTGACTTCTTTAAATAAGGAAACCAAAGGTGTACACATTACTTGAGGTGTGGTCTCAAAATGCCCTGTATTTGAAGCATAACATTTTTACTTACGCGTTCAATTCTTCTTGCAATAAATGATAACAACCTGTTAACCTTCTTGACTATCGGCAGATTATTCTCTGCAACTAATGAATTAGAACACCTAGATTGCTCTGTATTTCATACCTGTACAGTCATATTCCATTTAAGTAATGTTCTGCTTTCTTCCTGCCAAAGTGAACAACTACATATTTACCTACAATAGGTTCCATCTGCCAGATTTTGTTCAGTCACTCAACCCTGTCCACATCCATCTGAAAAGTCCTTGTAACTTCATCACAAATACTTTCCTACCTATTTTAAGTCATCTGCAAATTTGTCTACCATGCATTTTCTCCCCTCATCCTAGTTGTTGACGTAAATTGTAAGTAAGTGACGTCCCAGTATAGACCCCTTCAGGTCGCCACTTGTCATATCCTGCCAATCAGACAAGGACCCTTCTGTACATACTTTCGGCTTTCTCCTAGCCAGTAAATCAACTTTGCATGCTAAAATGCTAGCCCCTACACCATGAGCTTTTATTTTCTGCAATAGTCTGCTGGCAAATCTTCTTTACGTGCCAATATGTTAACGCCTACACCATGAGCTTTTATTTTCTGAATAGTTTTTGTAGTTTCTTGTCAAATGACTTCTGGAAATCTAAGTACAGTCCATCTACAAGCTCCCCAAATCTACAACTAATGTTAATCCTACAATTTTATTCTTATTTAATAAATTAGTTCAACATGATTTCCCTTTTAAGAGACAGTAGGGACTGCTGATACTGGAGAATCTGAGATAACAAGATGTAGAGCTGGATGAACACAGCAGGCCAAGCAGCATCAGAGGAGCAGGAAAGCTGATGTTTCAGGTCTAGACCCTTCCTTTCCCCCCAAAAAAACAGAATCGCCTTCCCCTCCCCCCCAAAACAATCTGACCCCACTACCAAAGACATTTTTCCCTCCCTACCCTTACCTGCTTTCCGGGGGGACCATTCTCTCCATGACACCCTTGTCCGCTCCACGCTCCCCACCAGCCCCATTACCCCCGGCACTTTTCCCTGCAACTGCAGGACGTGCTACACCTGTCCCTACACCTCTCCCCTCACCCCCATCCCAGGCCCCAAGAAGACCTTCCACATCAAACAGATGTTCACCTGCACATCTGCTAATGTGGTATACTGTATCCGTTGTTCCCTGTACCTTCCAGTCGCGAACCATTTCAACTCCCCCTCCAACTCCTTGGACGACATGTCCATCCTGGGCCACCTGCAGTGACACAATGATGCCACTCGAAGGTTGCAGGAACAGCACCTCATATTCTGCTTGGGAACCTTGCAGCCCAATGGTATCAATGTGGACTTCACAAGCTTCAAAATCTCCCCTCCCCCTACCGCATCCCAAAACCAGCCCAGCTCGTCCCCGCCTCCCTAACCTGTCCTTCCTCCCACCTAGCCACTCCTCCCACCTCAAGCCCCACCCCCATCTCCTACCTACTAGCCTCATCATGCCTCCTTGACCTGTCTGTCCTCCCTGGGCTGACCTATCCCCTCCCTAACTCCCCATCTACACTCACCTTTACTGGTTCCAACCCCGCCTCTTTGACCTGTCTGTCTCCTCTCCACCTATCTTCTCCTTTATCCATCTTCTATCCGCCTCCCCCTCTCTTCCTATTTCTTTCAGAATCCCCTTCCCCGCCCCATTTCTGAAGAAGGGTCTGATGAAAACATCAGCTTCCCTTTTATGAAACCATTTTGACTCCTCCCAATTGCCTCAGCTTTTTTTTCACTTCAATTATTAAGTGTGAACATAACATAATGAATTAGGTACTTGGGGAAAATGTCATGTCTGTCTAAAACTTTATAAGACACTGTTTTTCAAAGTCAATTAACTTTTTCTGTAAACAAATAAGCAATTTTTTTTAAATAACTATTTGACTGTCCAGTTCAAAGTAATCAAGTAATCAAAGTAAGGGTGCAGAGGAGATTTACTAGGTTCTGCATGGACTGGAGGGCAGGTCTTATGAGGAAAGGTTGAGGGAGCTACGGCTTTTCTCGTTGGAGCAAAGAAGGATGAGAGGGGACTTGATAGAGGTGCACAAGATGATGAGAGGCATAGATAGAGTGGATACCCAGAGACTTTTTCCCAGGGCAGAAATGTCTATTACAAGGGGGCATAATTTTAAGGTGATTGGAGGAAGGTATAGCGGAGGTGTCAGAGGTACGTTTTTTACACAGAGAGTGGTGGGTGTGTGGAATGTGCTGCTGGCAGTGGCAGTGGAGTCAGATACTTTAGGGACATTTGAACGACTCTTGAATAGGCACATGGATTGTAGTAAAATGTAGGGTATGCAGGTTAGTTTGATCTTAGTAGGATAATAGGCCAGCACAACATTGTTGGCCGAAGGGCCTGTACTGTGCTGTACTGTTCCATGTTCTAATCACATGATACACTTATACTTGGAATTTTAAATGGTAACTGATAAGACATGACATGACAGAACATCATTTCTGATGAAGGGTCTAGGCCTGAAACATCAAGCTTTCCTGCTCCTATGATGCTGCTTGGCCTCCTGTGTTCATCCAGCCCCATGCTTGTTATCTCGGATTCTCCAGCATCTGCAGTACCTTTTATCTCAGAACAGGTTGCTACACAGGTTAACAGTTCCAGGGATGACAGGAGCATATTAGTATAATGGAGTATTGGTCAAAGGACAGAAAATGGAACATTGGAAATAATCAGAGATAAAAGGTACTGCAGATGCTGGAGAATCCGAGATAACAA
>JAHRHZ010000065.1:19783415-19827853 GCA_024137785.1 Ginglymostoma cirratum
AAAGTTTTCCTGCTCCTATGATGCTGCTTGACCTGCTGTGTTCATCCAGCCCCATGCTTGTTATCATTGGAAATAATCAGTCAGGTTATGGTTGTAACTAGTACAATGCTGTTAAGATCAGTGCCAGGAACTCAGCTAGTTACAATCTATGTTAATGACTTAGATGAAAGGATCAAGTATAACCCATCCAAGTCTGCTGCTGATACAAATTTAGGGGAAAATGTTTTCTGTGGTAAGAAAACAATGTGTCTTTTTCTCTGTGTGTTTATAGGATTGGGCATCATTGACTAGGCCAGCATTTAATTCCGGTCCCTGATTGCCCTTGAGAAGTTTTTGCTCAGCTGCCTTCTTGAATTGCTGCAGTCCATGAAAGGTAGATACACTAATTGTGCTATTAGGAAGCGAATTATAGGATTTTAACCCACTAACCCTAAAGAAACGGCGATCTACTTCCAATTCAGGATGGCAAGTGGCCTACAGGGAAATTTGCAGGTGGTGGTGTTCACACCCGTCTGCAGTTTTTATCCTTCTAGGGTTAGAGGTCCTGGGCTTGGAAAGTGCCGTTGATTTTGCTACAGTGCATCTTGAAGATGATACACAAGACTGCCATTGTGCATTGGTAGAGGAGGGAGTGAATATTGAAGGCAGTGCCAATGAAGTGAACTGCTTTGTCTCAGATGGTGTCAAGCTTCAAGTGTTGTTGAATGTGCATGGATCCAAACAAGTGGAGAGCATTCCATCAAATTCCTAACTTGTGCCTTTTCAATGTGGACAGGCACTGGGGAGATAGGAGGTGAGTCATTTGCTTTGAGATTCTGAGCCTCTGAACTACACTTGGGGCCACAGTATTTATGTTGCTGGTTCAATTCACATTCTGAACAATTGTAACTCCCCAAAATTCAGCAGTGGTAATGCCATTGACTATGAAGAAGTTCATGGTTAGATTTGCTCTAGCTGAAGATGGTCATTGCTGGTACTTGAATGGCACAAACATTACTTGACACTTAACAGCCCAGGCCTGACCATTATCCAGGTCTTGCTGCATTTGGACATGGATTGCTTCTGTACCTGAGTCATTGGAAATGATGTTAAACCTTGAACAGTCACCCATGTATATCCTCATTTCCTGACCTAATAATGGAAGGGATATCAGAGATGAAACATTTGAAATCCTAACCATTTGCTGGTTAAAGAACGGCACTGTTTATTTGTTTCTTTTGTCTATCATGTTAAATCAATGTTCATTGGCCCTCCATCATTTTGCCCACGGGAACAGAGTACAACAGTCAGGAAGTTATGGTGAACAATATTCTCTTAGGAAATAAGGCAGGGCCAGTGACTGAAGTGTTAGTGGGGGAACACTTTGGGACTAGTGATCATAATACTATTAGTTTTAAAACAGCAATGGAAAAGAAAAAGTCTTCCAAAGAAGTTAAAGTTCTTAAATGTAGTACAGCAAATTTTAAGGGTATGAAATATGAACTTTGAAAAGTTGATTGGAGTCGACTGTTTGCAGGCAAAGAGATGACTGACAAATGGGAGCCCTTCAAAAGTGTGATAACCAAGAGTTCAGAAGCATTATGTTCCTGTTAGAGTGAAAGGCAAAGCTGGTAAAGTTAGGGAACAATGCATGAATAAAGACATTGAAGTTCTAGTCAAGAATAAACAAGAATCACATATTAAATATACATACCTCGGATCAATTGAATTTCTTAAAGAGTATAACGTGTGTAGGGACAGTCTTAAGAAGGAAATCAGGAAGACCAAGAGGAGAGATGAGGTAGCCTTGGCACATCAGGTTAAAAATGATCCAAAAAGATTCTAGAAATACATTAGGTGCTGGAGAGCAACTAGAGAGAGAGCAGGACCACTTAAAGGTTAACAAGGTTGTCTTTGTGTTGAACCTCAAGAGGTGGGAGATATTAAATGAATATGTTGCATCAGTTTTTACTGTTGAGCAAGAAATACAGACTACATAACTCAGAGAAATAAATACTGATGTTTTGAAAACAGTTCATGATGCAGAAGAGGAAGTGCTGGAGGTCTTAGAAAATATAAAGGTGGATGAATCTCTGGGACCTGATCAAGTGTATCTTACGACTTTGTACGAAGTTATGGAGGAAATTGTGAGGCCCGTGTCAGAAATATTTGGTTTGTCTATAAACAGGGGTGAAATACTGGACGACTGGAGGGTAGCTAATGTTTTTGCAATTCTTTAAGAAAGTCTGTAAGAAGAAACCTGGAAACTATAGATCTGTGAGTCTGATATCAATGGTGGGTAGGTTGTTGGAGGTGATTCTGAAAGATGGGATGTACATGTATTTGGAGAGGCAAGGAATGATTAGGAACAGTCGGTATGGTTTTGTGCAAGGAAAATCATGTTTCACAAGCTTGATTGAGTTTCTTTAATGAAGTAACCAAAATTATCGATGAGGGCTGAGCAGTAGACATTGTTGACTTGGACTTTAATAAAGCTTTGACAAGGCTCTGCATGGTAGACTAATTAGTAAAGTTAGATCACATGGAATTTAATGTGAGCTTGCCAATTGGATACAAAATTGTATGGTACTTTATGGTAGGAGACAAAGTGTGGTGGTGGAAGGTTGTTTTTCAGACTGGAGGCCTGTGACCACTGGTGTTCCACAGGTACCGGTACTGGATCCACTTTTGTTTGTCATTTATATAAGTGATTTGGATGAGAATATAGGAGGCATGGTGAGTAATTTTGCAGATGGCACAAAAATTAGTGGTATAGCAGACAGCGAAGGTTATCTAAGATTACAAAGGGATCTCAATCCCCAGTGGGCTGAGGTGTGGCAGATGGAGTTTAATTGGATAAATGTGAGGTATTGCATGTTGGTGAAACAATCAAGAGCAGGACTTATACAATTAATGGTGGAGCCCTGGGTAATTTTGTAAAACCTAAAGGTTCAGGTACATAATTCTTTGAAATTTGTGTCACAAATAAGGTGGTTAAGAAGGCGTTTGGCACGCTTGCATTCGTTGCTCAAACCTTTGAGTATAGGATTGGGACATTTTGTTGATGCTGTAGAAGACTTTGGTGAAGCCTCTTCTGGAGAACTGTGTGCAGTTTTGGTCACCCTGTTGTAGGAAGGATGTGGAGGTGCCGGTGTTGGACGCTGGTGGATGAAGTCAGAAGTCACACGACACTCTCTTAATCCAACAGGTTTATTTGAAATTGCAAGCTTTTGGAGGGCTCTCCTTCATCAAGTGAAGGAGCAGCACTCCAAAAGCTTGTAATTTCAAACAAACCTGGTGATGTGTGACTTCTGACTTTGTTTTAGGAAGGATATTATTCAACTGGAGAGAGTTCAGAAATTTTACCAGGATGTTGCCACAAATTGAGGGGTTGAGATATCAAAATAGCCTGGAAAGACTGGGACTGTTTTCATGGAGTATATGTGGTTGAGGGATAACTTTATTGAGGTTTACAAAATCATTAGGGGCATAGGTAAGGTGAATGACAAGGGTCTTTTCCTTAGCATGGGAGAGTTCAAAACTGGAGGGCATATTTTTAAGGTGAATGGAGATTTAAAATGTACATGAGGGACAACCCTTTTATGAAAAAGTGTTTAGTGTGTGGAATGAACCGCCAGGGAACATGATGGATGCAGGTACAGTTACAACGTTTAACAGACGTTTGGATAAGTTCATGAATAGGAAAGGTTGGAGGGATATGGACCAAGTGCAGGCAGTTGGGATTCATTCAGCTTGGGAACATGGTCAGCATGGACTAGTTGGACCCAAGGGTCTGTTTCCATACCATATGACTCCATGACTCTAAGAATTACGAGATTATGTGTGGGTGTCAACAGTTACAACTGAGTTGATAATGTATGGCTTCCTTTAAGAAAATGTTGTTTTGATAAGCGTACGTCTAACTCCAAAGATAGTGACAGAAGAGGTCATGCTACATTTTAGGTTTGAGAAGTAATTTCTGCAAGAGTTGGTCTTCTTTTCCTTAATTATCCAATCAGAAATTGATAGGCAAATTGTTTACTTGGAAACTTGAACTAAAGATAGACTATATAACATTTGAGAAGATGCATGATACACTTTATTTTTCCGCTAATGTAACAAGTTGCCATTGACGCCGCACTCCTGCACTGAAGTCCAACGGGTTACGTGTTAAGGATTCTTACAGGTTACAAAAATGGCATTCTCGTTGCTGGTCGTAAACAGTAAAACTTAAAAAGCTCCAACCTACAGCGGGACTGATTTTAAGAGAGTGGAGAGGGGCTGTCTTGTGGATCTGGACACAAGCAATTCCAACGTTTGTTTCCACATACATATCCACGCTTTACACAACTCTGGCTCTGAGATTTGGAGGGTGCTGTTAAATTAAATCGTGAAAGCCGCCAGGAGAATCCACAAAGGGAAGGATCATTGTAACTTTGAAAAGTTGAATAAAACATTCGGTCTGTTTGGATCCTGACTTTCAAATCCACCCCTCTCTCTCTCCCTCCCTTTTAGCAGCACACTCCTGCGGCTCAGTGAGGACTGTATGAGAAGAACATTTGTCATTTACAGGGAACTGGCTGCTCACAGCTAACGGGACTCCCGCCTCCACCGCATGTCCTTACATTCAGATATTGGTTTGATATTGATCCGCTTTGCAATTTGCCAGGCTCAGTCTGCAAACCGGCCGCCGGGCCGTGTGATAAACCATGCCACCAATGCTTTCCGCCACTAACTCAACAACATTACGCCATTAATTGATACATTTCTGTACGGCAAGCGAAAGAGCTCAGTCAGCAGCACATGGCTCAGCTCCAGTAAACAGCAGCAGCATCTGAGAAAAGAGTGCGTTTGTTCCCTCAAGTCGGTTGTCTCGCAGAAGGCATCACCAGAGTACCAAGTACATCTGAACTGATTTCCATCCCCCCTCCCCCCTCCTTCCACACAGGCACAGCAAGCTGTGGCGGAATTTCCCCGGAGCTGGTATATTGACAATTTCAGTGTTATTTCAAGAAAGGGAGCAGCACTGTTCTAAACAGGCGGGTGTACAGCAAAACCCTTACCCGGTGAGTAATTCTTCACGATCATGTCAGTTTTAGCATTCAGATGCATCGCAAGGAGATCTTCACGAACTGATCATATAAAGAGCTGGCTCTCGGATTAGCTGCTTCTGAGTTTGCTTATCCGCATGTTCGTTCCAGTCCATTGCAAATTAGTTTCAGTACTAATTGATCTGTAGAGACCAAAACCTGCAAGTGATTGGAAGAATTAGAAACCAATGCGGTAATGGCTGTAAACTTTTCCTTGCCCCCTCCAGGCCGAGATGACAGCGGAGAAAGCGATTCCTATAATCAATGGGAAGCCAGACGATGCGATGGACACCGAGGCATCGAACGTCAATTTAGTTCGTACCAACGACAAGAAAGTGTCAGACAGAGGCCAATGGAATAACAAAATCGAATTTGTCTTGTCTGTGGCTGGAGAGATCATTGGATTAGGAAATGTGTGGCGATTCCCATACCTCTGTTACAAGAACGGAGGCGGTACTGTTATACGGAATTTATTTGCTTTTCATCTTTAAATTCGTATTTTTAATTAGCATAGTCGCTGAATTATTTATGTTTTACAAAGCAAAATGCCCCGAATCCAGGGGGGAGAAACGGTAGTATACGATGTCTATATAGTGCGTCTAACTATCGTGTGCGTGTAAATAAGTTGCACTGTCCGAAAGTAATATAAACTCAGGAGCACTTCAATGGTAACTAGAGTCACATAAGGAAGTGACAAATTCGAACAACTTGTGGTTAATCCTGTTGCCCTTGTTCCTTTCCAGGGGCCTTTCTTATTCCATATGTGATTTTTTTCATCGGCTGTGGCATACCGGTGTTTTTCCTGGAGACTGCGCTGGGCCAGTATACCAGCGAGGGAGGAATAACGTGCTGGAGGAAAGTTTGTCCGCTTTTTGAAGGTAACTCGTGCTGCCTTTAGCTTGAACGTGACTGGCATCGATACAGAGCTTTCAGAAACCAGTAAGCTATTGCTTGCTATTCACTTGCAGGTATCGGCTATGCTACTCAGGTGATTGAAGCACATTTGAATGTGTTTTACATCATTGTTTTGGCCTGGGCCATATTTTACCTGTTTAACTGCTTTACAACTGAACTCCCTTGGGCTACCTGTGGACATACTTGGAACACAGGTAAGGTGTGCACACTGCCATCCCTCTGTGATAGCATTAATTACAATAACTTTTAAAGTGCCAACATGCAAGCATTAATTTTCACTAATTAATAATTACTGTTTTAGTTATGGAGTGTCTTTTTATTTTTCTTGAAGAAAACTGTGTAGAGTTTCAGAAGCTGAATTCCACCAATTGCAGTCACGCAGCTGTACCAAATGCAACTTCACCTGTCATTGAGTTCTGGGAGTAAGTATGGAATAATCTGATTACAGAAAAAATGCTCGAATAAAATTAATAACCACATGTAAAATAAAATGTGCATGTTTATTAAAAGTATTAAACATTTCAACCAATTATATTTATATTGTTATTGAATTGGGTGTACATTCTTCCTGAAATTGTAAGAGGGTTCCAACATAGAAAGATGCCCACTGGGCTTATGCCAGCTCTTAGAACTGCTTATTATTCATCCATGGTCTTTTCATGTAGGTGCAAAGAATTTTTGAAACTCAAGTTTTCTCAGTATTTTGGAGAGTCTTGTTTTCGAGCTAAAATGAATGCATTTTCTCAATGCATAAATGCAGCCATGTAACCACAGTACTCGGTACAAAGTTAATTGTGACCATTCTGTATCCAATCAGGAAAATTTAGTTCAAAATTATCTTTAGCATTTGTTATACAATCCTTGGAAGAATCATGTTTTTCCCCCATTGAGGTCAATATTCTCTTTTTCTCTGTGCAGGTTTTGTACTCAAAGGCAATTAGCTAAGTCAGGGAACAAATTAGAAATGTTTGGAGTTACTAATCGTGGGAACCCCAAGGCAATAAGATATTATTTGTGTCTGTATATGACCATTTGTTATCTAGAGTATCACTCACATGATACTCCTCTCTGTGCAAAATTGCTATTTGAGAATAACCTGCTATGGTTGTTTTCTAAGTTTACTGAGGATGTATGCTCACTCAAGCAAGGTACTTTGGAAGATCCTGGTGGCATTGAAATATTTTGCCTACAGGAATCAACACATTTTTTCAAAAAATCTATTAAATTATTCTAGAGAGTAGCTCCACAGGTACTGCGTATTGCCACATTGCCACTTTCAAAAATAAGTTCAGAAACAGAACGTTCAGCTGATCTGCAGAATACATTACAAGTGAAAGCAACACATTACATTTGATACTGTCCAAGATCACGGGATTGTTTTGTTATTGCTGGACATATATTGGTAAGGCTTCCAATTCATTAACAGAGATTAAAGTTGCCACAGAATGTATCTGGAAAGAAATTTAGAGACTTGCAGTAATATAAATTTCTAAACACTTGTATGCTCTCCTGATATTTCACTGACAGTACTGCTATATTGAATATGTTTTAATTTAACAGTTTCAGAATGCTAATTCTGCTAATTAGGACAAGTACACAGGATGTAAAATCGGTGCATTGTTCATCAGTTAACACTAGACTTTGAACCATGGGACCCAAGTTTAAAATCCAATCAAATCAATTACAATCAGAAACTGTTCATTAGATTATGTGAGGGTATGTTCTTAGGAGGAAAGTTGGTGAGGATGAATTATTTCTCATACTGAAACAAATTCTCTAGTGTATTAACTAAAAAGGTAACATTAAAAATATTCACACCAACGTTCTTATCTAGAATAGCTAACTTATGAAGAAAATGTGGATGTTAATGGTGTGAAACTTAGCAAGGGGAAGAAGCAAAGGGAAAAGTGTTGAAGCATTATGAGAAGCCTTTAACCAGGATGAAAAATCAAAGCTCGGAATAGGACAGCAGCAAGTGAATTATGATAGTTGTTCACACAAGTTAAGCAGTGGAATGTATCATTGAGTTTATGACATTCAATTTACAGCAAAAGTTAAAGAAAGTTGTTGACCAAATTGCAGTGTGGAGCTCTTTGAATGATTAGTTAAACATAGCTTGTCATGATTATATTTAACTACCATTTTTCTAGCAGGTAAAGCTAGTGATTATTTTATATTTTTCACTCAGCTAATTACCACATGACTTGCTTCTATAATTATCGCTAGCATCCAGAAGATAAATTGAGATATAGATTTTAGCGGAAATGTACATTGACATAATTTTGTAAGAGATCTATTAAGTTGGGAGGAATGTAGTGTAAGTTGTATTAAACCAACTCCACAACTGTAAAACTAAATTAGAATGAGAGTGAATCTTAGCTCCATGTATTCAATGTGTTTTTCAGTGGAGGTCAAACAATTTTTTTTATATGTTAACCAATGCAAAATTCATGATGTGATGTGTGAGACTTGATCACTGCTTGATGTGACAACATTTGTTTCCTAGACCCAAATACAAGGAAAGTTTTTTGATTTGATCCAATTTTCTGCCTGGCTCACTGTGAACATTGAACATAGTCCTGGGTGACAAGTTAACAGGTCCTAATTGCATGCAGCAACATAAGTGTCTTTTTTGCCATTGCATTTTTATACTTCAATTTGTGCTTGTGAAGTAACAAGAAACATCTTGTAGGTAGACCTATTAAGTATCAGTGGTAGTTTGATAACATCACTGATTAGTCAGAAGGCTGTGAGTTCAAATCCAACTCCAGTAACTTGAAAACAAAATACCAGATGATACTCTCATTAGGTATTGCTGTCCTGTCAAAGATGTTGCCTTTCAGAGGATCGATGATCGTGTGAACTGGAGCACCATCTGCCTGCTAAGGTGGATGTAAAGGGTTCCATGATATTATTCTAAAGAACAGCAATGGACTTCTCCCCAGTGTCAGGGATGATTTTTAACTACCATCTACATTGAGAAAATAAATTACATAGATTATTGCTATCTACAAACTACTTGTTACTTGTCCTGTGCTATTGCAATGATAGACTTCAATTATACTTAATTAACTGTGGAACTGTTTAAGATGTCCTGAGGTCAAAAAGGGGTTAAGGAAATACAAGTTTAATTTATTTATATGAAGATATGATGGGTAAATTTCCTTGTCAATTTTGATATGTAGGAATTAAGCAGGTCTTTTTATAACTGAGGAAATTTGGGTGAAAGCAATTTTCACTACTTTGTACTTTTAATTTGCATCCCTGGAATTTCCACATGTTTATTTGAGTCTTACAGACTTAGAGACATTTATAGCACAGAAGGAGGTTTCTTGGCCCGTTATGTCTGCCAGTCAACACTAAACTGACTACATTAATCCCATCATCCAACTCTTAGCCCATAACTCCAAAGGCAATGGTAACACAAGTGAATAACTAAGTACTGCTTCAATATTACAAGAATTACTGGCTCAACCACCCTTCCAGGCAGTATGTTCTAGACTCCCACCACCTTCAGGATGATAAGAATCGCTCCTCAGCTCTCCTCTTAGCTTTCTACCTCTTGTCTTAAATTATCACCCCTAGTTAGTGACCCCTCTAATGATGGATAGAAGATACCTTCTTATCCACCCCCTCTATATCCCTTGTAATCCTATATATCTCTATTAGGTTCCTCTTCAACCATCACTGCTCAAAGGAAAATAACCCCAGTTTGGCCAATCCTTCCCTATAGCTTAGACCCTCCAGCCCAGAGAGCATCATAGTAAATCTCATCTGCACCCTCTTGAGTGCAATCACACCCTTCCTATAATTTGGTGTCTGAAAATGCAATAATCCAGTTGTGATATAACCAGAATTTAATATAATTCCAGTTTAAACTCCCTATTCTTGTATTTAATGTCTCAGCTAATCAAGACAAATATCCTAAATACCCTCTTAACCACCCTGCCCACCTGGCTTACCTGCATTCAGGGATCTGTGAGTCTACAGTCCAAGGTCCCACAGGTCTTCAATACTTTCTAGGTGCTTTCCATTCATAGTGTAATCACTTACCTTGTTACCTCCCCAGCTCATTCATGTTTTTTTGGATGAATTCCACGTACCAACGTTCTGCCCATCTAATTAGTCCATTAACATTATCCTGCAGTTTATGGATATCCTCCTGACTATTTACCGTCCTATCAATTTTCATGTCATCTACGAATTTCTTAATCATATCTCCTACACTTAAATACAAATCATTAATGTACACCATTAGGGCCCCAGTACAGGCTGTGTGGAACTCTACATGGAAACAGATTTCCAGGCTCAAAAACATTTATCTATTATCACATTTTACTTCCATTCTCTCAGCCAATTTGGATCCATTGTGTCACTTTGCTGTGGATGCCGTGAGCTCTATTCTACCAGGAAGGACCTTATCAAAAGCCTAGTTAAAGTCCATGTAGACCATATCAGTGCATTGCCTTCATCAACACTCCTGTTATCCTTCTTTAAAAATTGGATCAGATTTGTTAAACATGACCTTCCCAATCCCTTCACAAATTCCAAGATACAGCTTCACTAATGGACCAATTTGCTTGTGTCAGAGTGGTGACCAGTACAGTGGCAGTTCCCACTTTCTTGGCCTTACTTTGCTGGGTAGCTGAGACTGAGATGTACAAGATACATCAGCTGGCAGAATGATCTGAGGAACAAATCAAGTTAGATTTATATAGCACCTTAAACAGAATAAAACTTCACAATTTCTTGCTGGAAGAGTTTGTTTTTAAGGAATGTCTTAAGGAGGAAAGTGAGGTAGAAGATGAAGAGATTGAAGAAGGGAATTCTAGACAGTAGGGCCAAGCTGAATGAAAGTACAACCACCACTGTTAGGGTAATTGAAATTGAGGAAGAGGGCAGAATTAGATGAGAATAGGTACCTTTGGCAGGTTGAGGGACTGGATTTAATTACAAAGATAGAGAAGGGGGAGACGTCAAAAGGATTTGAAAACAAGGATGAGAATTTCAAATCAAAATATTGCTTGGCTGAAAGCCAGTGTAGGCTAGGAAGTGTAGGGGTGATAAGTAAATGGGACTTGGTGTGAGTTAAGTGAAAGCCAATTTTACAATTTTGAATGTCTTCAAGCTTACAGATAGCAGAGTGTGGAATAATCATTTGCAGGAGCAATAAAAGAAAGAATGGGAGTTTTACCAATAGATAAACCCTTAATAGGGTGAAGTTACGCTTCATTTCAGAGGTGGAAATGTATGGTCAAAAACAGATTTTGTAGACGAACATGATACCAAAATCGTGAATAGACTGATTTAATCTCAGACTCTTACTAGTAAGAGAGATGGGGTCATTAACTAGGGACCAGAGTTTGGAGCAGGGGCCAAAAGCTAATGGTTTCAGTCTTTACCATATTTAACTGAAGTGGAACGTGTGCATGTAAAAAGTAAGAAAAGCAAACATTGTGGATGCTGAAAATTTGAAACAGAAGCAGAGAATGCTGGAGAAACTCATTAGGTCTGGGAGCATCTGCAGAGAATGTTTTGAGTTTATGACTGTTTTTCAGAACTTTTTTGAAAAAGAGTCATGCTGGACTTGAAATGTTAACTCTTGCAGATGCTGTCAGACCTGCTGAGTTTCTGCACCATTTCGGTGGTTGATTGTGAAAAATAATGCTTTGTTTTTGGATGATGTTGCTGAACCAAGCATTTAGGTGAGAAACAGGTAGTGATCAAGGATAGATCCTTGGGGGACACAAGAGGTAACTGTGCAGGGCATCAGGATGAAGTGAGGATTTCTTGAGTTTCAACAGCCTGAAGCCTTCTCAGAGAGATTGCTGAGACATAGAACTGCATTTCAAACCTGTTTTAAGAATGTTTCCACATAGTTCTGATCTTGATTCTGACCGATTTTCTAATGTATTTCCATGGGCATACCATGGTATGGTGTTAGCATTGAGGAGAAAAGGAACAATACAGAACAAACGGAAGGAGAGTCTTACACTGTTTAAGGCAGATGCCATTCCCCCATACTCTCTAAAGTGAATAAGCTGGCAGAATAGTTCATATTCCTTCCTTTCTCAGGAGCTCTACAAAGAAGCGCGCCATGCTTCGCATACAGAAAGTTACCATGATGTTTTCATCATTCAGCATTTAAACCTTTACAACTTCTCCAGGGATGAGAATCAGATCCATTGATGGTTTCTACATGATAAAGCAGACCTCCAGCTCCTCTAACAGGTGCCTTAATGAGGCTGTCCCATCGAGAGTATGACATGCAGCACATGGCTGATGAATTTGTCAGGGTAGTGAAAGTTGCCTGGGTAGGTTTGATGGTGGGAACAGCAGAATGCTGCAGATCAGGTGACCAGGATATAGGTAATCTGCCATGTGCTTCACAACCAAGTCATACTGGAAACACTGATATGCAAAATGGCTGAGAAGGCAGGCATGGCTCTAGTCAATCCAGGATATCAGAATGCAGCCTATTTTGAGGAACCCTTGCTGACTGTACCATGGAGCACCAAATGTGCACAGAGTTTTGTCTTCATTATAACTTGGTTTTCCTTGCCCCAACCTGCAAATAAAGAGATAGTCACCCAATTAACTATCTGTCCTAATACATGGCAATATAGCAATTGTTTTTGACCTGTTGTGCCTGTATCGGCAATGACCATCTGAATGACTGATCAGCATCAAATGAGTGCAACAGCTCCTGTATGACAATATCTTTCATGAATAATAATCCATTTCAGTGTACTACCTGTTTAAATACAATAATTGAAAAGTGCAACAATTACCCAATTCTTACCTGACCCTGTTTCCCAAAGCATCTACACATGACTTACTGTCATATGTTATGTTACTCCTCCTAAATGACATCGGAGGGTCAGGATCACAGGAAGTATTTGACTGGTCATGCTGTATGGAAGGGCATAGAGCAAAGAGATGCTTCATCTGCATGTAGACAATATCTCTAGGCTGGGTCTCCTGAATAGCTGGTTTTGTCTTCCATGTTTCACTAGCATATTGTACTGAAGGGTAATGCCAGATTCATGGCATGTCTCGTTGCCCTGAGGCATGACAATACCCAAGGCAGAGGACACTAGCAATAAGTATTCCTTTAGGCCCTAGTTAACTTCCTGCCAATTTCAGTGGTATGACTAGTATAATGGCTGTCAGGTTCTGAAAACCCCAAGATGCGCTATGATCAGCAAGTCAAAAGGCAACCCTGCATTTTAATCTCTTTATTCTTACCTAAAAAGATGTAGTCCATGCTTCTGTGGAAATGAGAGCACTAACTGGTTACAGGCCACTCCTTGCATGACAGCTGCTGTAGATGCAATTCAATCTGCTCCATCAGTACCTGGAAGGAAGGGAAAAATTTTGGTGCGATGGATGTCTTTAAACTTGAAATGTTCGACCCATCAGTTGGAAGTTAATCTTGGAGCTTGTCTGTAGGTATAATGTACCTAAGACATCTTTATTCACTGAATTTTGGGGCCCTTAGTGCATTGAACACTGGGGAGGGATGACATGATTGCAGTTGGTGGGTTGACCCCATCATTCTCTTTCTCGTCATCATAATAAGTGAGCAACACCTCCCCCAACCCTGACCCTACCCATTATCATCTTCCATTCACTGCATTTCTGTATGATTACAGTGAATCTGCAGCAAAGGAACGGTAGAAGGCAAGAATTATTGAACATTATCTCCTAAAGATCTGGGAAGCAGAGAGTGGGGTAAAGTATAGAAGAATTTTGAAGTGACAATATGAATGCCTAGTCAGTAATCTGGCATGAGAAAGATGCTGCCAAACTTGCGTCTGTCATAACTGTTGGGAAGTGAGCCTCACTCGAAAGGTTGTAAAGATTTAAAGGGGCGGGGTATTCTCCCTCTTTTCACCTCTCTTTGGTGGGTATTGGGCACCAACACATCCTGCAGGAACTTGAGTGAATGAAGGCAAGGCCAGACGTTGAAGATGAGAGGACCATTACTATTCGTGGTATGTGGATATCTTTAACAAGGCCATTATCCGTTGCCTGTAACTAATTATCCTTCAAAAGAAAGTGCTGAATCAAGTGTTTTGGTACACCCACAGTGCTGTTAGTGAACAAAGTTCAGTATTTTGACCTATTAGTGATGGGAAAATACTGATAAATTTCCTTCAGAAGTAACATCTGGCTTGAAGGGCAACTCGAAGATGCTGGTGTGTCCATGCGTTTCTCCCTTGCTTTTCTTGGTGGTGGGAGTCATGGTTTTGGAAGATGCTATTGACGAAGCTTTTATGAATAGCTGCAGAGCATCTTACACAAACTTTCATCACTGCGTAGTAAGTGGTGGAGGGAGTAAATGTATAAATTGGTGAATAAGGTACACTGGAGTGTTTTATCCTGGATGGTGTTGAGTTTTTAAAGTGTTATTGGAGCTGTAGTCCTTCAGACGAGTGACGAATAATACGTGAGAAGTTGCTGTGAAGGTCGCTGGATTGCCATAGTAAGCCACTGGAAGAGCTCCGTTCTTCACCAGCGTGCAGTGTGAAAGGTTAGTTGTGGAAATGCTGCTTTAACATTTAAAGAGTATTCAGTGTGGCATAGGAAGAAAATGAAAGTTTGTTAGCTTGCCAGCATTGGTGAGGTTGCAGAATGTTTTGCAGCTTTAGTACGCAGTTCTGTGTGACATCACTGCAGAAAAGACAAGTTTCATTTTTGGCTGGCTTGGTTGTTCGCATACAAAGAATTTTGTACTTTCTGACTTTAAATTCTTTGAGGAGCGGCTTGGAGATTGAATTAGTGAAGTTTGGCTTTTTCCTCATTGTTGTGGTGCCACGTTTTGTTGCCTTCAGGGCCCAGATGGAAGCTGTGTAAGCAGAACATAAGTGAATCATGAACGATGTGTTTGTAGTAGTCTGTTGGAACAAGAATAATGCTTGTTCATGGCAAAAGCCTGCAAGTGAAAACCATTGAACTGCAGATTCCACACAGTTCTGGCCAACCAGGAAAATACCTCAACTCTCACTGCTTGCCATTGGTTTTTCAGGAGGATTCACAGATTGGTAATCACCCTGTTTGGCCATACAATGAGGTACCTTTTGTAGCCATCAAATCTTGATGTGGAACCAGAGCCTTGAGCTTATGGCACAGAGTTTGGGTTACTACCTGCTCCATAAGACCTCCTCATAAGACCATCAGACCATAGGAGCAGAAATAGGCCATTCAGCCCATAGAGTCTGCTCTGCCATTCAATTAGATCATGGCTGATCTGATGATCCTCAACTCCACTTGCCTGCCTTTTCTCCATGGTCCTTGATTCCTTTACCCATCAAAAATGTGTCCATCTCAGCCTTAAATATAATTGATGTCACAGCCTCAACAGCCCTCTGCAGCAAATAATTCCACAGATTCACTACCCTCTGAGAGAAGAAATTGTTTCTCATCTCTGTCTTAAATATGATGTGGAGGTGCTGGTGATGGACTTGGGTGGACAACGTCAGAAATCACACGACAGCAGGTTATACTCCAACAGGTTTTTTATGAAATCATGAGCTTTCGGAGCGCTGCTGCTTTGTCAGGCGAAGGAAACACCTGTCAAAGGAGCAGTGCTGCAAAAGGACTCCAACTAGGACTCCCAAACCCCTGTGTTTGTAGCTTTTTGCAGCTTTTCTCCAATTAACTAATATTCAACTCCTCAATTTTTCCTGCTGAAGTGCATAACCTCACACTTCCCCACATCATATTCCCGATGCCAGGTTTATGCCCACTTGCTTCACCTGTATATATCCATTTGCAGACTCTTCCTGCATTCTCACCTATTTTTGTGTCATCCACAAAAGTTGGCTTACAGTAAATTCCCTTTTCTCATCCAAATCATTAATGTACATTATAACTAATTGTAACCCCAGCACTGATCCTTTTGGCATGCCACTAGTCACAGATTGCCATCCTGAAAATGACCCCCTTAATCCCAACTTTCTGTCTTCGATAAGATAGCCGATCCATGCTAGTGTGTTATGGGCTGTTATCCTATTAATTAGCCCAAGTGTGATACCTTATCAAATGCTTTCTGAAAATCCAAGTATGTTACATCTTTTGCTTCCCTTTTGCTTGTCTTGCTTGTTATCTCCTGAGAGATTTCTAGTAAATTTGTCACACATGATTTCTCCTTCATGAAGCCACGCTGAATCTGCTTGATCATATTATGGATTTCTAAATACTTTGCTATCACTTCCTTTGTAATATAACTTAATATTTTCCTAAAAACAGATGTTAAGTCTTTGGCTTATACTTTCCTGTTTTTTTGTCTCATTCCCTTTTATAAATAAAGGTGTTACATTGACAGCTTTCCACTCCTCAGGGACTTTGCTAGAATCTCAGATTCCTGAAAGATTACTACCAGTTCATTAACTGACTGTAACTATTTCTGGTAATATCCTAGGATACATCCGACTGGGTCCAAGGGATCTATTGGTCTACCCCACCATTAGTTTCCCCAGCATTTTATCACTAGTGATAGGAATTGTATTTATTTCCTCTCCTCCTACCTATTTACTTTCCAATAAACTGATGGAGAAAGTAGGTGGACCGTAATTGATTTTAAGATCTACATGGGCTTTTCCAAGTAATTCAGCTGCTTTAGACTGGGTTTGCACCCATACCTTACTGATGGGAATGAGTAGTACCAGGAAACGATATATAAACTCCACGAGAGGCCATTAACCCATGGAATATTTTTAATGGAGCAACAGCTGTTTAATTCATTTCAAGGAGATACTCGGCCATGTTTTTGGCAGCTGCATTTCAAGCTGCTCTGATGGAGAGATTTATTAATAACAAATGGCATGTCTGGAAGGATGAACAGAGGACGTGGGACACATATCAGAAAAAGTTACTGGAAGAGAGGAGGAAGGTGAGATGAGTTTTCAGTAAGGGGCCACATCCTTTTAGGGTATTTAGGGAACAATTCCCCCACCTAAGCCTCTGTGAGGAATAGTATGGGTGACACTTTCCTTTCACTGGGAATGTCTTCACTGTC
Organism: Ginglymostoma cirratum; assembly: GCA_024137785.1. Classification (NCBI taxonomy): domain Eukaryota; kingdom Metazoa; phylum Chordata; class Chondrichthyes; order Orectolobiformes; family Ginglymostomatidae; genus Ginglymostoma; species Ginglymostoma cirratum. The sequence continues at coordinate 19,800,423 of JAHRHZ010000065.1, forward strand.
GTGTGCCACTTTTTGCAGCCACAACTGCAACTTCAGGGTAAGGTAATGATGAGATTGCTAGTTTGTGTAAATGTGAGCATAAGCATTAATCCTTACACTATTCACTCCACCCATGTTGAACCCAGAGAAACTTGCACTATCTTACAGCTTGCTGCCTGCTCTTGTGTAAGGAAGGTGGCTGATGTTCTTGCTTTAAAGAGAGTTGATGACTTCTAAATCTGTTTTGCCAAAGAGTGGCAGATTAAACAGCCAGCTTCATGAGAATTGAAGGCTTTCCAATGGTGCAAGGTACCATCGAGTATATGCAACTTATTTGCAGGCATCTCTGAGATGTACCAGTTCTGAAAGAGCCTCCGTTGCGTTCCTGGTATTAGAGCCCAGGTAGCAATATGGTGTATATTGGCACAGTTGTGATGCATTTATACTGTGGCAGTCTGCATTTGAGGTGTCATAACAAACAAAAGGCTGAATAATGGACAATAAATGCTGACTGCATGGCTAATAACTCCAGTTCATGCAGAAGCTACCATATAGAATCCCTACAGTGAGGAGCCAGGCCTTTTGAATCTGCACTGGCCTCCAAAGACCATCTGACCCACATGTTTCCCATGGCTAATCCACCTTGCCTGCACCATCCCTGGACACTATGGGCAATCCATGTTACCTGCATGTCTTTGGACTGCAGGAGGAAACCAGAGCACTCAGAAGAATCCCATGCAGAGACAGGGACAGGGACAACGTGCAAACTCCACACAGACAGTCACCCAAGGGTGGAATCGAACCTGGGTCCCTGGTGCTGTGAGGCAGCAGTGCTAGCCACTGAGCCACTGTGCCACCCCAGCCACTATGTAGCCCATATAAAATGTGACAGAGCAGATCAGAGGGATTCTGGACCAATGCTCCCACTACATGGAAGGTGCCCCACAGCACTTAACACTGCAGCTGTCAACCCTCATGCTGGCTTGCTGTATAACTTCACCATTGTGTGGGTATATCTCTAGCCACCAGTTCTCTGTGAACAACTGAGGAAGAGGAAGAGAGATGGTGACCTAGCCCCTTTGTGGCTTAGCTGTCTGTGAACAAATTGACCTGCATTGATACCAGCAAGCAGAATCGCAATTTCCCAGTCACAGACAAAGCTGCAGGTTACTTTCTGTTTGTTGCTGACTATCAGAGTGCCTGCCTGGTCACTATGCAAAATTAAAAACCATCACAAAATAGTCCTTCCAAATCCAAAGCATACATCAAATCAAATCATGCCATGTTACATACAAGTGCCAACTCATCATCCTTTCGCATTTCCATACTGTTGGTTGTCCTTGTGCCTTTGTCTGACATAGAGCCACCCCAGCAATGCGGCATGGTTTTGCAAAGCTGCTGACCTTCAACACAGGAGATTATGGTTGACCTTGGATGATGATCTTGAGCAGCTTGGCTACAGAATGCCTGACTTTGGACTGCTCAATTCTAGTGTGGCTGGTAGGCCGATGAGCATCAGCAGGCACACGAACAATGTTGCATTGGTAGGAGGCAAATTGTATTTTCCTGAGAGAAAATGGTGGGTTCATGCTCACAGTACCTCTGTCACCCTGCTAGATGTCTGCGCTTTCCTCCTCCTCCATTTGGTGAACAGATTGCTAGTTGGCTGGGGCACTTTGTAAGCCTTTTTGAACACTGGCATTTGCAGCTCAGTTGGCAGCAGCCTACAATTGCATGATACAGTTTGAGCTTTCACTGCAGGATCCAAATAAATGCTGGGTGACTTCTGTTTGTTGGATGCCGAAGGCTATGTCCTCAGACACTTCCTGCTAGAGAGGATGAGCTCCAAGCTCTGAATAAAGTTTTGTGGAATGTTGGTGCCAGATTCTATCCTGTACCTTGTACAAGCTTTATACCAAGTCAGCCAATGCACTAAGTCATGAGTTCTGAGGAAGGGTCACTGGACCTGAAACGTTAACTGTTTTCTCCTTCACAGATGCTGCCAGACTTGCTGAGCTTTTCCAGCAACTTTGTTTTTGCACCAAGTACTTTACTGTACATGCCAACAGCTCCTTATATCAGCGTCTGAACTGGTAGCTGAGTTTGAGATTGAGCAGTGGTGTTTATCACCCACTGTCATCATGTTCTTCCACTTGTTTCTCCCACAATACTACCTGGCCATTTTCAATTCTTTGTGATCTGAAAGGATAAAGGTAAAAGCTTAAGGTGGTGATGAAGTGAGGTGATGGGAGTGAAAGGTATATGCTTACTATGTCTGTAGCATCCAAATTAGCAAAGATTGTGAAATGGAAATGAGATATAAGAAAGAGGGATTAGATATCTGAATACCCCAGTCTTTCTTTTGTTTCGGCTCAACAACTGGCCAGATTCTCAGTAGTGTTAAGCTCCCTGATGGTGAGTACATCTCCTCCACGGGGATGAGGAAATGAGTCTGTTCCTGCCAGTCAGCACTCAGTGCCTCCAGTTAAGAGAGAAATATTAGTACTGAGTATGGTGTCATTTATTTGGCTGGTACAGTTGACATCACTGAATAATTAACGCTTTCTTCTTACATTACTTAGTCAGTCCCACGAGAGTGAAGATGATTTTCTTCTACTCTGGAGTTGTTGGTCCTGAGGAACGAAGTAATCCAGTGCTAGATTCGTACATCCTGCTGCAGGTGGTATGTGCAAAGACCTGAGAGAGGACCCTGTTATTGGAATACCTGTCCTGCCAAGAATTTGCAGGATCTTGCAGAGGCAACTCTGTTGATATTTGTCTGGGGATTGAGATGTCTGCTGTACATTGTTCATATCTCCACTGCAGGGCAGGTAGTGCTGCTGCCATGTAAAACGAGAGCTTGGGGCTGGATTTGAGGCCTTTGTCATCAGACATTCTGATCCTTAGATGGCCATATGATGCACTAGCCATTGGAGGTGGTATTGAACTTCATCATCAATGTCTGCCTTCATTGTGAAGAGGCTCCCAAAGTATGCGAATTGATTGGTGTTGTAGGAGGCATAGGCCTCTAGGAATACTTCACTCATGATCTTGACCTCTGAATGTGCATACATGCAAACTTCATCTGCACACTGCAGCTGAATAACTGAGTTTGGCATGTTATTGCTTCTGAACTGGATGCAAGCCTGGTTGAACAGTTGCTTGCATTAGATTAGATTAGCTCCACTCTAGCGGGATCCTTCACGGTTATGGGTGAAGTGTTGCAGTGAGGAAGAGTAACCAGTGAGATCACATTCCTGCTTGACCTCAGTTTGCATTCATATTCTGTCTATTGTGGGTTTGTTGAAAGGATTATGACTTGTATGTAGTTGTGCAGCTGGCAGTGTGTGAAAACTGTGAGTGTGAGACTTGTAGCAGCGCAAAATGTGTGAGGCTGAGGTGAAGTTATGAATGTTAGGTATGATCCTAAGTGATAGAGCGTGATGGTAGGTGGTATGACTTGTGCAAATGTAATGCTAAATGCTAGCTGTGCAGTTGGCAGGATATGTCATATGTGTGGACCAATTTTGACCACTCACTTTAGGTCATTGTCGTTCCTGTGACACTGCATCCAGATCCTTGAGATGTGACGCTTTGCAATAGCTGCTACAATATTTTTCTTCTTTCCTGGGATATGGGCAACAATGGAAAGACCAGCATTTGTTGTTCATCCTTAATTGCCTTAACCTGAATGGCTGGCTCAGCCATTTGAAATCAAGCAGATTGCTGGGACCTGGAGTCACCTGCAGTCCAGATCGGATTAGGAAGACAGGTTTCCTTCCTTACCGTGAACCAGATGGGTTTTTAACCAATAATCATTGTTAGTTTCATAGTTTTCATTCCTGTGATTTATATTAATTGAATTAAAATTCCACCAGCTGCAAGGTGGGATTTGAAACCCAGCCCCCAGGGTATTAGAGTTAATATTGTTCAGTTCTGAGAGAGAGTCAGACTGAAGTGGAAGGGTTAACTCTGTTTCTCTCTCCACAGATGCTGCCAAATTTGCTGAGTTTCTCCAGTCTTCTCTGTATTTGTTTCAGTTTTCTAGCATCCTTGGTGTCTTGCCTTTATTCCAGTGTTAGTCTGGAGTATAGATACAGGGATGTTACCACTTCACTACCATCTGTGGAATTTATCTGAAGGTCGTTCTGCCCTATCCCTCATCTGTGGCTTGTGCACAACTCTCCTCATCTTCGTTTCCTTGTGGATCACACCTCTTGTATTCTGGCATTCTGTCTTTTCCTAGGACAGAATCTGTTGGGAAATAACTTGCAGCACCTGCCCAGTCATAATTCACCTCCTTTTCGAGCTTTACTTGAGAGTTAAATAGTGCAGGCTAGCTTTAACTGATGCTGGCCTCAGTTGATATTGGGCTCACTCCTGAGATGGGCAGCCACTGAACAATATGGTTAGCACTGGCTGCACTCTGCAGTCATGCAAATAGTTAACGTGAAATTGGCATCTGCTTCCACTGGAATTAAACTGCACAGGTTAATCCAATATCTCCATCTCTTTGCCCAATTTGGAGATGGAGCTGCCAAATTAAGTCCCCTCTTAGCTTTTCAGCAATTTTCCATGTCTGTTTTGTGGACATTTAAGGTAGTTATTTTTCATTCCTTTCCCAGTTTTCATTACATGCATTGATGATCATGGATATGATTACACTTTTACATAACGTGCTAGCTTAGAACCATATTTCATCAACAACAAAAGTTGCTACACCCTTTAGTCATCTGGCTTTACAGATAACATTAGTACAGCCCCCATGATGCAAACACTGAACCTAGTAGTCCGTATTGGGAGAATCACTGAGTGTCCTGCAGCCCTTGCACGTTTATTCGCACAGTGCACTCTTTCTACTTTGACAGTTAATGATCTCCCTCAGACTCAATTCTTTTTATTACAACGTCAACCTTTGCTTCTCCCATCCCTAATATTTAAAACTCTCTCTCATGCTCCCCTCTCCTAGCATGTGCACCTTATATTTATTCTGATGGATATGATCAATTGGAATAAAAATATTCCTGACATAGTATCTAGTATTTAATGGTATGTGGAGAAGGTCACTTCAGTCTTGTTTTCAGTCTTGTTTTTGGCCGTTCAGTAAAAGGGCTGATCCTTTAACTGCATTTTGGGATTTGTTTTGGTGGCTGTGGCTTTTTTTGGCTTACCAATCACATATATATGTCTGTACTTCATAATTTTGTTAACACGTCCAATCCTTAATGACTATCTTCCAAAAACTATAGTGCATAGTGAGGTTTGGGTATATCTAATCAACCTGTTGAGGTGAAACATATGTCATTTATGTACATTATTAGTATTTGTTTTCCAGGTTTGGATTTCGAACTAGTGGCATATTGGTATTGGTCTATTTTTTTGTGAAGGGGTTTAAAAATTAGTTAGGTCAGTCTTTTGGGAAGTATGATTTTAATACTGTCTGTTCCTCCCGAATTGTTAAACAAAGTTAATTTATATTTTGGGGTTTTACTACAGCAGAGAATAAACATTGAAATAAATCAGCCTACTTTCAGATTTAGAATAATTAAGGATTGATTTTAGCTTAGAAAAACCCAGAGATTGTAAAGCTTTTGCAGATCTTGAAGGAGGTCTGACTGAAGTCAGATGCAAGTAGTTTCTCTCAGAAATAGTAGATTGTTCAGAATAGTTAGGGATATAAGTTACCTCAGAGGAAAGTATTAGTCTATGAAACATTCAGACCGAGGAATACTTGCTTAGAAATCTGCATTAGTTATCCAAAGCTAAGTGTAAGTGATTGTAACAAGGTCAGCCAGATGGACTTCATAGAACATGAGCTCCTCAATTGGAGCTATTAATCCACTCAGGGAGTCCCGGCTGACAGATAAGAACTGGAGTGTCAGACATCCTGTTTAATCTGAGAGCTGGCTCTGTCGGAGCTGGATTAGGGTCAAAGACTCTCCCATGTACATAAAGCGTGACTTGGTGAGGGACCTGCCAGCCTCTGCGGAGTTATTTCACCAAGGTCTGGGCAAATGGCACTGGGGGAGATGAAAAGCAACGAGTAATTCTTCTGAAAGCTTGTGGACCCGCAGCTTTTTCAGTTGTTAGGAGCCTTACTTTGCCTGAGGCACCAGATACTGAAAAGTTTTAAGAGTTGACAGATTTAGTTAAGGACTATTACAATCCCAAACCTCCTCGAATTGTCAGACACTATCGTTTTAGTCAGCGATTTGAGAACCAAAGAATCTGTATTGGGATTTTTGACTAGTTTAAGGCAACCGACAGAGACATGTGACTTTGGTTTAAACCTTAATGAGATGCTGAGAAACCATTTGGTGTGTGGGATTAATGATGTAACCATGTAAAAGCATCTACTAGTTGTAGCCCAAATGGACTTCAAACAGACACTACAACTGGCCTTATCATTGGAAAATGCAGCAAGTGGAACATATGAGTTGCAGGGTATTCTGATGGAAGTGGACACCCTCATCGACTAAGCTTGGCCACTTCAGTGAAGGCAATTGCATAGCGTCACTCAAGACATATCTTGAACAGACGGACTTTAGGTCAGCCCACAGCAAAATTGCAAAACAAAGCCAAGCCTCGGCCAAATGGTCAAATATTTCTTCAGGATTCAGGCCGGCAAGCCATTGCAGCTGCTGCCAGTATGCAGACTTGAGACTGCAGAAGAGTCCCACTAAACTTAAGTGAAGTAAGAGAACTGATCAGCTGGTATCCAGGACAGTGCGCACCCTGGAAAGTCCACTTACATCTGGTTTGGAACAGTTACATTGCTTGGCAACATTCAAATCAGAACCAATCAAAATAAACGTCTGGGTAAATGGTCACCTGGTTCTAATGGAGGTCAATGACAGTGCAGCAGTCTCAGTGACTGCAGAACGGGCCTTTAACAAAATTCATCCTGGACTCCAACCTTTAAATTTGTGCAAGGCCTCGGCTAGACTGAGAGCCTACACCGGGGAACCTTTACAGGCTAAGGGTACAACTTTGGGTCTCGTGTGTGAGAAGCAGCTGGTTCAGTTGCCACTGATTGTAGTAAAAGGCTCAGGCCCAAGCCTGATGGGGAGGAATTCGGTGAGAAAGATTCACCTTGATTGGTTCAATGTTTTTCGATTAGAAAATGGCTGCCTGAGTGAAGTCCTAATTAAATAGGAACTTTTTTCAGGAGGGTCTAGGGACTATCACAGGATCCGAGGCCACTTTGCATGTTGACCAGGAAGCAATTCCACGATTCTGCAGGGCCCACCCAGTGCCATTTGCCTAAAGTGTAAAAGTAGAAGCAGAAATCAGAAGGCTGGAAAGTGAAGGAATCATCAAATTGGTCCAGTTTGAACAACGGGCAGCACTGGTCGAATCGATTGTGGAGCCCAATAGGTCAGTTTGGATTGTGGGGATTTTAAACAAAAGGGCAAACCACTCCTTGCAGCTGGATAAATACCAAATCACTCGCACAGAGGATTAATGCATAAATCTGGGAGGGGAGCTGTCCTTCACGAAGCTGGACATGAACCACGCGTACTTGCAGTTGTGGTTAGGTGACGATTCCCAGAAGAATGTAGGAGACTATAATTTAGGGTATCATCAGTTTGTGCACTTTTTCAGCTTCAATGGAGAACATTTTACAAGGCATAACCCAGATTGCCACTTATCTGGATGACGTGCTAATAACAAGGAAGATTGATAAGGGGCATTTAGAGAACTTCGACATAGTCCTTAAACGTTTCGCCCAGGTGAAGCTTAGGTCTTTCCTTGACGGGTGACTTATTATGGAAAGTTCATACATAACGTGGGGGCCTCCATCCTGGCATCTTTGCATCAACTCTAAAAAGAAGGGTCAGCCTTGAAAATGGTTGCCAAGCCATAGCTTTTAGGGAAATGAAGAAACAACTATCATCCTCAATGGTGTTGGTACATTGTGATCCCAAGCAAGATCTGGTATTGACATGTGATGCCTCCTGATATGGCATCAGGGAAGTATTGGTTCATAGATGGCCCAATGGAGAAGAATGCCCAATCGCATATGCATCCAGGATTTCAGCTAATGAAGAACGTGAATACACCCAGATAGAGAAGGAAGGTTTGGCCATCATACTTGGAATCAGGAAGTTCCACCAATACTTTTATGGACGTAAATTCATAATAATAATGGATCACAAACTCCTGCTATTTCTGCTTAAAGAGGATAGAGCAATGCCGCCCATAGTTTCAGGATGATTTCAGTGGTGAGCTCTAATAATAAACACATACAATTACAAGTTGGAATACAGTCCAGGAGGCCAAGTAGCAAATGCAGGTGCATTGAGCCCCCTCCGCTGGCAGATACCCCACTGGTGGTACAGCCACTTGAAGAATCCATTATGGTTTTAAATTTTATGGATGCATTTCGAGTCACAGCTGACAATATCAGACTGTGGTCACAGAAAGATCTAGTCTTGGCAAAACTGAAACAGCTGGTGGTGATGGGAGAAACCAAAACGCTGTCATTACGAGAATTGAAATCTTTTTGCACTGCAGAGACCAGATCACAACAGATGATGGGCATTTTAGTATGGGGTGATATGGGCGAGAGTGATTGTCCTGAGCAAAAGTCTCTGCCATGTACTGGCTGAACTCCACTGGGGTCATCCAGGGGTGTCCAAAATGAAGATGTTGCTGAAACGTTATGTCTGGTGGCCAGGATTTGGATGCAGACATAGCCATGTTTGTGGTGCAAGCTGCCGACAAGAACAAAAATTACCACCAGTAGCTCTCCCACATTTGTGGGAATGGCCAGGTAAACCCTGGACTCAGTTACATGTTGACTATGTCGGCCCTTTCATGAGCTCAATATTCTTAGTCATCAAAATGTCCGGACGTGCGTAGAGTTCATTTGTCAAACATGGAGACGATGATAGAAAAGCTGCGCGTATCTTTTGTAATACACAGACTCACGGACGTGTTGGTCACAGATAACAGGCCATCCTTTACCAGCAGGAAAGTTGAGTATTTCCTAAAGTCAAATGGTATTCAACATATAGGGACAGCTCCATTACTATCCATCATCCAATGCTCTGGCAGAAAGGGCAGTCTAAACTTTGAAGGCAAACTTAAAGAAACAGCCTACAGCTTCACTAGATACCAAAGTGTCTCAGTTCCTACTTGACAATAGGACCACCCCTCATGCAACTGCGGGGATAGTTCCAGCATTGTTATTGGAGAGAAGACTCTGCACCAGGTTAAATCTGATTTTCCTGGACCTGAGACAGGGGAAGGGTGAAACAGCATCAGGGATGCCAATGCCGGACACAAGACTCTGCTAAATGACAGAGAGAGTTTACTTAAGGGGATGAAGTGTGGTGTAGGAATGAGGAGAACAGCCCTGCATGGGTAAGAGGCATGGTCAGTGCAAGGTGAGTGACATATAAAGTTCGGGTAGGTGCGACAGTCCTGAACAAGCATGTGGACCATATGAAAGCTGCAAACGGTGCGGGAATATAACGTGTCGGCTCCTCAACAGCTTTTCCAACCGCTCTGGAATTTGTGGATTCTCCCTGTCTGTCAAGCATTGAAGAAACTTTGGAATCTGAGATGGACATGGCAGTTATTACTGTCTTTGACGCCTTTGCCACCTGAAGAAGGGAATTAATTTTTTCTGAGATACTGTGGGTGCAAGATGCGAGCTACTGTGCATGACACGCTGCCCATATCGGAGGCAGAGATGGAGAAATCGGACCCAGTGCTACAACATCCCAGGAGGAACTACAAAATTAAGAATTGGCCTATGTCCTCAGACTCAGAGGGGGAGGGATGTAGTGATTGTAACGAGGATATGATTAACAAGGAATATGAATTTCCTGGTTGGGGTGTTAATCTGGTCCACTCAGGGAGCCCTGGCTGACAGATATGAACGGGAGTGTCAGACATCCCCTTCACTCTGAGAGCTGGCTCTGACGGAGCTAGATCAGTGTCAAGGGCTCTCCACATGCAAATAAAGGGTGACTTGGTGACGGGATAGCGGCCTCAGTGGAGTTATTTAACTAAGGTCTCAGCTGTGTGAGGATTCCTGGAAAAGATTCACAGCTCACATGACGGGAACTGAGGGAAAAAAGCAGTTGCCAAATGTACAGATTTGATCAGGAAGGGAAGTTTCTCTGGTTTTGAGTAACTGTGAAATGGTGGTGTTGGGGAGTAGATGTAATTTTCTTTCGTCCCATGTTTTGAAACCTTCCAACTCCGTTATGTCCAGATAGTTTTCTTTGTTTTATTGTACTTATTTTTCTTATGCATAATAAAATTCTGTATTATTGTTAAAATCAAATCTGTAATCCTGTGTGTTTGAGTTTCAGTGAAGACCGCAAAGGTTAAAAAGAAACAAAATAATCTATCAAGCCTGATCTCATTCTGGAATCTAATTTGTCTAGTAGTAACATCAGTTGGGATCATATTAAAGTCAATGTAATAGAATTCTATAAAGTCGGCTTATGTAGGTTGTGATCTGTGGTGCCTTCATCATGATATGAAGTGCACTTTTAAATATATCTATATAGAGTTAATCAAATGCTAAATATGTTCGTATGTAAGGTATGATAGGTTAGAGTCATAGAGTCACAGAGATATACAGCACCTCAAAAGTGTTTCATTGGCTGTAGAGCAGTTTGAACTGTATAGTGATTTTGAAAAGTATGATAAGAATGAAAATCTTTTTTCATATAAATTTCCAACTACTGATAACTTTTAGTTGAAAAGAAAACCTGGCAGAATATAACGAAACCCAATGATCTTCATTGGACCATGTGATGGAAAAGATATATTTCAAGAGATTTTTAATAAAACATTATTTATTATCCTCAGACGTAGAGTGCTTGGATTATCAAGTGGAATTGACCACATTGGAAGCGTACGATGGGAACTGGCTCTTTGTCTTCTTGCTGCTTGGATTATCTGTTATTTCTGCATTTGGAAGGGACCAAAGTCCACTGGAAAGGTGAGCTGAGATCTATTAACTTATAATTCACACTTGAAACGATTGAAACATTAATGGCACATATATAGTTTCCTCAGTAAAACCCAGTTGCTTCCTTCCAAGCGATAATATTGAATGTGTCTTGATATCGCTAGTATTTAATTGTGCTTCTACCTCATTGTTGTCATTAATTCAGTAGATTAGAGTAATTTATTTGTCAAAGCCAATCACACCAATACCACAATTAAAATAGCTTTCTTGTCTTCCAAAAGAAACTAGCCCTGGCATACATGGAAATAAATTGTCATTGGCTTATGTTATAGGACCCTTTCATATTTTTAATATTTTATCATTGTTAGTGTAGATCTGAAGAAAGCAAGTCTGTAATATATAATGAAATTGTATACGGGCTTCTTATTGAATTGCCTCTTTCACATGCTTAATGTTGTTGTAGCATTTGATAAATCAATCCCTCTTAGCCAACACTTTTGTACCTAACATCTTTAGCCGAAGAGGAAGAATTGTCAGAGATACACGTTCATTCATGACTATGGTAAATACCATTCAGATTTTCGTCATAAGACCATTCATTTGTCACTTGCTGTTTTCTCTGGTGGCCCAACTAATCACGGTAAATCTTGCTTATTGAAAGCAGGCACATGTGAATACAAGCCAAAACTGAAATGTTATCTCCTCACTCTCTGGTTTCTTAACTTCTAAATTTAAACTGCAACCATGCATGACCACAAGTAATTCTATTTACAAACCTTGTTACAGTGTATATAAATTAATTAAAAACTGAAGTTAGAAAGCTGATGTCAAACGATAGTGACAAAACATATTAATGAATTTGCAGACCATATTTCTGCTGATGCAGAAAACATGGAACAGTGTTGTGATCAAAATCTTTTGCGATACGAGTAGTGAATTAAATAGTAGTCTATCCTAATGTAATTTACTGTAGTAAATGTTTGCACCTATACTTTTTTTACTTGACCAAAACTTCTCTGGTGAGACTTTTGGAAATGCCTTAACTTGACGACAAAACACAATGCGACAAGTTTATAAGCAGCAGTATAGTAACCCTGGTTTATCCCAGTCCTCCTTTAGTGTTTAGAAGTACAGTCTGGAATATAGCTCTTCCAGGTGCCGCAATAACTTGTTTAGTTACGGTAAAGAACGTGAATTAATTTTTTTTGAGGTTTCTCTACAAGTAACAGTTTGTAGTAAGATTCACAGCAAATTGATATTTGTAGTAAAATCATGACAAATGTGATTTGGGTTGCCTTTATGAATGCAAACTAAACTGATGTATCAGTGATCATAACCTGGCATGCCACTGTATTTGTGACCATTTGTTGCGTTGTTTCCAATTCAAGGAATTACAAATAATGAATTTCACAAGTATTAATCTCCTTCCTTCTAATACCAGACAAGATCCTGACTGTGGTTCATTCGACATATTGTCAGGCCAGGAGGGTTGATTGGCTTCCCTCTTTTTAACCCCCTCTCAAGTTGATTGCAACAAATATTTTTACTTCTTAACAATTCAATTAAGCTTAGTTAACTCAGTCAAAAATGAAAGCAAGGCAATTCCAAAGTTTCTTTGAGAGAATGAGTGGAGTTTTATTACTAAGCAAAATTTAAAAAATAGAAAAAGTAAAGAAAATATAAAATAACACTAAGAAAATGTGATGTTAATAATGTGTTTGCAAAGTTGGGTGGGTGCTTGTGGATGTCAAGTACAGACAGGAAGATAAAGCAGTTGCAGTTTAGAATTTTTCACTTGAATGTGTCAAATCTGAGTCTCAGCTGCTGTTGACCTGGTACATCAGCAAAGGTAATGTTTGTAGGTAGCCTAAGCTCTCAGTGAAGGCTGTTGTTCCATTTGTTTTTTTAAGGAGGTATTGATTTCTTATCTTGAGAGGGAGAGAGAGAGAGAGAGACAGAGAGAGAGACTGGCAGAGAAAGTGTCTTCAATTCTTGCTTACAAATGGATTTTTCCTACCTGCAGCTTAGAAGTAGCTGTTGATAAAGGTCCATTTGTACACTTCTGAGTCTACACATTGTTTTTCCGAATACTCCACAAAAAATCTATCATCTCAGTGTGTAAATTTGAATCAACCAGTTCCAGTGCCTATTTATTACAATGTTAATTTTGGCTCAGACTGATGTTTGCTGAGTTGTTTCATGAGCTTGTCTCAACCTAGTCAGGTAATCACAACAGCTATTTCAAATGAGCATGTGTCCTTTTTTTGTCTATAGAAATCTCAAGTCTTAACAGCAAATGAATGAAGTTGAATATTGATAGTCCATTTTCAGTACAATTTGAGTCCACTGGACTTCTTACTTTCAGTGATAATTAACCCTTGTTTCCGGAAAAAAACGCCTGTAATGTGGCTAATAACCGTGCTGTATTTACTCTTAAAAGAACTGTTTCAATGAACATTCAAAGTCATATTAATTGCATCTATCAGTACCACATACACAATCATGACAGAAATGTCACTTTGAAGTCTTTAATGGACAAGTTTTAAAATTAAAAATATGCTGTTGTAAACGAGTTTGAGAAATGAACTCAAGCCATAGACTCCTTCTACCTTTGCATTTTGTGCACTTTCCCTCACATTAGAAGAGGCCTGACTTACACTGATGCCAGCAGCTTAGATTCTGTCATTGGTTGCGCTCAGAAGGGTTTTCAAAAGCACACTATAATGAGCCTAATGGATTCAATGAGGCATAAAGGAACACTGGACAAAGGAAAAGAGATGTGTGAAATAAAAGGAATGAGCTACATTGTGATGACCTAGGAAAAGGAGCTAGGCAGCAATGATTATATCTCCTGAAGTGTCTTTTGTTTCAGTCTGCAGTAGTAGCAAAGAATGGTCCTTCACGGAGAGGCATTAATAGTAGGGCAAAGATTGATCTCTGTATTCACAGGGGGGAAGAAGAACATTCATGAGATGCATGCAGAGTTTCTGCACTCCAACCACCCCTGTGTGGGGAATTAAAGCAGCCAGTGAAAGATTTTTTTCCTGTTGAGATCTAAGCATTCAAGTCGGCCTCCAGGCTGGTTGCTGCATGTCTTTGTATTTGTGGTTGGAAAGTTTTTCACATATTTCTCAACTCAGGAATAACGGTAAACCAATACTCAAAAGGCTCAAGCAGTCAACAAAGTCTTGATGAGCATATAATACAGAACAATCTGACAGACTCCTAAAAGGAGTTGTAGCAAGAAAAGCAAACGTATATCCAGAGAGAAAAACAAACTTATGGGGCTAGGGGAGAGAGAAGGGAAGCTGGATGATTGAGATGACCGACACAGTTAGAAGAGTCCTCCTTTATACTTCAGTTTTCTATCGAAGGTGGGTCTGGCCCACAGCACGACAGTATTTACCGTGGGAGGGGAAGAAGCTAGGTCTCAAGTCTACTGCAACCAGACAGAGACTGAACTCCATGGTATTGACATCAATCTGATCCACACAGCTATCCAGCTGAGTGTATCAACTGGTTCCCTGACTGTCACAACATATATAAACTTCATAGAATCATAGAATCCCTGCAGTGTGGAAGGAGGCCATTCAACCCATCGCGTCTGTGCCGCCCACCAAAAAGCATCCCACTCAGACCCATGCCCCTAACCCTGTCCCTGTAACCCTGCATTTCCCATGTCTAATCCACCAAACCTACACAGCTTTGGACACTATAGACAATTTAGCATGGCCAATCAACTTAACCTGATCATCTTTGGACTTGCATGTTGTAGCCTGGAGCTATGGTAGAGACTCCAATTTCTTTCCATAACATGGCTGACCACGAGTCATACCCTAACCACCTGCCATTGATGTATGTTGGAAGGACTCCTGATATGCTGGCAGTGTCTCACAGGTGCTCTTTTATTCCTCCTGGCAAATGTTTCTACAACAAGGTTATGTTGTAATCACAATGCTGAAGTGTGCATTTGTGGGATGGAGGGAAATCAACAGTGGCTTGAAGTGACTTGATCATTATTCAATGAACTCCAGTACCTTTTTCAGATTTTGACATAAATTTTAATTTTATTTTGATGCCATTTTCTAGCGTACCATTAGTATTCAATTTACGTGTAATGATGACTGTTCAATTTATGCACTAAGTCTGATTGGATTGTGATAAAACCCACCCAAGAGCACATCATGGCTGATATCCTGTGATGGGGCAGCACAGTTGCTCAATGGTTAGCACTTCTGCTTCACAGCACCAGGGACCTGGGTTTAATTCGACCCTCAGGCAGTTGTTTGTGTGGAGTTTGCACATTCTTCCCTGTGCTTGCTTGGGTTTCCTCTGGGTGCTTCAGTTTTCACCCACAGTCCAAAGATGTGCAGGTTATATGGATTGGCCTGCTAAATTGCCCATAGTGTCCGGGGATGTGCAGGCTGGGTGGATTAGCCGGGGGAAATGCAGGATTACAGGGATAGGGTAGTGGGGATGGGTCTGGGTGGGGTGCTCTTCTGAGGGGCAGTGTGGACTTGATGACCTGAATGGCCTGTTTCAACACAGTAGGAGTTCTATGGTTCTGTGTGCCACCGTTGACAATTAGTGAGGAATATAATTTGTACATTTTCTAAGTAATGCATAAATCAACCCCACAAGTGAATTATTTCACAAAAATGGGTCAAGTAGGGAGGTGAGAGTTGCTCAAGGACTCATTTGCCCAAGTGTGACATCAAAGAGTCCAAGCAAAGTTGGAGTCAATAGGTATCAGAGGGACAATTCTTTGCTGGTTGGAATCAGACCTGGCACAAAGTAGGATGATTGTGGTTGTTGGAGGTCAGTCACCTCAGTTTCAGGCAGAAGTTAGTGTCCTGGGCCCAATCACAGTCAGCTGCTTCATCAGTGACCTTTCCTCCATCATAATGTTAGAAGTGGGATGTTCACCAATGATAAAGCATTGCATATCCAAATACTAGAGTGTTGCTGCTGGAGGTCATGCTTATGCTGCAGGGAAGCGTGGTACCCCAATTTTGAGTTGTAATCAACGGATGGGTAACACCTGAACAATATCCAGGCCTGGGTCAGAATCATGGAACTTTCTCCCTCATGACAATGTGGGTGTACTAACAGCAAATGGACTTCAGTGGATCACAAAGGAAGCTTACCACCAACTTCTCAAGGACAAATAGGGCTGGGCCCGAGCCAGCGATGCCCACTTCAATGTGTGAATTAAGAAAAGACCTCCCTGGGTTTCCTGTGTGTAGCAAAATTCTGTGTTGATTCTATGACCTATAGAGATATGTTTTTCTATTTTTTGTTATGTTGTATTGGAGTTGAATTGTGCAGTTCGGGTGGCAGAAAAGGGGTAAGTTAGGCAAGAAACCACAGCAATTGCTACATCAAACAATAGATGATGATATCAACAGTAACAGCCATCTGAAGGCAATGCTCAGAAACTTTTTCAAACTAAATACACCATAAAGCATCCAAATTAATGGTATATTATTGGTAATAGTATTTTACCTTTAGCATTGTATAAAAGGCTTACTCTGAATAACCAGTCCATTCAGAGTAATAATGAATTAAAAGACATTTCTTTACATGTGCAGCAAAGGTATATTCAAAAGTGAGAAATTTACCTGACAAATTCATGTGTGAAACAAATTCTAAACATTTGTCATGAGGAGAAAGTTATTAAAGGAGTGAATAATTAAAGAGCATTTCTCTGAACAAAGTGTCACTAAATTATCGTGTTAGTTAAAGACAAATCAAAATATTTCGAATATCAGAAGGGAATTCTGAAAAGGTTTTAATTCGGTTCAGATTATAGAAGTTTTGTACTTTTGAATTATTTGACCTTTGGAAATGTCAGAGTTCTTTTATGCCTGTAAAATTGTACAGTAACGATTGACTAGAATTATGCAATTGTTAGTGCTGTAAGGAACACTTTAAAGTAAAGGGTAAAAACATAAGTGAGTGACACATTAAATATTGTTCATTGCGATTCATAAAGCTAACCTGAGATTGTAAGACTTCGGGAGAATCTGTGTTCAGCAAAACTTAGCAATTATTTTATATGGATATTTGTGGGAAACTACCTACCACCATTCAACCAGTTAATGTATAATTTTGATACATTGTATGAACATAAATTTGATATGCAGTTCTATTTAGGACTGAAAGCTACTTAAATTCAACATTTATAGTCTAGGACAGACTGTTTTGAGAGCCTTTACTGTTGACGTCAATCCATTTCCTTTTATCTCTATATCTTCAGCATAGCTGTCACTCTCTCACCATAAATAAGGCTCCGCTGAACCTGATGATCACTTGTTCAATTGAAAGTCACGGATGATTTGTGAAAAATTTTATCTGTGCGCCTTTTTTTTGAACCAAAGACAACACATAAACTGTGGTTAAATGGCAGCATTTTATTAAGGATCTTAAAACTAGCAGCACTAAATATTTAAAATAATTGCACGACAAAATGTGACTGAGTGAAGAAAAGTAGGATAAATGAAGCAGAATTATGTAATATTAAACATTATTATGATTACATTATGGTATTTCTAGCCTGGGTTGTAAATATTGTTAATTATGGGTCATTAACTCTGAATCTTGCATTGCGTTAATATGAAATTTTCTAAATGATTGCTCTAGAATATCAAATCTAAATTCAAAGTAACAATTAGTAGCTGTCATAATAATCGCTCTTGTATATTTTGTTAGCATGAATATTAAAGGACCTAATAATTATTAATTGTTGCCTGTTAGTTAAAGCATTATCTTTGTTCAATGAATAACAAGAAGGGCATCTTGATAGCCACAGAAAAGTTTACATGTACTACATGCAATTTCCTGAAGCCATCTCTTGATTAATGCCGTAATGCATTTTTAGGACACTGGTCAAAAGTCCAAAGTTTGTTTGGTATTTAAACAATAAGTGCAATTTATAGTGTACAACACTGAATAGCGTGATGTGAAATACACTGCCCTAAGATGGATCAGTAAATGATTGGCATGTATTATTCACTGTATGGTGCCATAGCAATATTCTGGAGTGTGACATTTATCTTAGAATCACAGAATCCCTACAGTGCTGAAAGAGGCCATTTGGCCCATGAAAAGTGCACTGACCCTCCAAAGAGCATCCCATATAGACCCAGCCTCCTACCCTATCCACATAGCCCTGCATTTATCATGACTAAACTACTTAACCCCTGCATCACTGGACTCTATGGACAATTTAGCATTGCCAGTCTACTAACCGGTACATCTTTGGAGTCTGGGAGGAAACTAGAGCACCCAGCAGAGAATCATGCAGACATTTGAGGAGCATGCAGGCTCCACACAGACAGTCACCCAGGGCTGGATTTGAACATGGGTTACCTGGTGTTGGGAGGCAGCAGTGCTAACCACTGAGCCACTGTGCCATCCTGGTTGGGGAGGGGTGGGGGATGGGGTGGTGGGGAGTGGAAGAGCATCTTCTGATGCTCATAGTTAAAGTTCTCGATAGCTGCGACAGTTGGTTCTTTAGCTGTATGAACTTAGTACAGCAACATCATAACAGGGCAAGCCTCTGCTGATAACTTAGCCCCTTTTCCCTTGGATCTTAGGTGATTGAGGCTGAATAGCTTTCCATCGATTCTGGCACACCAGACATCCTCTACAGATAATTTCAAAACATATGACGGCAGCAAATTGAAGAATAGTCCAAAGTGTCAGTGCCAGAGCATAGCTGTATTTGACCCCAATGTGGATTTCAAAGTGTAACATTACTTCTCCATCATAGAGAAGTTATTCATGGCTTTTAACTCGTATTGAAACTAGTTAAATCAGGATCTTGATCAGCTGGGCCAACAGGCTGAGGAATGGCAGGTGGAGTTTAATTTAGCTAAATGTAATGTGTTGCATTTTGGTAAGACAAAGCAGAGCAGAACTCACATGGTTAATGGTAGGGCACTGGGGAGTGTTGTCAAACAGAGATACCTAGGGGTTCTGGTACGTCGTTCCTTGAAAGTGGTGTTACAGGTAGATAGCATGGTGAAGAAGGATTTGGCACACTTGCTTTCATTGGTCAGAATATTGAACATAGGACTTGGGACATCATGTTGCGGTTGTACAGGACATTGGTGAGGCCACTTTTGGAGAACTGCATATAGCTCTGGTTGCCTTGCTATAGGAAGGATGTTAATAAATTGGAGAGGGTGCAAAAAAGATTTACAAGGATGTTACCAAGACTGGAGGGTTAGAGTTATAAGGGGAGGCTGGATAAGCTGGAATTTTTTTTTTCCCTGGAGCATAGATGGTTGAGGGGGTGACTTTATATAGGTATATAAAATCATGAAGGGCATAGATAAGGTGAATAGCAAGGATCTTTTCCCTAGGGTAGGGGAGTTAAAAACTAGAAGGCATGGGTTTAAGATAGGAGGGGAAAGATTTAAAAGGGAACTGCCAGAGGAAGTGGTAGATGTGGGTGCAATTACAATAGTTAAAACATATTTGGACAAGTACATGAATAGGAAATTTTTAGAGGGTTATTGGCCAAGTTCTGGCAAATGGGACTAGTTTAGTTTGGGAAACCTGGTTGGCATGGATGAGATGGATCAAAGGGACTGTGCGGTATAACTCTATGATTCACTTGAAGGAGCCCTGAATGGGGTCAAAGTAAATATAGTTTCTTTCCTGAAAAACAAGCGTAGAACAGTTCAATGAATTCACAGTTACCTCAGCAGAAAAGTTTAGTTTGTACAACTCCCAAACCAGGTGTGTTTGGTTAGAAATCTGCAGGTTATTAAAAGCTGAAAAATATAAGCTCTCAGTTGTGAGATCATTCATGTAAGGAGGCATTGCAATTCACAGTAAATAACTGGGAAGAATCAGTTATGTTGAACTAAAAGATTTAAAGATTTGATTTAGAGGTGTAATTCCTCTGGATTTGCATCACTGATGATGTTGAGGAATAGATAGAACATTTATTTTGCTGGGTGTTTTAAGATTTTCTCTAACTGGACTCTATATTTAGGTAACTAATATTTTTTGTCCTTTGTTTAATAAACTTTTGTTCTATTGTTAAAGAAGGATTCTGCCTCTATGTCCTAACTTGCACCAAGCCCATTCACTGATTACCCCTCCGTTTGCTGTCAAACATCATTGGCTGCTCATTTTTTAATGAGACTTCATCCATGGTGCTCTCTCTCTCTCTACCTCTGTCATCTCCTCAAACTCCACAACTCAGAAGATAACTGCTTTTCCAGTTCTGGCCTCTTGCACATTCTTTATTTCAGTTGCCTCATCATTGACGGCTGTGCCTTCAGCTGCCAAGTCTCTAAATTTTGGTGTTTCCTCTTGAAATCTCTTTGTCTCTCTCTTTCTGTTCTGTCCTATAAAACACTCTCTGAAATCTACCTCTTTGTCCAATCTTATGGTCATCTGCCCAAATATTGCTTTGTGTCTCAGTGTGAAATTTTGCGTGCAAGAATACTTGCAAGTACAGTTGAAAGTTTTGACTTCAGACTTGCTGCACTTTGTAATAATTTTCTAGACATCGAAATATTTAGAATAGAAAAGGAAACATATTTAGAAGATACCAGGTAGTCAAAGGTAAAGGAAAATCAATGAGGAGTGAGTTCTATTCAGAGTACTTGCTCACTTTACATTGAAAAAACCATGTGCTCATGAAATATTTGCCTATCTTTTATTAAATGTTTACCTCCTTGGAGCCATTTGATGGAATTTGCATTTCTTCCAAGCTTTTGTTGGTTCAGGCAGTGATGAATACAAGAAAACCATTCCCCCACTCTGCTTAGTGGGTGTTCTTAAGCAATGTGTTTCTCTAATTGAATAGTTTATGATTTGTTTTCCTGTTTTCTTTGATTAAGCTCCTGAGTCACATGTTTGGACAGTAGCCATAGCTAACCCATAGAGCAGAGCTTTCATCCTCCCTTGGTTGCCTCATCAATGGGAGAGCATTACTTCTTTTATGGGATATTCATATTGTTTCGACTGGTGATTTACCTTCAAATTAGCATAGTTCATTAAGATAAGGCTCATTAAGAAAGGTTTCCTCTCTGATTTTCGCTCTGTCAGGAGTGCACATTCATTCACTAAGAATGGCGTAGATTCTCATCACAATAGTGACATTATTTTTCTCATGGTGCAATTTCAGTGACACTGCCACCTACCTGGTACTCTGTGTATTTTTCACTAGTAGCAACAATTACTGCATTGAGTTGGGAGGTCATGTTGTACAGAACATTGGCTAGGCCACTTTTGGAATACTGCTTTCAATTCTGGCCTTCCTGCTAAAGGAAAGATGTTGTTAAACTTGAAAGAGTTTAGATAAGATTTACAAGGATGTTGCTGGGTTTGGAGGGTTCGAGCCAGAGGGAAAGGCTGAATAGGCTGGGGGGGAGCTATTTTCCCTGGAGCGTTGGATGCTGAGGGGTGACCTTATCGAAGTTTATAAAATCATGAGGGGCATGGATAGAATGAATAGCCAAGGGTTTTTCCTCAGGGTAGCAGAGTCGAAAGCTAGAGGGCATAGGTTTAAGATCAGAGGGAAAAGATTTAAAAGGGACCTCAGGGGCAACTTTTTCATGCAAAGGGTGGTTCACAAATGGAATAGGTTGCCAGAAGAAGTGGTGGAGGCTGGTACAATTACAACATTTAAAAGCTTATGGATGGATACATGAATAGGAAGGTTTAGCGAGATATGGGCCAAATGCTGGCAAATGGGACTAGATTGAACAAATGAAAAAGTACAGCACAGGAACAGGCCCTTCGGCCCTCCAAGCCTGTGCCGACCATCATGCCCTAATTAATCTAAAAAAACCCCTGCCATTTCTTGATCAGTATCCCTCTATTCCTTCCCTATTCATGTACCCATCTAGGTGCCTTTTAAATGTCTTCAATGTGCCCACTTCCACTACCCCTTCTAGTAGTGCATCCCAGGCTGCTACCCCTCTCTGTGTGGAAAATTCGCTTGCACATCTCCCTTAAACTTTCCTCCTCTGACCTTGAACCTGTGCCCCCTTGTAATTGAGGATATCTGGTCAGCGTTGACCAGTTGAAACAAAGGGCCTGTTCCTGTCCTGGTCAACTCTATGACCCTGTGACTACATGGATGTGTAATTTGGGCCAGAAATACAGTCACAACCAATGATAAAAATAAGCCGAGAATCCCAGTTGAAGTAGCTAAATCGAGCTAAATAGAGACTGGGTTATATCAGTGGATTATTTCTTATATTCTGGAAACCTTCTCTGAAATGCTATTTGATACTTGAGTCCTACCAAAAAGGACAGGGCCCAGCCATGCCATAAACTTGACAAGTCATTCAAAACAACATCAGAATGAAATTGATCTCCAGCTGGTGGAGTTGAAATTTCCCCTCCATGGAAATGACAAGGTAGATTGCAGGAAGTAAAGGGAGATACCACCCCGTTCCCACCAAATCAGCAATTAAATTTTGGGCAATGAGGTCCATAGCCTATCTTTTTTTTCTGCTGCCAGTCCAGGCCTTTAAGTGGTCAATTTAAAAGCAAACATAAACACAGAACATAGGAACGGGGTAGGCCTTTGAGCTTGGTTTGTCATTCATAATGATCATGACTGATCATCCAACTCAATACTGTGTTCCTGCTTCCCCCCCCGCCATGTCCTTTGATCCCTCGAGCTGTAAGAACTATATTTAACTTTTGTTGAAAACATTCAATCTTTTGGCCTCAACACTTTATGTGGTAGAAAATTGCACGGGTTCACCACTTCGAGGGTGAAGAAATTTCTCCTCATCTCGGTACTAAATGGTCTACTTCACATCCTTAAACTGTGACTCCTTGTTCTGGATTCCCCAGTCGCCGAGAACATCTTTCCAAAGTTTCCCTCACCGGTCCTGTTTAGAATTTTATAGGTTTCCTAAAAATCCCCCTCATTATTCTAAGCCTGATAAGTACAGTCCTAACTGATTCAGTCACTCTTCATACATCAGTCCTGCTGTCCCAGGAATCTGTCTGGTGAACCTTTGTTGCGCCTACTCCAGATTCAGAACATTCTTCCTAAGGAGTAGGCCTTTGTCCTGTTTCAGTTTTATCTCAGTGGGAAAGACATGTAACAGCCTTTCCAACTGCTACAATGGGGTAGTCTCCCTGCAGGTTGTTAGGGGAATGGAGGGGAGGGGAGCGTTGATTTGCCCCAATTTTGGGACATTCGGGTGCATAGGTGGGTCTTTGAGCAGTCCCTTACGTCAGTTCCGATTCAGCTGAGTTCTCACTTAGTATGGCACCCACCCTGCGATCACTCTGCGGAATAATGGCTGATTTTCCCATTACTCCTCACCTTTGGTGCTGCTATGGAGCCAAGACCCTGGCCCTCTAAAGTGACACTGAATGTCAAATTGGCTGCCAGCCTCTGGCCTTGAGTTGGGGGAGAGGGAAACACCACTTTTCCAGGACCTGATTGGCTAAGAGGCCTGTCTGATTGACACTTGATCCAGAGAGAGCTTTCTCATTGGTTGGGGCAGAGGTCAGTTACCCCTGAACCCATCCTGCCCTTACACTTGGTGCTTTAGCAAAACTGGACTGGGCTATAAAATTGATGTTAGTCACTTTTTAAGACTACTTCAGCAACACTTTCAGATTGTAATACTCTTTTTTTCTTACCTGAAAGTTTCTTCCTTCCCTCCAGGTTTCTGAAGATGCTAATTTCTCAAAAGGGCACAGTCCCAAAAGTGGCAACTGTCACTGTTATTTCACCCAATGTCGATGCCTGTGAAGGCTTTGCTAATTTTGTTCACAGTGTCTTGCAATGATTTAAAAAAAAGTACTATTTTATATAATGCTCATTCCACAGAAGTTTCAAACCTTATTTTGAAAAAGCGAAATACTGGCTGCCTAGCAACCACAAAAAGAATCACATGACATTGAGTTTCGCAGTCTGACGCCACATTGTAACGTCTAAATATTCTTAGCATGCACAATCAGATGTGGAAATTGTTATTAATTCTTGCTGTGACCTTTACGATCTTCTTCAAGCTGCACTATCTATTTAAAATAAAGGGGCTCAATTGTCATAAAAGCACAACGTAATTTTCATGAGGGTGCCACTCTCAGAATCTTGCTAGCTGTAAATACAAAACCTTTGCATGAAAAGTTGTTCTAATTTAATCATGCAATACAGCAAAAAACGCTGCCACACCCAACGACAGGAATTAATGTACAAAAACACCCAAGCATCCATTTCATGTGGATACACCAGGCAATGAAGAAAGGAGCTAATATTCATTAATTGTTGCACATTTAGCATCAATATATCTGACATGACCAGAAACTGACCCAGTGCTTTGGGTGCATGTTTGGCCAGCAAATATTTTGTTTGTATTTAACATTGATATCTCTCTGGTAGCCAGCACATCCTGTAAAAGAGGGGATATTTAAAAAAGAGAAAAAACAGTGCTTTGCTCAGCCTTAAGGATTTTCAGACTTTCCTGCTGCTTTATGTTCTAATCATTTCTCTGCAGCATTTCAGAAGTTGTGATAACGATATTCTTTGAACTTAATCTCTTCCAGCTCCCCACAGAATGTACTGATAACTCAGCTTCTGTAACTATGTTTTTTTTAAATTCATTCACGGAATGTGGGCATCACTGGCTAGACCAGCATTTATGCCCATCCCTAATTGCTCTGAGGGCAGTCAGAAGTCACCCAGATTGCTGTGGGTCTGCAGTCACAGGTAGGCCTTTCCTAAAGGACATCAGTGAACCAGATGGGTTTTTTTTCAATAATGGTTTCAAAGTCATCGTTAGACTGTTAATTCTAGATTTTTTTTATTGAATTCAAATTCCAGCACCTGCGATTATAGGGTTTGAACATGGGATTCCACAACATTACCTGGGTCTGTGGATTCGTAGTCCAGTGATAATATCACGTATTGTTTGTTGCAATATCTACAATATGGTGAATGTAAATTGTTTCACCATTGAGGCAGGATAGAGTTCCAGTCAGTCATTAGAGCTCCATACGTTCTGGAAGGCCCGGGGTTTATGATTGTTGTCAGTGAGTGAGTTGAAGCAATGTAATTGTAAGTGAATAGAACAAAGTGAAAGATTTGAGTTTTACATTTTTCAGAACTTTATGTTGGGTTAGTTGGATGACATGTAAAGCAGACAGACAATACACAGTCGCAGTCAAACTGATAAAGAGGCACTGCAGCTAATATCTGTTGCTCAGTAATGCCAGTTGCATAGGAAGCTGTGGACCAGTATTACATTTTATGAAATTAAAACCGAAATTGCTGGCAAAACTCAGCAGGTCTGGCAGCATCTGTGGGAAGAAAACAGAGTTAATGTTTCGATATTAAAACAGGTCAATCCGATTCCCGGAGCAAGGCTTGAACTCACAACCTCATGATTCACAAACCAGAATACTACCACAGTTGACATTTTCGGTTTCAACATTAAAACAGGTCAATCCGATTCCTGGAGCAAGGTTTGAACTCACAACCTCATGATTCACAAACCAGAATACTACCACAGTTGACATTTTTGGTTTCTGATGAAGGGTTTAGGCCCGAAACGTCAAGTTTTCCTGCTGCTATGATGCTGCTTGACCTGCTGTGTTCATCCAGCCCCATGCTTGTTATCTCGGATTCTCCAGCATCTGCAGTACCTTTTATCTCTTAATGTTTCGATAGCAGCTAGGTAAAGCTGATATTTATGCTGAAGATGAGGTTTGGGGGTTGAAGGCTGGAGGAGGACCGAGAGGTGAGAGGATAAGTGGAGATGGAACTCAGAAAATGAGAGAGGTATATAAGGGACAGGCATTGGTAAACAAGGGAATTATTTATAATAGGCCAAGACAGAAGAGAAGCTGAGTAAGTGATAATGAGAGCTGAGGATAGCAGAGAATGGGTAGTCTGTGTTGAAAGCCAAACATGTATTGTGATAACAGGCCTGAGAGCAGTTGCAAATGGATTGGCTGTGCTAAAAGCAAGCCATGTCATAATGGGACTGGAGGTGAGGTGGGTAAAAATCATGGAAGGATGGAATCAGGATCTAAAGTTATTGAACTCAACGTTGAATGACAGTGGCTGCAGGTCCTCAAGCGGAAAAATGAGGTGCTGTTCTTTGAGCTGGCACCGAAACTCGTTGGAACACAGGGCACACTGCTCCTCTCCTCCTCCATTCCCAACTCCCCCTCACACCCCCTCACAGCCCCATGGCTTCTTACTATGCATTTGCAAAATGTGTAATACCTGTCTGTTTATCTCCTCCCTTCTCACTATCTAAGGCCCTAGACACGCATCCCAGATGAAGCAGCAATTTGCCTACACTTTCCTCAATCCCTCCTTTATTCACTGCTTACATTGTGGTCACCTCTGCGTTGGGAGATGAAGTGCAGACTGGGCGACCACTTTGTAAAATACCTACATCCTGTGTGCAAAAAAATGACTTTGAGCTTCCAGTTGCCTACCACTTCAACACGCCGTCATGTTCCCATGCTAATATTTCTGCCGCAGGCCTGCTGCAGTGTTTCAACTAGCCTCAGTGCAAGCTCGAAGAACGGCATCTCCTTTTCTACTTGGGGACCCTACAGCCTCTGGGACTTAACATGGATAGCAATAATTTTAGAGTCTGATTCCATCCGTCCATGTTTTTCACCCACACCATCCCAGTCTTGTTATGACATGAGTTGCTTTTAGCATAGCCAACCCACTTTCATCCAGTCTCCGGCCTGTCATCTCATTACATGGTTTGCTTTCAGCACAGACTACCCATTCTCTGCCACCCACTGCTCTCGTTATCACTTAGTCAGTTTCTCTTCTATTCTAGCCTGCCATATATAATCCCCTGGTCTACCTATCCCTCTCAATCTCTCTGGGGCTCCATCTCTACCTATCTGCTCATTCCCATCCCTACAGCACAACCACCGTCACCACCTCCTGTTCAACATAAATACCAGCTTTTCCTGGCTGCTGGTTTGTTCTGATGATGAGTAACTGGTCTCGAAACATTAACTCTGCTTTCTTCCCACAGACATTCCCAAACCTGCTGAGTTTCGCTAGCAATTTCTATTTTTATTTCAGATCTACAGCACACACAGTTCTTTGTTTTATTTTACTACGTTTTCAGAATCAACCAGCATGAAAAGCAAAGCAGGAACTGTGCAGAATGTGAGTGCTTTGGTGTGAGTATTTCTAGAATTGTGGAAAAGCTCAGCATTTCTGGCAGCATCTGTGGAGAGAAATCATAGTTAATGTTTTGCAATGGGACACTGAGGAAGGGTCATCGACCCAAAATGTTAACTCTGATTTCTCTTCACAGATGCTGCCAGACCTGCTGAGATTTTCCAGCAATTTCTATTTTTGTCTGCAGAGTTTGTTGCTCATAAGGCCTCAAAATGACAATGAAAGCAGAATGTGAGATAACAAGGTGTAGAGCTGGATGAACACAGCAGGCCAAGCAGCATCAGAGGAGCAGGAAGGCTGATGTTTTGGGCCTAGACCCTTCTTCAGAAAGCTTCTCTCAGTCAACTGGGATTG
>JAHRHZ010000065.1:19832853-19847313 GCA_024137785.1 Ginglymostoma cirratum
CCCCCTCTCTCCCTATTTATTTCAGAACCCTCTTCCCCTCCCCCATTTCTGATGAAGGGTTTAGGCCCGAAACGTCAAGTTTTCCTGCTCCTATGATGCTGCTTGACCTGCTGTGTTCATCCAGCCCCATGCTTGTTATCTCGGATTCTCCAGCATCTGCAGTACCTTTTTATCTCTGGTATTACATGCTGCCCTGCCTAGGTATGTTCTTGATGTGGTGGGAAGTGATCTGTGGCTAGCCCACCAGCTTCTCACCCAGCCCTGAGCTCACCCCATAGTGCAGCGGGTGGACAGAAACTGAAATCATCAGCCTGCCCACCGTATATAAGTAAACAGAAGTTTTTAAATAGCATGAGGGATGAGGGACTACTACTTTAGGAGGATGCTCTTTAAGCTTTGTGTGAACCACCTGAGAAGGTAGTAACCTCTCATCCATCCTACTGATGACCCTTACACTACTCTGTCTTCCAAGGCAGGCAAACAGTACCTGTTTAATACATTTGGCTTGTATAACTCTGGGATCCATTAGGCCTACTTTGTGTTCCTGCCTGCAGTCCTAGCAGGGAGCTCTGGGTCTGCCGAGCCTTTTAGACCTGCTGGCCAGAAAGTTGGGCTACGTTCCCAATCAAGGGTCAAAGTCCAACTCACTGGCAAGTGAACTGGATGAAAGCACGTTATGATTATGGAGCTACCTCCTTTCTGATGTGACAATTTGCTCCTGACTTTCCTTCTGGAGTGGAGGGAGGGAGCAGTAATTTTTGGCTTGTGCTAGCCATTATAAAACTTATCCATGAACATCTGCCAAACATGATTTTTATTGGGCTTGCATGGTGATAGACAACGTAAGTGACATCAGATGGAAACTTGCAGTCCATCAGACATTGGTTGATATTGAAACAAAACAGGAACTGCTGGTAAACCTCAACAGGTCTGGCAGCATCTGTGAAGGAAAAAAGCAGAGTTAACATTTCGGGTCCGGTGACCCTTCCTCAGAACTGGGACCGAAATGTTAACTCTCTTTTCTCCTTCACCGATGCTGTCAGACCTGCTGAGCTTTTCCAGCAATTTCTGTTTTGTTTCCTGATTTACAGCATTCGCAATCCTTTCGTGTTTTTTTTGGTTGATATGGACTGATGGTCAAGAGGAGGCAATTACAATAGCTATTTTGCTTTTCCTTTATTATTTTGAATATTTTGCTAGTAATATTTACCAGCTTAGTCTCTGAAATTATGCATCTTGTTTTCTGAAAAGGATTCATCAGTGAAAAGTAGATAGGAAGTTTATTTGATGAATGAATCCCGTATAATTATGAAAACACACCGCCACTGTCCTAGCTGATGTGATACATGATCATGGCTATGTGTTAGTATAAATATTGTATAAAGACAGCGATTTAGGAAGAGATGTGGAGTAAAGGTTAAATCATGGCTATGTAAATAGTGAGCTACATCATTAATGTTGTAAGAAATCCTATGACATGAAGACTCTCTCTCTTGAGAGAGAGAGAGAGAGAGAGATGCTACAGGGTACATCTTGTGACAAGTCTAAGAAAGTACATTGTTCACAGAATGTTGAATAAAAATAATCTTGCTAAGCTTAGTCTCAAATATATTTCTTTATACTTTGCCACGAACCTAACCTGCTTCAATATCCACCAACATCATGACAAAATGGCTGAGATTTTTTAATAGCTTTCATTATTATCACAATCTCTCAATAGGAAGAGTCAGGAATAGATTGCAATTTGACTGATATTCAACTCAATTCACACACATCGCAAAACAGTTGAGATGGGGCCCATTTGGCAGAATTTGGATCTTTAGAATTTACTTTTATTAATAATTAAGCAAACTCTTTTGGTCATGGCAGAAAATCATGACACAAATTTATAAAGGGGCCCATTCAATTTCTACCTAGCCCTTCCTCAATATAAGCTTACAGGCTACTATTTTTAGCCTGGTACCTAATTGCTATCTTTCTTTCTCAGTTACCTTGAGGTTACAGGCTTAGTAGTCTTGCAGTTTGGTGTTCTCAGTCAGATTGCTGTTATCTAACTGTCTCTTATTCAGCTGGGATGTAATAGCTGCAACTTTAGCAATGTGTGAATAGATTGCAGCATTAAGTGACAGATCATGAGGGATTCTAGACCTAGATAGGTGAAGCTATCAACACCACCAATCATCCACTCAATGTCACAATATCAGTGCTGATAGATGGTGGTGTGCCAACATCCTAGAAGATATTTGTCTCCCTGGTGCTGCTGGTCTAACCAACCTCATTTCACAGGTAAAAGAGTCTTTCCAGTTGACATTGAAAGTATTCCTCGCTCTGGAATGCTAGTCTGGTATCATCAACATAGAACAACTATCTTGTGTCAACTTGGCACCATTTGCTTTACGCCTCGGGGTCAAGGCTGAACAGCTTTCTGTCAGTTCTGAATATAGAGGCAAACACCCTCTGCAGATGAACTAAAGGCATAAGACAACAACAAAAAAATGCCAAAACACAACTCTGTTTGACCCCTCTTCAGATCGTGAAGTGTTCTGCTGCTGTTGTGTCACAGTTAGCGTTCTTTTAGCTATATCTTGTAAGTTATTTAGACTGACACAGTTGACTTTTGTAGGCAATCTTATTCAGGAAGCAATTTTATTTCAGGCTCCAGGGGCTATACTGTCTGCTCCTTTTCCAATTTCTTATATTCTTTTATAATCATGAGCCAAAAAAGTTAGAATCCCTAAAAATTGCAATAAAGCAATAAACCGAGCTGGTTTTGCAGCCATCAGTTTCCGCCTCCATTTGATCCTGTATGCTGTTATTCATGTACTACAGTCTGTACCTTCCACAATCTTTTTAGTTACATTACTAATTGCTTCAGTTAGTGAGAGCATGTCTAGTTGTGATAAAGTGCTGACTTCCTTGGGGAAATTGTGTCATTTCAAGCCTACAGTAGCAGGGAAGTACCATGTCATAATACCGTACAAGAAATACCTCAAACATCCTTTGTACTGCAGCATACCATGCTTGAAATTTTTTCTGGTTGTATAGGTTGGTACATTTAGTGGAACGGCAAAACATGGCAAAAACATGAAATCATTGTTCTGAATTGGAGAAATGCTCTGTCTGCATCCTTCCACTTTGTCTCGATGCTCTGATACCAAATTAGGTCCAAGAGGCATTCATTCAATGGACTGTACAATGTGTAGTTTCTGGGCTCTTCTCCAATTAAGTTCCGTTCCCATCTAATACATGATATCTAGTCCTGCATTACCCCTCATAAGTTGCACTGTTTAGGAAGCACAGCTAGTGATGAATGCCGATCCACATTGTAGCCCACCCTGGTGATAGTAGATAATGATGCACATTGTGGTTACATTCGTCTGTAAAACCCTTTCAAAATTTTAACATGGCAAAGCATTAGTTCTGATCTTTAGTCAGCGATGTATTGTATACAAAAGGAGCAGTTGGAACTTGAACCTGGACCTCCTGGTCCATCAAACTGCAGCTCTGCAGTCCATCCATTCCAATTTCACCTGCTGCGTGATGGAGTCTGAATCCATGTTCCCAGAACATTAGCCTAGGCCCCTGAGTTAACAGACCGCTGCATCACTTTATGACACCAGCTAGCCTTGTTTATTTGACTGTTGTGGCCTACAGATTTGAAGCTGCTGCACGGCAGTGAAAGACATTTAGCTGGACCTAGGACGCACTTTTCAACTATGCGCTTTCTGACCTGAATGCAGTTCGCCTGAGCCATGCCAAAAGCGTGAATTTACCTGCAATATCTGACCAGGCTCCGTGTATGCTTTTAAGGACTGTCCTGTGCCATTCGTAACAGCTTTTCTTGCTTGTCTCCTGCATCAGTAGCTCCAAGTGCTTGTATTGTTGAAGCCAGTGATTGTCCATATGTGGGCAGTGGACTGTTGTGTTCTCAAGGTGGTCTAGAAAGTAATTAAAAATTCAAATCATTGATAAGCAATGCCACTGCCAAGACCATGTGAGACAACAAGCCAGGACTCTCCTCTCCACGACTCACGTGGTATCACACAACTTGATTTTTTTGTCCACATACATGTGGCCTAAAATAACATGAATGTGAGAAATAATAACATCTGTTTTATAAGCAAGGTTTATGTTACTGATGCAACATTTTAGAAGAAATGGTGGTGTCATGATCGTGTAGAATAGAATCCCTACACTGTGGGAACATGCTGTTCAGCCCAACAGTTCGCACTGACTCTCTGAAGAGCATTCCCTCCCTACCCTATCCCCATAACCCAGCATTTCACATGCTAATCCACCTTTCCTACACATCACTGGATGCTATGGCAATTTAGCATGGCCAATCCACCAACCCTGCACACTTTTGAACTGTGGGAGGAAACTGGTGTCCTGGAGCAATCCCACATGGACGCAGGGAGAATGTGCAAACTCCACACAGACAGTTGCCCAAGGCTGAAGTTGAACCCAGGGCGCTGGTGCTGTGAGACAGCAGTGCTAACCACTGAGCTGCCACACTGCCCCTGTAATTGTAATTGCACCAGGAATCCAAAGGCTTGCCTAAAGTTGTGGGGGCATGAGTTAAAATCATAGCACAAAGCTAGGTGCAATTTGAATTCAGTTGATAAATGTGGAAAATGAAGTTGTTTTCAGTAGGGGTGTATTGAAGCTATGTCATAAAAATCGTTCTGATTCACTAGTGTCCTTAGGGAAGGGCATCTGCATTCCTACATGGCTTACATGTGATTCCAGACCCACTGTAATGTTGGCTCTTAACTGTCCTGTAAAATGGTGTAGCCAGCTGCTCAGTTCAAATGCAGTTACGGATGGGTAATAAACTAGCATAATCAGAGACACCTGTATTCTATGAAACAAAAGCAAGATATAACTGCGAGATCAGATATTCAGCACTTCAAATAACTGAAACCAGCTGAACATGGAGCCCAACATAGGACTGAAACTGGGCATTATCTCACGGATGTCTTATCAAAAGCAGCAGAATCCTCCTGTTATGTTCTTGTAAGTTTAGTTGTAAAACCAAGTGAAATCAGGAATGGTTGGATGGATAGGTGATCTGCAAATTCTTTTGCCTCCTCCTTACAATCTGCAAAAAAAAAATTTGAGAACCACTGGTCAAGCGAGCAACTCACAGGTTGGAAGTCTCTACCTGCCTGGAATGTCAGTGTACAAGTTGCGCTGTACTTCTCAGTGAAAATGTCAGAGCTTATACAGTTGCTGACACAGGGTTTAACAGCTAAAATAGTATATCCAACCATACCCCCACCCCCAAAACATATAATTCCTGACTAATCAAGTTTATACTGTTTACTTTTTACCTTTAGATTAGTTAGTTGATTCAAATGAAAGGAGAGTAACTCCAGTTTCTCAAGTCTCTCCCTACGATTTGATCCCTGATACTTTTCTGGTGAATGTCTTCTGCTCCCTATCCAGTGCTTTGATATCCATCCTGCTTTGTGCTATCCAGAAGTGAACACTGGGCTCTGGTCAAAACCTGAGGCAGTGCTTTTAGGTGTTCAAAGTTTCCCAGCTTTTCAACTCTGTTCCTGTTTTAATTCAGTTGACGAACTCCTTTGGTTTTGACATTCTTGTAGATTTGTGTGAATACATTCCAACCCTCTCTTCCATCTCCTGAAATTCATACAAACTGTTTCGGCATACTTAGTATGCTGTATACCAGGAGAGCTGTATATTTTTCAAGCTGGTTTTCACGTTCAGATTATAAAGAGTTAAAAGCGGTAGGAAGTCGTGATCCAGATTCATGCCAACTCTTTAGTTTCTAAGAAAACTATTTATATATGTACATAACTGTCTGCATTAACATGAAAATATCATAACTCAGGCCTCCAGATGACTTAGAGCTTTGTAAACATTTTCACATTTGAAATATTTACAAGGGGTCTTGACATTGAGATAGTATATGTTCCAAATTTAGCTACAAGGTAATAAAAGG
Organism: Ginglymostoma cirratum; assembly: GCA_024137785.1. Lineage (NCBI taxonomy): Eukaryota > Metazoa > Chordata > Chondrichthyes > Orectolobiformes > Ginglymostomatidae > Ginglymostoma > Ginglymostoma cirratum. Next base: position 19,838,822 of record JAHRHZ010000065.1, read on the forward strand.
TAGCATTTTGCACAGAAGAAGAGAAAGACAGAGATGATGATGAACTGAATAAAGATTGTAAATTATTTGAAGATGTTATTGTATTGTCATAACAGAAGGTTCTGTATCTAAATATTGAAAAGAAGTGTGAAGCTCTCAACTGACCTAATTACTGAGTTGGGATTAGTGCTATGATTTTTTTTGAATAATATCTAAAAAAGTAATTACACCCTTTAAAAAACTGAAAGTTACAACGTGTAATTCATAGAATTTTAATGTCCCATAACATAATTCTATAATTGAAGATAATTCATAAAAATGTACATCCTGGCTTAAAATGCAGTTGCAGTCTTTAAAATCTTAAAAGGGACAATTATATGCATAATATTTATCAAAAATAATCATACAATCAGTTTTGATGTCAGTTATAAAATTACAAATTAACCTGATAATATAATTTTAGGTGTTATTTTTCCACTTCATTGTATTTGTTTTGTTCCCATTTTTTGTTAACGAGGAATGTGCCTCTGGCTGAGAGTTAACTTCCCACCTCTGAGTCAGTAGGCAATAGGTTGAAGCCCACTCCAGACAGCATTGGCAAGTGGAGGCCAGAGCATGAGATGCGAAATTGGATTTCCGTGCTGCTTGGTTTTCCCCCGTGACATGAGTCATATCTAATTTCCAAGAAAGCCCATGTAACAAGTCTAAATATCCACACTTCTGCACCAATTCACACTTAAATCATCAGTCTCCCACATAGAAATTCTAAACATGTCTGGTGTAAAAATTCAAAATGGGCCAGATTTTGTTGCAGCATGTCCCATTAGAATTGTTCTTTTTATTCATTTTTGTGGGATGTGGGCATCGCTGGCTGACCAGCATTTAGTGCCAGTCCCTAGATGCCCTTGAGAAGGTGGTGGTGAGCTGTCTTCTTGAGCTGCTGCAGTCCACCTGCTGTGGGTTGACCCATAATGCCAATAGGGAGGGAATTCCAGGATTTGGACCCAGTGCCAGTGAAGGAATGGCAATATATTTCCAAGTCAGGATGGTGAGAGGCTTGGAGGGGAACTTGGTTGTGGTGTTCGCAAACATCTGCTGCCCTTGCCCTTCTAGATGGAAGTGGTCATGGATTTAGAAGGTGCTGTCTGAGGATCTTTGGTGAAATTCTGCAGTGCATCTTGTAGATAGTACATACTGCTGCTACTGAGCATCGGTGGTGGAGGGAGTGAATGTTTGTTGATGCAGTGCCAATCAAGTAGGCTGCTTTGTCCTGGATGGTGTCAAGCTTCTTGTGTGTTGTTGGGGCTGCACTCATCCAGGCAAGTGGGGAGTATTCCATCACACTCCTGACTTGTGCCTTGTAGATAGTAGACAGGCTTTCAGGAGTCAGGAGGTGAGTTACTCGCCACAGTATTCCTAGCTTCTAGCCTGCTCTTGGAGCCACTGCGTTTAATGTGTTGAGTTCAGTTGAGCTTCTGATCCATGATAACTCCCAGGATGTTAGTAGTGAGGAATTCAGTGATGGTAATACTGTTGAATGTCAAGGGGCGATGGTTAGATTGTCTCTTATAGGTGATGGTCATAGTCTGGCATTTGTGTGTCACTTGCCACTTATCAGCCTTAGCCTGGATATTGTTCAGATCTTGTTGCGTGTGAATATGGACTGCTTCAGTATCTGAGGAGTCACGAATGGTACTGAACATTGTGCAATCATCAGCGAACACCCCTACTTCTGACGTTATGATGGAGGGAAGGTCGTTGATGAAGCAGCTGAAGATGGTGGGCCTAAGACACTACCCTGAGGAACTCCTGCAGAGATGCCCTGGAGCTGAGATGATTGACCTCCAACAACCACGACCATCTTCCTATGTGTCAGGTATGACTCCAACCACTGGAGAGTTTGCCCTCTGATACCCATTAATTCCAGTTTTGCTAGGGCTCCTTGATGCCGCACTCTGTCAAGTGTAGTCCTGATGTCAAGGGCTGTCACTCTTACCTCACCTGTAGAATTCAGCTCTTTTGTCCATGTTTGAACCAAGGCTGTAATGTGGTCAGGAGCTGAGTGTCCCTGGTGGAACCCAAACTGGGCGTTACTGAGCAGGTTATTTTTGAGCAGATGCTGCTTGATAGCACTGTTGACAACACCTTCCATCACTTTATTAATGATCGAGAGGAGACTGATGGGACGGTAATTGGCCGGGTTGGATTTGTCCGGCTTATGTACAAAACATAAAATTGGGCAATTTTCCACATTACTGGGTAGATGCAAGTGTTGTAACTGTACTGGAACAGCTTGGCTAGGGGAGCGGCAAGTTCTGGAGCGTAAGTCTTCAGCACTATTGCCAGAATGCTGTCGGAGCCCATAGCCTATCCAGTGCTTTCAACCATTTCTTGATATCACGTGGAGTGAATCGAATTAGCTGAAGAAGATATCTGTAATGTTGGGGACCACTGGAGGAGGCCAAGATGGATCATCCACTCAGCATTTCTGGCTCAAGATTACTGCTAAAACTTCAGCCTTATCTTCCGCACTGATGTGCTGGGCTCTTCCATCGTTGATAATGGGGATACTTGTGGAGCCTCCTCCTCCAGTGAGTTGTTTAATCTTCTACCACCATTCACGATTGGATGTGGCAGGACTGTGCAGGTTAGATCTGATCCGTTGGTTGCAGGATTGTAGCTCTATCACTTGCTGCTTATGCTGTTTGGTGTGCAAGTAGACCTGTTTGGTGGCTTCACCAGGTTGACACCTCATCTTCAGGTATGTCTTGTCCTGCTCCTGTCATGCCCTTCTGCACTCTCCATTGAACCAGGGTTGATGGTAATGGTTGAGTGGGGGATATGCCAGGCCATGAGGTTACAGATTGTGCTGGAGTACAGTTCTGCTGCTTGCATATGTACTGTTACCTATTAAGGCTCAAAAATCATCTGTGATCTCAAAATCGCTGGAAGTGCAAGCTTATAACAGCACGTGAGAGCATCTGAGAACTTGGCAAGTAATGGGACAATGTATTTCTCCTTAACAATGAGATCTAAGAATTGGGAACTAAATATAGGAAAGACTGAGAAGGAGGGGAAATTAAAGCAGATGAACTCTATGTCAGAATAGATACAGAAAGAGAAAAATAAAGATTAGATTAAATTAGGAATGGTATAGACATGGTAAGTCAAATGGTCCCTATGATTTTATATTTTTATGAATTAGAGAGAGAGGTTAGAAAAATTGCAACAAAAAAATTAACATTGGACATTTTACATATTACCTAAATCAATTCACATCCTGAAGGAATGTGGCTTCAAAATTATGACCATTGTTAGCATTTACAAATTTTTCAGAAATGTGCTGGTGTTGCTAATTACTAAACTTGACTTTCTGTGATGAGTTCAATGGGCAATCCATGTACAAATGAAACAATTTCCTGAAATGCACAGGGAGGTCGAGTGTTTTGTTTCCATTCAAATGGCCGGGAAAATAGATGTAGTTTGATGTTGAGGTTAACAATAAATTCAACGTCTTCAGCTGAGGCAGTGTGAATGGTTGTGATGCCACTGGCAATGTAATTCTCAGGGCAGGAGTTCAGCATGTGTGGACGATGGTCTGACTTGGATGGCTGCAGTCAAAAATTAAGCTGATATTTGACTTCTGGTGCAAGTGGCCACTGCTTTCCCATCATGATCTCAAACAGTTAAGGTTTCATATTACCCATGGAAGGTTAAAACCCAGGCCTTCATCCTTTGGGTGAGTTTGTGATGTTTGCAGTCTTCCAGGGGGTGTGCCATTGAGGTAAGGTGCTGCCGTCAGTTTTTTAAGTGTGGAGTATGTTCCATTAGAGACTACAGGATTTCAGTTGAGTGTGTGTGTGTGTGCGTGGTGACCTGGAGAGGTAGGTCAATGTATGGTCAATATTTTGGCACTGGGTCGAATAGTTGACCACAGAACTGGACACGAGATTCTGCCCTGCTGTTTGAGTTGTTTAGGTGGAAGGCTGGCAGTATTTTGTCAAAGTCTCAGTTTTCTGGAGTAGGCTTTCAGAAATATTCAACTAATGTTTTCTCGATGTCCTGGGAGTTCTTTAGCCTAGAAACCAAGGGCCAAGGTGTCAGCACCTGTGAACAGTCGTCATGTTCTGGAAGGAGCAGTCACTGGTAAATATATTGAAGTGAGCCACTGTGAGGACTATCGCCATGGTGGTTGGGAGGGGTGTGTGGTGGCGGGGGGTGTGGTAAGTGGGGGCATTGGTTTTGCTTGAATAGTTGATTTGATCTCCTACCAGTTGTTGATGATGGAGCTATAGGATTCTCTAACAACAGATAATTATGAATATTTATTATGAAGAATTTTAGCAGAATGCCTGTGTGTCACACAATGTGGTAGGCTCAGGATAAGTCAACAAATATGGTTCTTGGCTTCAGTCCTTTCAGAAAACCGGCCTCAATATGCAAAGTAAGTCACAGGACCATTGGGGTCAATATTAAAAATTTGCCTAAAATAAAAACCTAAAGGACTGCAGATGCTGTAAATCCAGAACAAAAACAGAAGTTGCTGGAAAAGCTCAGCAGGTCTGGCAGCACCTGTGAAGAAAAAAGTCAGAGTTAACGTTTCAGGTCCGGATTCTGAGGAAGGGTCACCAGACTCGAAACGTTAACTCTGATTTTTTTCTTCACAGATGCTGCCAGACCTGGTGAGCTTTTACAAAAATCTGCCTATTTGGGTCATTGCTTTTCCAAATTTGGACTTGATCTGTTCAGCAGGAGGAGCTCCAGGTGTTTATATGTTATTGAGATCAAGGGACAGAAGTTGTGCAGGTCATTGAGCTACATCCCTGTTTTGGTGCCAGATGTTTAGAATGCTATGGATTTTGGTAAACAGCTTTGCTAGCCACTTCCTTCACTTTGATGTGATATTCTTCAGGAGGGAGACAGTAAACTTCACATGACTCCCTTGTAAAGTAAATTTTCCAAGCTGAGAAACTGTGAACTAATGCTGTCAAGAAGACAACTAGAACCTGAGTCACCAGGCTCTAACTACAGAGGGAAAACTCCAAATAGAAAATGGATTCTGCCAGTGAAAGAAATGGGGCCATCACCAAGAATGTACCATCTCAGCATCAGATGCGTATTCTGGACAAATGTGAGCTACTCATTAAAGAACTCATTGACGGAAATAGATATCTCCAAGAAATCCATCTCATAGACTACTCCAACCATCAAGTCACATTTCCGGCTACAAATCATTGCAAGGACAGACAACAAGACAAATGGCCTACCCTACTGCTACATCAAGGAAAGCCTCTCCAAAATCTCACAAGACCTAAAATCAGATGACTTACCTACTCTGCTTCCATCAAAGAAGATAAGATTACAAATTACAACAGCCCAATATTGTAATAGTGCCAGCAGCACACCCAACCATCTACATTGCTGACTTCAACAGCAAGTATTCTGTTATCATGTTGGATTGGTTCCCTGAGGCATTCACATTTCCATTAAAGGTGGGATCAGTACAGAGGCAGTGGGCAACCAATTAGAGGGTAGTTGAGGGCAACACCGCAATGAAGGAGCTGTCAGAAATGAAATTCCCCGTCCATAGCACACGGCCTTGCAGCTTGTAGGCCTGTTTATTCTCAAATTTGCACAGACATCTAAGGATGCCTCCTTGTGGAGGCTGTATAACAATAGTCTTTCTGCCGCTGCAGTGCCCACTTCTCCTGCTGGGGCTACGAGCTGTTGTATTCGGCAATGGTTCTGAAGGAGTTCATGTTCACGTTACATTGAGCTCTGTCCAGTCTCAAGCCATACAGTCTTTGGATGGAGACAGTCGAGTCCTACATAAGATCCTATGGAGCGTGAATGTGTTGTGTATGCATCCTTTCAAGCCTAGAAGTTATGCTTGACTGGTAATGCAATTGTACGACTGCTATCATTCAATAAACCAGCTTGTTTACAAAAACAAGTGCTTCTTCTGTATAGGCTCTGAGATGGTGTAACATCTCCCATTGATTATGGGGCGGGCCCTAGATACCAGACAGGCAAAGGTGGATCAGTGACAGCAATACTTAAAACATCCCTTAATGTGCACCACATACTGCTGGAGGTGGCAGATATCTCGAGGTGCCAGCAGCAGCAGAAGCAATAATACCACACTGGTCATCCTGTGCAGTGATTGGACCTCCTGTTGCTGGGTCCCCAGCCATTCTCCCTAATCAAGCAAGGCTCCTGGAGGTGGTATATTGATTACCTATGGAAGGAACAAACACCATAGCTGTTTCTATGGTCCCAAATGGAATTTATCCAATGTTGGGATTGTGACACACCCAGAAAAGTTCATGTCATAAAGCACTCTGTGCGACACTGAACTTTACTACACATTACTGGGAACTGACCTCTGTTGACATTGGGTGCCAAGTCTTTCCCCCCTTTAACACAAACAATGTTTAGTTTCCAGATTAGAAAAAATGAACACCCAAAGGCAGTTTCATCTTTAGTTTTATATATGGTGTGGTTAATACATTACTTCTGATACTGATGTTATCACACTTTGTACTATTGCGATCTTTCCAGTCTCTACACTGGCACCACCTTGGTGATATAGTTGAGTACATATTCAGTTTTGGGTTAGGCATTGCCATTACTTGCTATATTGCCCACAATGTTCAATCTATAATGGCTGGAAATTATTAAACCACTCTGCTTTTAATTCTTTTAATTTCAAAAAAAAAAGCAGTCCCCAGTGATTGCCACTGATCTTATAAAATCAAATTGATTGGGACCAAATTGCATTTAAGGAGAATTGATTGGCAGAGATTGACAGGTGCCAGCTGCGGTGTTGTTTAAATTTGATGGGTTTTAAATTGGCACATGCAGCAGGGTAATTTGATGAGGGACTGGAAGGTGAGCCCAATCAAGAAGGATAGAGGGCCTGAGGCAACAATGACCTAGATTCTTTTGTAGAGTGCACTTTGACATTTTTCTTTCATGACTTCCTTTGGTTCCATTGCCCGTGAGATTTGGTCAGCAGGTCCGACCAGAAATGTTTTTAAAAAGGGATGAATTTCCATATTAAACGTGGTCAAACTAGGTGGGTCGTTTGAAAACCATGCAGTGTTATTTCCTTTCAATGTAAAACCAGATGAATTGTTAGTGTTAACAGGATACAAGTCTCCCACTACTATTTTGAGGTCATTAATACTCTATTAATGCCAGGCGAAGGCAGTAAAAATCAACCCCATAGTATGTAGTCTTTTGAATATTAATGTCAACATATTGCTGTCTTCTGAGTCAAGTCACCCTATGTGGTTTTAAGATTACAATACATTAATTAGTATTTGTAAGAAATTTCTGTCCACAAGACCATAAAAATTTTGAATTTTTGAATTAATCAAACAGTTTTGTCAAAACTGAGTGTCTTTATGAAAAGTGCAGAAATTTCTTGGAGGTGATTTTAATAATGTGGTAGAACGGAGAGACCTAAGGGTTCAGGTACCTAATTCTTTGAAATTTGCATCATAGTTACAAAGGATGGGTGAGAAGGTGTTTAACATGCTTACCTTCATTGCTTAGACCATTTGAGCATAGGAGTTTAGACGTCATGTTGAGGTTATACAGGACGTTGGTGAGGCATCTTCTGGAATACTGTGTAAACTTCTGGTTGCCTGTTAACGGAAAGATATTATTCAACTGAAGTGGGTTTAGAAAAGATTTACTAGGGTGTTGTCAGGATTGGAGGATTTGAGTTATAAAAATAGGCTGGATAAGCTTGGACCTTTTTCACTGGAGCATAGTAGGTTGAGGGGTGACTTTAAAGAGGTTTATAAAATCATGAGGGTTATAGGTAAGTTGAACAGTAAAGGTCTTTTCTCTAAGGTGGGGGAGTTAAAAACTAAGGGACATATTTTTAAGGTGAGAGGAGAAAGATTTAAAAAGACCATGAGGGGCAACCTTTTTGCACACAGAATGGTCCATGTGTGGAATGAACTGCCAGAGGAAGTGGTGGATGCAGGTGCAATTACAACGCTTATAAGACGTTTGGCTAAGTACGTGAATAGGAAAGATTTGGAGAGATATAGGCCAAATGCAGGCAAGTGGGACTAGTTTAGTTTGGGAACATGGTCGGTATGGACCAGTTGAACCAAAGGGCCTCTTTCCATGCTGTATGACTCTATGACTCTAAGAAATGTACAGTAGCTCATGTCCTTGTATTTGATATCATTTCCTATTCAGAACCATTGCACAGCCATTTGGCTCATAGCATCTATGCCAGCTCTTTCTGAGAGCGATCTAAAAATAATACCCCTTACCCTGTTCTCTCCTTTTCTGTCTTGCAACTTCACGTATTTACTTGACTAGCCCTTAATTATAATGCAATGGTCTCTCCCTTCTATGTCAAAGCATTCCAAACTCTAACAGAGATAAAAGGTACTGCAGATGCTAGAGAATCCGAGATAACAAGGTGTGGGGCTGGATGAACACAGCAGGCCAAGCAGCATCATAGGAGCAGGAAAGCTTGACGTTTC
>JAHRHZ010000065.1:19847713-19965584 GCA_024137785.1 Ginglymostoma cirratum
GAAAACTTGACGTTTCGGGCCTAGACCTCTGATGAAGGGTCTAGGCCTGAAACGTCAAGCTTTCCTGCTCCTATGATGCTGCTTGGCCTGCTGTGTTCATCCAGCCCCACACCTTGTTATCCCAAACTCTAACAACCGTCTGTGAAGGGGGATTCTCCTGATTCAGTCGTTAAGGGTAATAGTTCCCTTTATCTGAAAAATCAATGAACAAAAAATTAGTTTCCATAGTGAAAACCATTGCTCAAATGGTGGCATAGGCTTTGAAAATACGATTTTTCAGTACATGATTTTGTAAGTAGTCCCTTAAATATGGACAATGCACTGACTCTCATTTTTAGCTGAAGGAGGAAACCTACTTTTAAAAAAAATTGCACAATCAATTTAGAATTGTTGAACAAAAATAAAGTTCTGGAAAAGCTCAGTAGGTCTGGCAGCATCTGTGAAGGAGAAAACAGAGTTAACGTTAGGGGTTTGGTGACCCTTCCTCAGAACTGCTCACCGGACCCGAAACGTTAACTCTGTTTTCTCCTTCACAGATGCTGCCAGACCTGCTGAGCTTTTTCAGAAACTTTGTTTTTGTTCCTGATTTACAGCATCCGAAGTTCTTTTGGTTTTAATTTAGAATTGTTGTTTGGCTGTTGATTTCCGTGCACATCTGATTGGTTACATTACATAAGGCAAATGACAGGGTCATGCATTTTATTATTCTGTTCATCAATCGTTAATGCAATAATTAGGGAATGTTAAGTTCACTGCTTTTTGTCATTTATATAAATGATTTGGATGTGCACATAGGTGGTATGGTTAGTAATTTTGCTGATTACACCAAATTGGAGGTGTAGTGAACAACAAAGAACCTTACCTCTGAATACAACAGGATCTTGATCAGATGGGCCAATGGGCTGAGGAGTGACTGATGGAGTTTAATTTAGATAAAGATGAGTTGCTGCATTTTAGAAAGGCTAATCACGGCAGGACTTATACACTTAGTGGTGAGATCCTGGGGAGTGTTGCTGAACAATAAGACCTTGGAGTGCAGGTTCATAGCCCCTTGAAATTGGAATCACAGGTAGATAGGATAGTGAAGAAGGCATTTGATATGCTTGCCTTTACTGTTCAGTGCATTGAGTATAGGAGTTGAGAGGTCATGTTGCAGCTGTACAGGACATTGATTAGGCTACTTTTGGAATACTGTGTGCAATTCTGGTCTCCCAGCTATAGGCAGGACGTTGTGAAGCTTGAAAGAGTTCAGAAAAGATTTACAAGGATGTTGCCAGGGTTGAAGGGTTTGAGCTATAGGTAGAGGTTGAATACGCTGGGGCTGTTTTCCCTGCAGCATCAGAGACTGAGCGCTGACCTAATAGAGGTTTATAAAATGATGAGAGACACGGATAGGGTGAATAGACAAGGTCTTTTCCCTGGGTTCGGGGTGTCCAAACCTAGCAGGCATAGGTTTAAGGTGAGAGGGAAAAGATTTAAAAGGGACCGAAGGTGCAACTTTTTCATCCAGAGGCTGGTGCATGTATGAAATGAGCTGCCAGAGGAAATGGCGGAGGCTGGTTCAATTCCAGCATTTAAAAGGCATCTGGATGGGTATATGAAGAGGCAGGGTTTGGAGGGATATGGGCGATATGCTGGCAAATGGGGCTAGATTTATTTAGCATATCTGGTCAGCATGGACAAGTTGGACTGAAAGGTCTGTTTCCGTGCTGTACATCGCTGTGGCTCGATGACAGTAAAAGCTGGGATTTTCATATTAATTGCATAGTATTTAACAGTCACCACTATTTATTATTCTTTGGTTGGAAAACAGTACAAAGGCCAAGTTGATGGTGTGCTTCCTTTCATTCTCAGGTGGTGTATGTAACAGCAACATTCCCCTATCTGATGCTGCTGGTTTTATTGATTCGAGGAGTGACTCTACCTGGAGCTGGAGAGGGAATAAAGTTTTACCTTTACCCAGACATCTCACGTCTGTCGGATCCTCAGGTAGGAACATAGAGTACAGATATTATATCTCAATCTGCATCTTCAGTTGATGCATGATTGGTGTGATGAGCAGACACTGTATTATTCATGTTCAGGCACTCATTCACTGTAAGTAAAGTTGACTGATCTCATAATGAAAACAGACCACTATGCATAGTGATTTATCATGGTAAGTATGTTGGACTGAGATTTAGAGAGGTACAATACCTGTAGCCTTTTGCACAATTTGTAATTTTGTTTCCATAAGAACAAAGGGTGGGACAAAGACCGAGAGCCCTGGATATCAAGGAATGTAAATGTTAGCATTAAGTGAAAAAGAGAATTTAATGTCTGGCATTGAGGCATTCTGAATATGATACAGTCCTAGAGGAGTGTGGAAAATGCAGGAAAGCTTAAAAAGGAAATTGGAAAATCTAAGAGAATGCAGGAGAAAGTATTGGCAGGTAGAGTAACTAAGAACCTCAGGGGGTTTTGTAAATATGGTATATAAAGAGCAAGGGGAGAACGAGGGAAAAAGCAGGGAAAATTGAGGTAATCTGTGTATGGACCCACAAGAAGTGGGCATAATGATCTTCACAATGAAAAATGATGATGCAGGTATACCCATCAGGGTGGTGGACTGTGAAATATTAGAAGAAATTAATGTGGAGAAAAAGAAGTTACCAGAAGGTTTAGCAGCCCTAGAAAAGGATAAACCCATAGGCCTGGACGGAATATATCCCAGGCTATTGAGGGAGACAAGGGAGGAGATATCAATTGTCCTAGCTGTAATTTTCAAATTCTGTCTGGCCACAGCTGAGGTGCCGGAGGACTCCCTACTGGAGCTATCTGATTATTTTAAAAAGGAGGAAGGAATTGATTGGGAAATTACAGGACAGTCAGTCTAACTTTGATTGTAAGCAAGTTATTGGAAGAATCCTAAGGAACAGAATAATATGCGCTTGCAGAGTTACACATTAATCAGGGATAGTCAGTATCAATTTCTGAACTGAAGTTTGCTTTTGACAAATTTGATCAAACCTTTTGTGGAGATAACCATGTTAATGACAGAAATTGCTGGAGAAATTCAGCAGGTCTGCCAGCATCTGTGGAGAGAAATCAGAGTTAATGTATCGTGTCTGGTAACTCTTCTTTGTTTTTAGATTTGAAGAGAGTAATGTATTTGATGTCATCTAAATGGACTTCAATGAGGCTTTTGTTAAGGTTCTTCATAACAGATTGGCCAAGAACACATTGGATCCAAAATTAGCTGAGACAGGGAGCAGAGGGTGATGGATGAGGAATGTTTGTGTAAAGGAAGTTTGATTCTAGTGGGGTTCCGCAGGGCTTGATGCTGGGGCCCTTGCTGAACATTAATGATCTGCACTTAAACGTAGGAGATGTGATGAAGAGATTCATTGATGATATGAAAATTGACATGATGGTATATCATAAGGAAAATAGCTATAAACTGAAGGAGAATATCAACAGACTGTTGAGGTGAACAAAGCACAAGCAAATAGAATTGAATCCAGAAAAATGTGAGGTAATGCACTTAGGAGAAGCTAACAAGGCAAGGGGTTGCTTTATAAATGGTAGATGCCTGAAAAGTATTGAAGATCAGTGGGAACTTGCATATTCACAAATCACTGAAGTTAGGTAAGATAATAAGAAAGCATGTGGGATACTTCTTTTATTAGCAAAGGCACAGAATAGAGCAGGGAAGTTATGCTGGAACTGTATGAACTACTGGTTATGCCACAAGTGGAGTACTCCTTGCAGGTCACCACATAATCAGAAGGATTTGATTGAATTAGAGAGGATGCAGTGGATACTTACCAGGATGTTTGCTGTGCTGGAAGGTTTGAATTATGTGGAAAGGTTATATAGGCTAGAGTTGTTTTGCCCTGGAGAAGTGAAAGTTGAAATGGGACCTGATAGAGGCGTATAAAATTGAGAGGGAATAGACAGAGTGGATAGAAAGGCTAATTCCAGTAGTAGAGGTGTCAATAGCAAGGACCATAGATTGGAGGCAAGAAGTAATAGGCTAAATAGAGCATTGAGGAGAAATGTTTTCACCCAGAAGGTGGTGGAATTCTGCAACTTACTGGCTGCAAGGGTGTTTGAGTCAAAAACTCTTGAAATATTTAAGCAGTATTTACATATTTCACTTGCATTGTCATAGCCTCCAGGGCTATGTGCCATAGACTGGAAGATGGGATTAGTGTAGTCAGATCTTTGATGACTGGTACAGACGTGATTGGCCAAATAACCTCCTCCTATGCTGTAAACATCTATGAGTCAAAATAATTTCTATAAATTTGAAGATATTGACTGTTTCCGATGACGAAGTCTTTTGGTGAAGTGAGTAATGCCCCTCACTCTGAATTGGATGCTCTGGGTTTAGGACCCCTTGAGGACTTGATGGACGAGGGAAGCTACATTCACGACATGTTCAAACAGGTTGATTATCAATTTGTAAATTCTTTGAGCATTTGCCACTGGCAGGAGGTAACAGCAGGAGAGATTTTTGATCAGCCATGTGTTGGAAAGAAATTTGGAGCCTCTATTATCATTCTCCATAGCTCCAGATTACAACATACTTCCAGAGAGATCTGTAACACACCACCACCATTCCTAATCCCAACAGACTATTTACCACACCTGAAACATCAACTTTCCTGCTCCTCTGATGCTGCCAGGCCTGCTGTGTTTCTCCAGCTCCACACTGTGTTATCTCTGACTCCATCATTTGCAGTTCTTGCTGTCTCAGACTATTTTCATGACAGTTCTCAGAAAGTGGATACATTGTTTACCAATCTGCATTTGCTGTCAAATTAGAAAGGAAGAATTTTCTATCATAGGATTTCTTCTGTACTTTTCAGACTGATTAAAATATTCTAATGATGTTTCACGGAGTAAAGATTTTATTCTGTTAATAGTTATAATCGATTCAAGTCTGGTAAATGAATTAAACTAGAAGAATCAATGATACACTGACAGCAGATAACTGTATGTAGCCTGGAAAAAGACATCATTGAACAGGAGTTGAACCATTGGACCTAAGATCAAATTCTTACACAGATGCCGAAGGGTCTGTTGGATACTGTTTCTTGTGAATCATGTTTCTGGCTTCACTGTTTGTGTGAAAATCATTTGCTGCCAGTTTAAAAGTCCTATACAGCAGCTTTAAATCTGGGGGCAACTTTAGGAGAGAACAATGTTATTATAACTTTTTAAATTAAAAATAAAACCTTACACTTCTTGTTGCAGTCTCTATACTAAACATTATTATCCATGTAAAGGTTGTGCATGCAGTGTGTTGCTCGCCCTCTGTTTGTGCCAGGCCTCTCTTGACTGCTTGTTGTTGTGCAGGGAAAGCCTGGCTGACTAACCTTTTAATCTTGTTATCGTTTTTGCTGCAGCTCCCAGCCTCTCTTTAGTACCATACCTTGACAGCACAGTCAAGATTGGGAACTTGAAACCAGGATCACAGATCTGCATTTTAACTCTCTCTTTAGCAATGTGCTGGAGTTATCACACAGATGCGTAGCTAGGTTTAATTTGGTTAAGATGTTAATTGTCTGAGTAACATCATGGTTAGAAACTGCATTAACTCTCTATTAAATCTTCTTTTAAATGTATCATAGATACTAAATATACGCTGCCTGTTTCTTCGATTGCAAGCAATCAGTTATGCATCACAAAATAGTTTCTTCGGCTCAAACCACAGCTAGAGGTATCATTAAGTGCCCCATTTAAACAGATGAAGCTGACTTTACTAGCTGCAGTGGTAGCCCTCCCACTTGTCAGAAAGCCAATGGCCCTGGTGGGATAAGATGACAGACAGTTTACCGTCTGCTGTTATTGTTTCTATGCCCTCCAAGAACTGCAGACCAATCAGAGGTTGCTAGTGCGTCAGGACCCACAGCGCCACAGGGAATGGAGGCTATTGCTGGGACTGCAGCAGGCCTTCTTAGAACAGCCAGCAAGAAGGCCCAAAAAAATGAGTGGGATGGGCTCACAAGTGAGACAGTGAGGGAACGCTAGAATAGAGGGCAGAAGGAGAAATATCAGGAGAGAACTGCAGAGACCCAGAGCTACCTGGAATAATAACATCTGAACTTATTGAATGTTTATCAGGGTGAAAGATCACAAGAGTTTTAAATGATTAATAACATTTTGAAGTGCAGTTATTGTTATGTAGGCAAGTTCATTTTACATTTTCAGACAGTGCCCTTCAGTGTCCTAAAAATAGAATTAACATCTTTATGATACAGAATATGTGCCAGGCACCAATTTGTTTAGGGGATAACAAGATGTGGGGCTGGATGAACACAGCAGGCCAAGCAGCATCATAGGAGCAGGAAAGCTTGACGTTTCGGGCCTAGACCCTTCATCAGAAATGGGGGAGGAGAAGAGGGTTCTGAAATAAATAGGGAGAGAGGGGGAGGCGGATAGAAGATGGATAGAGGAGAGGATAGGTGGAGAGGAGGCAGACAAGTCGAAGAGGCAGGGATGGATGAGAGAGTTGCAGTGGGAGAGAGATTCCCTGAGGTTTGTCCGGAGGGAGGAGGGTAACTTCTTCAGGGTAGGCATCCTTAGAAGAGGCTTCGCAGTGGGGTTAAAATTGTATCCGAGATAAAAGGTACTGCAGATGCTGGAGACTCCGAGATAACAAGGTGTGGGGCTGAATGAACACAGCAGGCCAAGCAGCATCATAGGAGCAGGAAAGCTTGACATTTCAGGCCTAGACCCTTCATCAGAAATGGAGGAGGGGAAGAGGCTTCTGAAATAAATAGGGAGAGGGGGGAGGCGGATAGAAGATGGATAGAGGAGAGGATAAGTGGAGAGGAGGCAAGTCTGTTATTTTAGGTTTACTATAGAAAGATTGGATTAATGAGAATGCTGAGCTACGTTATTTGCATTTTCTGCAGTGAATGTTTAAAGTAACTCAGTGAAAGATTGCAACTGTTCGAATGCTGTGAAATGGCATTTTCAAGGAAATGGTTGGCCTTTGAGAGAATTTGTGTCCACACATATGGATACGAAGCATGACAAATCCCTGGGCACTTTCAGCATCTATTCCAACAAAGACCCTCTAAATATGACCCATTATATGTCCAATGAATGTGTTAGCTTACATTAGTGATACTTGCAATTGGAGGATAGATACCGCAAATACAAAACAAATTTAGATGTAAAACCATAAAAGTGCTTACAGTAAAAATAGCTTCCCTTAACCTGAACAATACATCATTTATCTTACAATAAATTATTCTGTCTGCGCCTTGATTTGCAAGTTGCAACTGTGCGACTTGATGAATTCTTCACTGAATTGCATTGAAGAGCCGTTAATTACATTTCATAGAACTGCAATGTACAGGATGTTGATTAAACAGAATCCAGAAAGAAGTCGAGAGGAAAATGTTCTGATGTTGGAAACAGCACTTGATGGGACAGTGTTTGTGTCCCACAAGCAGTTTCTGTAGATGGAGCAAAACAAAAGAATTGTAAAGAGAAGATTGCAGAAGTTCAAGCATATCCTGCTCCATCACATCTGTTGACTTCCTGCTTCATCATAGCCACTAAATCTGATTGGATTTCTGAAAGGCAAGTCAGGGTGACTGGAGTGCAGTGTGATAAACAGTTGTGCAGAACATTTCATGAAAAATCGTCCAAAATGCATTGTACAAATACTGCATAGTATTGTCCAATTAAAATGAGATCCAGCACATGCCAGACACCATAATTACGAAACACACAGTTTTCTCTAAATATTTATTTCCTTTGTCTCCGCAAACCAAAAGACCTACCACTCAGTGAAAGCTGTAACTTTGTATAGCCTGGTAAAAATAGCTCAAAATGTGGACTGTGAATGAGAAGGATCACACATCCATTATTGCAGTTTAGACAAGCATGACATTCAAAATTGTCACAAAAGGCAGCTCCAAGATGAATGACCAGTTACTTTGCTTTTGGTGAGGTTTTGAGGTTAAACATTTGTTTCATTCTCTGGGGAGTTCCTTGGCCAAATCCAGGTTTGAGAAATGGCATTTTGACATTGATCTAAATGGAGTAACATAGCAACGTAGAAACCTAGAAGCTAGGAGCAGGAGGAGGCCATTCAGCCCTTCGAGTCTGCTCTGCCATTCTTCATGACCATGGCTGATTGTCCAACTGAATAGCCCAATCCTGCTTTCTCCCCGTAACCTTTGAATCCATTTGCCCCAAGTGCCATATCTAGTCACCTCTTGAATACATTCAATGTTTTGGCATCAACTACTTCCTGTGGTAATGAATTCCACAGACTCACCCCTCTTTAGATGAAGAAATGTCTCCTCATCTCCATCTTAAATTGTCTACCCCAAATCCGCATACTGTGACCCCTGGTTCTGGACACATCCACTATCGGGAACATCCTCCCTGCATCTACCCTGTCCAGTCCTGTTAGAATTTTATAAGTTTCTATGAGAGCCCCCACGCCCCCTCATTCGCCTGAACTCCAGCAAAAACAGTCCCAACCTAGTCCATCTCTCCTTACATGTCAGACCCGCCATCCCCGGAATCAGCCTAGTAAACCTTTGCTGCACTCCCTCGAGAGCAAGAAACTGAATCTTGGTTTAGCAAAACACCTGAAGTATGTCATCTCCAATAACACAACCTTTCCCTGGAAGACTCTGTCAGCGGAATGTTAGCCTTGGCTGGGTAGCCATTTTATATGGTAGGATAATCAGTCTAAGGGGACCATAATGACCTGAAATTGGAGTTGGTAACCTCACTGCTCTGTTAACCTCAGTGACCAACTGCCACATGTTTCCAGGTACCTATTACTCACCGTCTGAAATACTTTTCTGAGACAAACAGTAACCCTCCTTCCCATGAATTCTGAAGTCTGACTGATGGAGTTATTTGTTTGAGTTAAAAATTCCAACTGTTTGTAAAGATGCTGTTTGTTAAAGTGAGTTTCTCTGACAGCCAGGTGAGGAGCCAGAAAGAATACTTTAAAAGTGAAGGGATGAATGAAGCTCATAACTGGAAGCTGATAGTTCAATGGCACTGGTGTCTTTACTAAGCTGGATCAGCCTTGCAAAGTCATCTAGCTACTTTCTGCTGTGGACGTTCTTAATGTGGTGTCAATTTTCCTGACTGCCTCGATAATACCCCTCCAAAAACCTGCACCACTGTCTATTGGGCTTCCTACACTCAGGGTGCAATGGACTGTCCATCCTGATCTTCAGTTCTGACAGCAGTACCTTTTTCTTTTCAGTATTGGGAAGTGGGACTCACTGGCAAGGCCAGCATTTATTGCCCGTCCCGAATTACCCTGGAACTGTGTGGCTTGCTGGGCTATTTCAGAGGACGTTAAAAAGTTCAGAGGTTAACAGTCAACCACATGGCTCTGGGTCTGGGATCACATGTAGACCAGACTAAGTAAAGATGACCGATTTTCTTCCCTAAAAGACATTGATGAACCAGAGGGTTTTTGCAACAATGATTACAATTAGATTAGTATTTTTAATTCCAGATTTGTTTTAAACTGAATTCAGATGTCACCGTGAGTGCAAATCCATGTCCCCGGAACATTTAGAGCCTGGACCTCTGGATTACTAATCTACTGATATTACCACAATGACACTGCATTCCCAATTAAAGTATTGGAAATTCAGGAAATTGATAACACGCTGGAAGGAAAATAGAGTTAAGATACAGATCAATCACAATCAAATTGAAATGCAGAACAGGTTTGAGAGACTGAATGGCCTACTCCACTTCCTGGGGTCCTATTACTACTGTACAATATTCTGATTTAATATCATCTAATTCCTCTGTTTTTTGGCATGCAGATTATTGAATCATTGTCTTGTTCTTGAAGTAAACCAGTTGATCTATTTATTAAGATTTTATGTTGAGTGAAAGTGATTTTGAAATATGTAATTCATGTATATAGCTCACAAGCATGCACTAATGCTTAAGTTGGAGTTTTCTACTGCTAGATATAGTTACCAATATAGATGAACCTTTTGTACGGACCTCAGTGTGTACAATTATTTCTAACTCACACTGTAGTGGTTGAAATTACTTGAACAGGATACCGATTATATTCAAATATTTAGTTTGGCTCAGCTATGTTAAGTTCAAATGAATATGTTTGATGAACAATGTTGATTTGTTGCAGGCAGTGTTAAAAGTTGGAAGCTTTATCCCATAATGCCCAAGTTTAGCTGTCTTACACAATGTAGATTAAAAACAATAAATGTTGCAGTGTAGAAACAGAATCCCTTAGGTACCAGATCATATTTATTTTATTATCTAATGCACAATTGCATTCATTTTCCTTTCAGCATAACATTAACCATCTGGTTTGGTTCAAACTTTCATGAAGTTTGTTCAATGTATACATATAGCCTCTAGTCAGTAACTGAGATTGAAACAACCTGTGAAGAGCATTAGGCTGTGGCAGCAACAAACTCAAACTAAATCTGAACTGAAGAGGTACCAGGTGTGAGGATTTATGATAGACAGTCTCTATTATTTCTGGATATTGGGCCAGATTCTCTGGGGAGTGACAGTCTCACATAAATCGCCATTCTAGTCTTTTTTTAATGTAAGAATGGAGATCCATATTTCTGAAAGATGGTTCAGATCAGGCCTCCGTCAGATATACGGAGCCGTATTTTCATCCTGAGAATTCTTTCCTACTTCAAAACCATCAGAGGAAGGCAAACTTTGGCGCCATTTCACAGCTGCCATATTCTGACATTTAAAGGTCCTTACATTCACGTTGACAGCTACTGTTAAAGGTGAAATACATACAGTAATTGAGGAGTTTGTGTGCTGGGAGGTTAGGGTGCTGGATGGGTAGTGGAGGGTAGGATACCAAGGGGTAGGGTGCGTGGGTCCAGACAAATAGGGCGTCAGATGGGTCAGGGTTATATTGCCAGTAACGGGGTAGGATGCCAGGTGCCAAGTAAATTAGATGTTAGGTGAGTAGGATGTATGATAGCTGGTGGGTGGGGTGTCAGAGTGCATTGGTGGCAAGGGGCCAGGTAAGTAATGTAGTCTTTGAGGTAGGTTTGGGTGGTCATGAGAAAACAGGTTAGGCAGGATGGTTTGTGGCTTGAAGGTAGTTCCAAGGTAAATTTCCATGCATCTGTCACTCTTGTCCTCCTAGAAGGTAGTGGTTGCGGATTTGGAAGGTACTCTCTAAGGAGACTTGGGGAATTTCTGCAGTGCATCTGGTCAATGGCACACATTACTGCTGCTGAGTGTCAGCGGTAGAGCGAGTGAATGTTTGGGGATGTGCTGGCAATCAGGCAGGCTGCTTTTTGCTTCTTGCATTTCTTGTTGGTGCTACACTCAGATAAAAGAGTGGAGAATATTTAATCATACGCCTGACTTGTGCCTTGTAGACGGTCGACAGGCTTTGGGGAGTCAGGCGGTGAGTTACTCGCTGCAGGATTCCTAGCCTCTGACGTGCTCTTGTCGTCACATGTTTATACGGTCCAGTTCGGTTTCTCATCAGTGACAACACCAAAATGTTGATAGTAGGGAATTCAGCAATGGTAATGCCATACTTGCTCAGGGGTGAAGGTCAGATTCCGAGATAGTAGGAACTGCCAATGCTGGAGAAACTGAGATAACAAGGTGTAGAGCTGGATGAACACAGCAAGCCAAGCAGCATCAGAGGAGCAGGAAGGCTGACGTTTTGGGTCTGGACCCTTCTTCAGAAAATGGAGAGAAAGGTCAGATTCCCTTTTGTTTGGAATGGTTTTTGCCTGGCACTTCTGTGGTGTGAATTTTACTTGCCACTTATCAGCCTAAACCTGGATATTATCTAAGGCTTTCTGTATCTGGACATGGCCTGCTTCAGTTTCTGAGGAGTTGCCAATGCTGCTGAACATTGTACAATGTCCATTGAACATCACCATGTATAACCTTATGGTGAAGGCAAAGTCATTGATGAAGCAGCTGAAGGTGGTTAGGTTTAGAATGCTCTGCTGAGGAACTCTTGCAGAGATCTCCTGGAACTGAGCTGACTGACTCCAACAGCCACATCACCTTTCTTTGTGCCAAGCATGACTCTAACCGGCTGAGAGTTTTCTCTCTGATTCTAATTGACTGAAGTTTTGCTAGGGCTCCTTCATGGCACTGTCACATCAGTATTCACGTAGCTTGGCATGGGGTATATGAGAGGCCAATGGGTTGAATGACATACTCATGAGTAGCTGTTTACTGACGAGAACCCACACCTATACAGGTAAAAGCATTCCTGGTATTTCTGAATTCAGAAAATTGATAACTGACCAATAGGTCTTCCACAATCAGTCGTTCCAAAAGCCTGTTACACAATGGAATAATTTTTCCACAGGGCTCAAATGTTTCAAGAGTATAATGGACATCTGGCCTCTTTGTCAAGAATGCATAATGAGATTTGGCATACAAAAGAGTTTTAGCTGAGCCCCAGAGAAAACATTGCTTGATTGACAGCTCTGGCTTTGTGATCTCTTCTGTCAATTGCACAAGCATTTGTAGTTTCTGCCATTGATAGTTTAATGGTCTGAATGATTGGCACTTTATTGACCTACAGTGAGATAAGAATGTTTTTATTGAAAATGGAGAGTTATGAATGATAGGATATGTCAAAAAAAAATACAGTCACCCTTAATGGGCATAAAAGTGCCATAACTTGGCATGGGATATATGAAAGGCAATGTCATTGGGCATATCAGGAGCCATAGGTGTTGGGTGCATGGGTCATAAATTTGCAAGGGAGTATGTGGGATATGAATGGAAAGGTGTTGCTTTATATGAGAGGTTGATAGGGCATGAAATGTGAGTGGTGGGGCATAGCTTGGCATAAGGCACATGAGTGGTTATTGGGTTGAGTGAAGGGACAGGAGGTGGCATGCCTGTGGCATGGGGAGTGGGTGGAGTTTGAGGGGATGTGAGTGATGAGGGCTAGAGAGTCTATGTTTTTTATTATAGTTACCACAAAGTCTCACAACACGAGGTGGGCCTTTTAATTAGTTCCCATGGCATACAGCAGCCCCTTGATTGTTTTATTTATTGTCACGTGTACTGAAATACAGCGAAAAGCTTTGTTTACGAGCAGTACAGGCGGATCATAGTAAGCAAAGAATGCACAGATCAAAAAAACTTAGGCAGAGGTATACAGGATACATTGCACAGGGCGTGCACTAGGCGAGATCAACAGTAGTAAGATCAGATCAACATTAACAAAATCCACACTAGCAGATGTCACAGTGAGATGCAAACCTCTGAGCTACCTCTGGCTTTTTCCACTGTGGGCTAGCCATACTCCAGCTCATACTGGTACCTGTCCTACAGAATGAAAATACCACCTTTGCAGGCACTTTTTCTTGAGGAGTAGAGGCCAAACTGGGAATTTTCCCAACCCTTACAATACACCTGAAAGGTGAAAATCCATGCCAACGAATGAGTCACTACGAAGAGGCATAACATTTAACATTAGTATTTGTAGGACATAAGCAAAATTCTTTATTTCCGGCAACATATCATTAGAATGTGGAATAAATTATTGCAACTGGTTATTGGAGCCGAGTAAATCACATTATTTCAAAGAAAATTAGAAGACACTAGAGGAATAATATTCCAGAAATGGTCAGACAGATGGAATTGTAATGTTGAGGTAACTCTGCAGGAGGGAAGAGTGATGGCTGGGAGTTAGCATAACATCTCCGGATGTAATTGTTTAATTACATTGGCATAAAGAGGCTCATTGTGAATTTGCAGAGTTTTTATTCTCCCAAACTTCATCCAATTGGCGTTCACAGAACAATTGCTCAAACTCATATTGAAGACATGTTTCTGAGACTCACAGTTGCCTTTATTCATTTAAAATTAAAAATATTATAAACATTTTGTATGTTAATGGAAAACTGAAAAACTGGAAAAGTGACAGCATCAACGCTATTTCACTCTGAGCATCAACTAACTTCACCTTGCTGCAGTTTGCTTAACTACTTCCTGACATTCGGAGGAACTCCTTGTGAAAGCAACAGTCATTTTCCCCTTTTATTTTTGACTCATTCACTCGTTAACATTTCTACTGATTGAAGAGCCAGTGAAGATGATGACACTGCCTTCATTGTACATTTAATATTTTCTTCTGGTTGGGAAAGCTTCCCATTAATTCCAATTTAGCCTAACTTGCTCAAAGAAAACAAGGTTATATTGGACACTGGAATTATAACTTCTGGGTTTACACTGTATTGAGGTCAGCGAAGATGTTAAGCAACAGCAAAGGCTGATAATTCAATGCATGTTTAATTTTCTATTTTATCTATGCAGATTTGAAGGGCAAATCAATTTGCATGGAATTTCTTTTATAGTTGATCTGGTAATGACATAAATTTATTGCTGCCATAACTAAAACATCACCTAATTGTTAAAAGTGTTAACACATATAAGAATTCATTTAACAAATTCAAACTGTGCACAGCATATATTGCAGCAAGAGTGCAATCAGGACATTAGGCATTTGGGCCGGTTTACCTCACAGAAGTTTCTGTCCATCAGTGGACATTTGTAAAGCTACCCCTTAACATCTATGATGATGACTTGGCATCACATTTTGCCCTAATTGTGCAAGCTGCCATGCCTATATGAATCGTATGCTATTACGATAATGTGTGAAAATTCCTCTGGGACCAATCAGGGTTGCTATTGGAGCTACATGAGCCACATTTATGGCATGATTAAAATAGAAATGTGTTAGTTGCAAGCTGTTCCTGGAGGCTTCAACTGGATGATATGGAACCCCATGTAAACAGCTGCAAAATACATCAGTCACGCAGAAATACCCCTACTGTTGCTTAGTTCTATACTTGGAATGGACCTGTGAACTGTGGCAAAGTTCAAGTTGTTTTAAAGCAGACCGATGTATGTTACTGATGCTTATTCCAAATGGCCAGATGTGTTCGCCATGTTCTCAACTTACACAAAACCTACATCAGATTATTTCCTGCTGATAATTTTTACAAAACTTTTATGGTGAGATTTCCTAGCTCTTTTAATTTCTAGCAGGAGAATGGAAGTGCTTTGTCAGTAATTTGCTTAATTATGAAAGTTACCTCAGCTTCAGGTTATATCTGAGAAATTTCACAACAACGATTGAATGTTATGGCAGGGTTTAAAGTTGTTTCTTACCCTGCACTGTGTGATTGATTAATTCAGATGCAAACTTATTAGAGACATTTTTCTTTCAGCAGTGGTGATCAAACTTCCTGCATGTTCATTGAAACACACAAATGTTGAATGAGTGAATCTGTCTGTGAATACTTGACTAAACTTAGCAGGATCAGGATAAACTTATGCAAAAGTGTGAATGTTTGTAGCATTGCACACAGTGATTGTATGGGTGAGGAATTGCACTATGCCTAAGAAGGTGATTGACACTAAATATCAGGAAACCCTATGGGATAGTAGATCCATGTTTTTGTTTAAATACTTGTTGCTTTAGTTAAAAAAGATTTTTTTACTTGTTACTGTGGAGGAAATGTGTAATCCTATAGGGAAAAAATGGAACAAATTGTCCTGTTAAGAAACGTATTGCACAACAATTGTGCAACCACTTGAAGTTTTCTACATGGACTTGGGCATGTGATTAGCCAGACTATTCTGTGAAAGTCATTTAGGTGAGCAGAGATCAAAGCAATGTGTGTGTAGTCACAGTAGCCAGGGCAGATCTGAGCAGAACAGTAACACCTCTATAAACTTTTGTATTTTTGCTAGGAAAGTTAATAAAATTGGTTTGTTTGTCAAAATGTGTTCTCAATGAAAGACATTTTTATTCTTTAAGTGCAAGTGGAGTGGTGTAGGGCGTTTGAGCCCAAGGCTCACCCCCCCCCCCCCCATCTGCTTTTCTTTTCGTTTCTTTTCTTTCTCTCTTTTCTCGATTTTGTTTTCTTTCTGTTTTATTTTACTTACGCCTTGTTGAAGAGCTCGGTCGCGGCGACAGCATCGGCGGTGACCGAGCTCCCAGCGCAGACACGAGACGGCCCAGTGCTGACTGACGCCGACTGCGGCGGAGGTGGGTCTGGGCTCCCGGCAGTTTCTGTATCGACGAGGCGGTCCCGGTGCTAACTCATCGCTGCTGCGGCGGAGGATGGGCTGAATTCCTGGCAGTGTTTAACGGAAAGGGGCAGCGGAGACAAGTTTGTGCCCAGTACGAGACCTGGCGGCATCGGCAACGGCGGCATCGGTGAGGTGGGCCTGAAGCGGACTCATGACAGTGGCAGGGTCAAGTTTGGGCTGGCGCAGTACCTGACAGCATCGGTGGTGCCTGCATTGGCGAGGGTCCAGGGAGGACTTATCGTGACGAGGGTGCCGGTGGAAGTGAGATGGTGCTGAGGAGTGGCAAATTTTGTTCCAGCAGTGGCACAGAGAAGGAGGCTCATGCCTGACCACCAGGGCCATGGCCAATGGCAGACCACTTAACAAGAAGGACTATCAAGTTGAACACATTTTATTTATTTCATCATTTTTCTGCCTTTCTGTTCTATGTTCTGGCTTATTTTTCTGTGTTTTAAGATGGCGCTGGAGAATGGCCGACACCAAACAGCACTTTTCACTGTATTTCGCAACAAAATGCACGTGACAGTAAATAACTCAAATCAAAACAAGTAGTTACGTTTATGGAGATAAAAGGTACTGCAGATGCTGGAGAATCCGAGATAACAAGCATGGGGCTGGATGAACACAGCAGGTCAAGCAGCATCATAGGAGCAGGAAAGCTTGACGTTTCGGGCCTAAACCCTTCATCAGAAATGGGGGAGGGGAAGAGGGTTCTGAAATAAATAGGGAGAGAGGGGGAGGCGGATAGAGGATGGATAGAGGAGAGAATAGGTGGAGAGGAGGCAGACAAGTCGAAGAGGCGGGGATGGAGCCAGTAAAGGTGAGTGTAGGTAGGGGGGTAGGGAGGAGATAGGTCAGTCCAGGGAGGACGGACAGGTCAAGGGGGCGGTTTTATTCTGAGGAATGGGAGGGGGAGTTGAAATGGTTCGCGACTGGGAGGTGCAGTTGTTTGTTGCGAACTGAGCGCAGGTGTTCTGCAAAGCGGTCCCCAAGCCTCCGCTTGGTTTCCCCGATGTAGAGGAAGCCACAACGGGTACAGCGGATGCAGTATACCACATTGGCAGATGTGCAGGTGAACCTCTGCCTGATGTGGAAAGTCTTCTTGGGGCCCGGGAACCCTGCAGCCCAATGGCATCAATGTGGATTTCACAAGCTTCAAAATCTCCCCTCCCCCAACCGCATCCCAAAACCAGCCCAGCTCATCTCCACCTCCCTAACCTGTTTTTCCTTTCACCCCAAGCCACACCCCCATCTCCTATCTACTAACATCATCCCGCCCCCTTGACCTGTCCGTCCTCCCTGGACTGACCTATCTCCTCCCAACCCCCCTACCTGCACACACCCTTACTGGCT
Source organism: Ginglymostoma cirratum (assembly GCA_024137785.1). Classification (NCBI taxonomy): domain Eukaryota; kingdom Metazoa; phylum Chordata; class Chondrichthyes; order Orectolobiformes; family Ginglymostomatidae; genus Ginglymostoma; species Ginglymostoma cirratum. The sequence continues at coordinate 19,865,156 of JAHRHZ010000065.1, forward strand.
CCACCTCCCCCCCTAGCGACTTGTCTGCCTCCTCTCCACCTATCCTCTCCTCTATCCATCCTCTATCCACCTCCCCCTCTCTCCCTATTTATTTCAGAACCCTCTTCCCCTCCCCCATTTCTGATGAAGGGTTTAGGCCCGAAACGTCAAGTTTTCCTGCTCCTATGATGCTGCTTGACCTGCTGTGTTCATCCAGCCCCATGCTTGTTATTACGTTTATGGAGCTGACTCTATCAGCAGGTTTCGCAAGAAAGCAGTTACTTGCTGAGGAAAGTGAAGCTAGAACCAAAAATTGAGAAAATTGGGTGCAAATTGAAGTCCGTGATGCAAGTATTTGTGTAAGGAGGTAGATATGTATTTGAAAAGAACACATTTTCAAGCCTACAGGGAAGGAGCAGCAGAAAGTATAGGGCTGCCAACTGTGATTAGTCGTATTCCTGAGGGTTTCATCACATGACATTCTAGTGGCTAGTCAGCCAATACATCCATCCTCACTACATCCTCACTGGCCTTCCTATGCCTTTTGGAAAGCAAGAAGAATTGTATTTAACTGTTTGACGCTTGACCAGCAGCCAAGCAGTCTTTTTTCTCCATTTTCAATATTTCTATATCAGGCAAAGAGAATTTTTCTTTGTTTATGCCCCTTGTGAATTTTGTCCAGGATTGCATACAGCAATGTGCTGGCAATTAAGCTTCAATTCCTGAAGACTCCAGGCCAATCCTGGAGAGCTGGCTACCCTAACAAAATATCAGAACAGTCCCAGGGAGGATCGCATAAAGACAAAATAATATAGATCCGAAATTAAAACAGAGGGTGCTGGAGAAACTCAGCTGGTCTGCCAGCATCTGTAGAAAGATAAAGGGTGTTTACATTTCCAGTCCAATGTGACATTTCTTTTGATCAGTTCTGAAGAAGAGTCAAATTGAACTTGGAAAATTAAACTCCGTTTCATTCTCCACAGGTGCTGCCAGACCTTCTGAGTTTCTCCAGCATTTTCTGTTCTTATCTTAGTGGACCAAATCTGTTTTACGGGATTTCACAACAGCAATTCAAAGTAACTTGCTATAAAAAGTGCTTAAAATATTTTGACTCAGTATGCCATCATATGTGTAAGTATTGGGTTGTCATGGGAACCAAAACACAATGAGTGTCATTCACAAAAGTGTTAGATTTACAACATAAAGAAAGATACTGATGAAAGTACACTCCAGTGCTGTTAATGAGGTAGCACTTGCAAGTCCAACATTTAGGGTTTTGGCAAGCCACATGCTGCAACATTCTTATCATTAAATTTTGCATCCATAAAATAACCCTCATGCCTCGCTTAGTGTAGGCAAAACATTTCATTCAGGGCAGTCATTTAACCCATCATGCAACTTAGACAAACAAGTCTAGTTGGAAAAACTGCACACTGAACAAATAGTTGACATTGTAAAGACTACCCGAAAGCGTATTGTAATGAGTTTCCAAAGTTATACGGACTGCATCAAGTCTGATTGGCTAATGCTTACACTGTATTGGGTAGTACAAAATACCCAGAAAAAGGTAGTTGTAGTGTAATGAAGGCACAGCATTTGACTAGTGAAGCTTCCTAATCAACGTGTGCTTCACCAAATTACTGTTTTCATAAAATTTCAGTTGCAGGAGCTTAGTAATATTTAACGATTGAACATAATAACAGCATTTAGTAGCGCATCACTGACATTTTTGGCTGGATCACAATAAAGAGAAGAATCATTTTGTTATAAATAAAGTGTCCTCGGTTATATGTGGGTGGGATGTTTCATTGATAATGCATGTTTTGTATGAATTCAGACATTTTAATTACATTTTCACTAATGTAAATGTTTGTATCTGGATGGTTTTCTTTTATTTGTGTTACTGGCTGTGCCCTGCACTACAGATGTAGTAGATTGGAGGTTTAGCACAAATTTATATTTGTCTAGTTGTCTTCAGCCAGTGTAGGTGGAGGTCCTAATGCTTCTCAAAGCTGTTTTCCTGGATTCACGAGAAGGGAAAGATCCATTTGTGACGAACACTGTCTACTGCTTGTAAGGAGCTTATTGGACATCAGGTAATCATCAGATCAGATTCACAGAGGGTTAGATTTCCTGATCCCACCTCTGCAGTTGCCTGGATTAAGGGTCATTCTGTCACATGAGGGCCTCTGGTGACGTATCAGCAGATCCCTGAAGAGAAAGAAAGCAGCATCAATTGACTACAAGGCCCCAACAACTAGACTTTGGCTAAACTCCTAACACCTACATCTCCAACAGTGGAATAGAGAGAGTGAGAGAGGAGAATTGTATTTAAACTCTCCAATTTTTGCCAATGCAGCTGTTAACTCAGAGGATAAATCTCATAGTTTGCGTGGTGGTCACAAGACCAGTAGAAATGGGGCACATAGGTGGGAGATGGTATGGGAACCCCGGCCCTGACAACACTTGCAAGGAAGGAGCAGAGAAGGAGTAAGCCAATGGCTGTCTTATCAGGGACAGAGGGAAGGAAATTAGTGCAATATTGGGAGGAAAATCCCTCCCTCATTGTTCAGATAAATGCATTTGTACCATGTTGACTTCTGTGTTTATGAGGTGGTGTGCCTGAGATGCTGGAAAACTAGTTAAGGTAGGTGTTGCAAAGTTCCTGGAAAACTCTGTTCCTGGCTTGTTGGGAGCCAAATGGATAGCATAAAGAGGAAAGCCAGTGGCAGTAAGTCAGAGCTAGGGTCCTTAGAGATTGAAGTGGTGGAGAGACAGAGGTCAGCTGTGATATTGAAGTAGGACAGAGGTTGGTAATCATTATGGAGGAAGGGAAGTTGGTGTTGAGCAGAGTGGAGGTAAAGGAATTGCTTACGAGGTCTGAGGGGAACCAGTCTTGTTTCTTCTGTCTACAAGATGAGTTGGTAAAAGACACTTGTGAAGCTGGCAAGTCCTGTCTGTCCACTCCACTTACCGCTCTCCCCACAATGAGGGTTCTCAGACCCAGGTTTCTAAAACCCACACAACAGCAATGATTTTTAAATCAGTCACCTAATTGTGCTGGGCAAATTATTGGAGAGGCCTCTGAGAGATAGTATTTATGATTATTTGGAAAAGCATAGTTTGATTAGAAATAATCAGCGTGGCTTTAAGAGGGGCAGGTCATGCCTCACGAGCCTTATTGAATTCTTTGAGGATGTGACAAAACACATCGACGCAGGTAGAGCAGTGGATGTGGTGTATATGGATTTTAGCCAGGTATTTGAGAAGGTTCCACATGGTAGGCTCATTCATAAAGTAAAGGAGGCATGGGATTCAGGGAACTTTGTCTGTCTGGATACAAAACTGGCTATCCAATAGAAGACAGAGGGTGGTACTAGATGGAAAGTATTCAGCCTGGAGCTCGGTGACCAGTGGTCTTCCGCAGGGATTTGTTCTGGGACCTTTACTCTTTGTGATCTTTATAAATGACTTGGATGAGGAAGTGGATGGGCGGGTTAGTAAGTTTGCCAATGACACGAAGGTTGGTGAAGTTGTGGGCAGCGTGGAGGGCTGCTTTAGGTTGCAATGGGACATTGACAGGATGCAGAGCTGGGCAAAGAAGTGGCAGATGGAATTAAACCCAGGAAAGTGTGAAGTGATTCATTTTGGAAGGTCAAATTTGAATGCAGCATACAGGGTTAATGGCAGGATTCTCGGCAGTGTGGAGGAACAGAGGGATCTTGGGGTCCACGTCCATAGATCCCTCAAAGTTGCTACCCAAGTTGGTAGGGTTGTAAAGAAGGCGTATGGTGTGTTGGCTTTCATTGGCAGGGGAATCGGGATTAAGAGCCGTGAGGTTATGCTGCAGCTCTATAAAACTCTGGTTAGACCACACTTGGAATATTGTGTTCAGTTCTGGTCACCTCACTATAGGAAAGATGTGGAAGCTTTAGAGAGGGTGCAGTGGAGAGTTGTCAGGATGCTGTCTGGACTGGAGGGCAAGTCTTATGAGGAAAAGTTGAGGGAGCTAGAGCTTTTTTGATTGGAGTGAGGAAGGATGAGAGGTGACTTGATAGAAGTGTACAAGATGATGAGAGGCATAGATAGAGTGGATAGTCAGAGACTTTTTCCCAGGGCGGAAATGACTATTATGAGGGGGCATAATTTTAAGGTGATTGGAAGAAGGTATAGGGGAGATGTCAGAGGTAGGTTCTTCACACAGAAAGTGGTTGGGTATGTGGAATGCGCTGCCAGCAGTGGTAGTGGAGTCTGATACTTTAGAGACTTTTAAGCGACTCTTGGATAGGCACTTGGAGGATAGTAAAATGTAGGATATGCAGGGTAGATTGATCTTAGTAAGATAATAGGTCGGCACAACATGTTGGGCCGAAGGGCTTGTACTGTGCTGTACAGTTCTATGTCTATGTTCTCATTGCACAACTCCAGGATGTTTTTTTAAATATCACAAGGCTCTCAGCTGGCTACCCAGACTATAGTCTATTGCCTATGACTATAGCCTTTGGCCTATAACTATAGCCACCACCATAGGCATTGCCCATCCCTTACCCCTAACATCCTCCTGCCTATTTTTGGGCTTTTAATATCAAGTTCCAAGACTATTCAGATTTAATTTTGCACATTATAAGGCCCCCAAAACTAAAACCTAAAGTTAATTCCCTGTCATTTTGCATCTTCATTATTTCAGCATGCTTCCATCATGTTAAAGTTGAATTGTCCGATCCAGAATTGAGAAGGAGTCTTTATTAACTCTGTGCGACAATCACTGTCTGTGGAGCAGCCTGCCAGTCACTTAATTCTGTAATTTTTAAGATTTATCCATGGGATGTAGGGATCATTGGCTGGGACAGCATTTATTTCCCATCCCTAGTTGCCCACATGAAGGTGGTGGCAAGTTGTCTTCTTGAACCACTGCAAGCCAAAGCTAAATAAAAAACCAAAAGAACTGCAGATGTTGTAAATCGGGAACAAAAGCAGAATTTGCTGGAAAAGCTCAGCAGGTCTGGCAGCATCTGTGAAATAAAAATCAGAGTTAATGTTTCGGGTCCGGTGACCCTTCCTCAGAACTTCCTGCGCTTTTAATCATAGTATTTATCTGCCTTGTTGAGTTCAGTTTCTGTGGTAACTCCTAAGATGTTGATGGTAGGGGATTCAGTAATGGTAATTCTATTGATTGACAAAGGACAATGGTTACATTCTTTCTTATTTGAGATAGTCATTGCTTAGCTCTTGTGTGGTGAGACTGTCACTTGCCACTTGTCAGCCCAAGCCTGGACATTGTCCAGGACTTGTTGCATTTAGATATGGACTGCTTCAGTATCTGTGAAATTATGAATGATGCTGGAAATTGTACAGTCATCAGCAAACACTCCCACTTCTCCTAATGATGGAGGAAAAGTCATTGATGACACAACTAAAGATGGTTATATCTAGAACACTACCCTGAGGAACACCTGCAGAAATGTCCTGGAACTGAGATGACTGATCTCTAACAAACGCAACCATTTTCCTTGTGCTGGCTATGATGCTGACCAGAGTGGAGTCTTTCCCCTGATTTTGCTCATACTCCTTTATACCACAAATGTGGCCCTGATATCAAGGGTAATCACGCTCAGCTCACCTCTGGAACTCAGGTCTTTTGTCCTCACTTTACTGATGATTGAGATGAGACAGATGGGGCATTATTTGGCCAGATTGGATTTGTCCTGTACAGGACTTAGCTGGGTAATTTTGGACATGGTTGGTTAGATAAAGTCGTAGAGTCATACAGCATGGAAACAGATCCTTCGGTCCAACCAGTCCATGTTGACCATGTTCCCGAACTAAATTAGTCCCATTTGCCTGCATCTGGCCCATATCCCTCCAAACCTGTCCTATTCATGTACTTATTCAAATATCTTTTAAATGTTGTAACTGTACCTGCATCCATCACTTCTTCTGACAGTTCATTCCACAGACTAACCACTCTGCATGTAAAGAAGTTGCCGTCATGTCCTTTTTTTTAAAACTTTCTCTTCTCACAATAAACATATGCCGCCTAGTTTTGAGTTTCCCACCCATGGGAAAAGACCTTTCCTATTCAGCTTACCTATGGCCCTCATGTTTTTATAAACCTCTCTAAGGTCACCCATCAACTTCCTACTCTACACTGAAAAATGTCTCAGCCTATTTTTTTATAACTCAAACCCTCCATTCCTGGGAACATTCTGGTTAATCTTTTCTGAGCCCTGTCCAATTTAGTAATAACCTTCTTATAGCAGGGCGACCAAAACTGCATACTGTATTGCAGAAGAGGCCTCACCAATGTCCTGTACAACCTCAAAATGATGTCTCAATCCCTATACTCAAAGGTCTGAGCGATGAATGCAAGCGTGCTAAAGGCCTTCTTAACTACCCTGTCTACCTGTGATGCAAATTTTAAAGAATGATATACCTGAACCCTTAGATCTATCTGTTGTACAACACGACCCAGATGCCAGTGTTGTAGCTGTAGTTAAACAACTTGGCCATGAGAAGTTCTGAAGGACATATTTTCAGTACTTTTGCTGTAATATTGTCAAGGTTGCAGTATCTAGTGTCTTCAGTCACATCTTGATTTTGCATGAGGTGAATTGAATTAGTAGTAGAACATGTCAAAGTACGGATACGACCAAATCCCCATGATTTGACCCTCAGAACACTAGCAATGAACTATGACTTGGAAACGAGAAATCACTGTATGACTATTTTATGAATAGTGTGCAAGGATATGAAGAAATAGTAAGAGACTGGCATGAGGTAATGATGCTCATTTGAAGAGCTGTAGGCATGATGGGCCAATTGACCTCTTTCTGCACCATAACAATTCTGTGATTCTGTAAATAGTGATGTGATATATCTGGATGATTAAGTATCTTGAAAGAAATATGATCTGCCACAATTTCCAGAACTAATCATGGACATTTGCTTTGGGTAGTTCCTTAGGTGGATCCTCCCCACACTATATTCAATTAGAGAACTTGGAGAACATTGAGCACTTCCAATAGCTCGACAGTGACCTGTTGGCCAAAGAAGTTGTTGAAGAAGAGATCCAACGCCATCTCCACTGTGCTAGCGCAGCCATCAGCCGTCTGAGGAAAAGGGTATTCAAGGACAACAACGTCAGATACGAAACCAGGATCATGGTTTACAGAGCTGAGTTGGTTTCCCCCCCTCCTATATGGCTCTGAGATTTGCACTGTCTACAGCAGACACTTCAAGGTACTGGAGCTGTACCACCAAATCAGCCTGCACAAGATCCTGTGAATCTGCTGGGAAGAAAGACACACCAACACCAGCATCCTTGACCAGGCCAATATCTCCAGCATTGAGGCATTGACCACCCTTGATCAGCTACGATGGGCTGGGCACGTGGTCTGCATGACCAAAACAAGATTCCCTGTGCAGATATTCTGCTCCCAGGTGGACAGATGAAGCACTTGAGGGGATCACTGAAGTGCTTCCTTTGTCCACCTGGAAGCAGAACTCCTGCTCGGGGAGTCTCGTGGGAAATGTTGTGCAGTCACCTGGGAATCACTGGCCCAAGATCATCCAAAGTGGAGGAGGACCATCCAGGAAGGCATTGAGCACCTCGAGATTTGCCACTGGGAGAAAAAACAGAAGCCAGAAAACAATGAAAGCAGCACGCTGCCACAACAATGCCTCTCGCACCCCTTCCCGTGATCACCTTCTGCCCCAAGTGTAGAAGAGCCTGTGGTAGCTGCATCGGTCTGTCCATCCACCTACGGACTCACCCTGAGAGTGGAAGAGAGTCATCCCTGTCTGTGAGGGACCATCAATGACATTAAGGTCCATTGGACTCAATGACCTTCTACCCTAATATTATTTAAAATGGCCTTAGAATTGCCAGTGCTAAACATTTCCCTAAAAAATAAACTTCTGAAGATAGCTTAATGAATATGTCACTTATTGTGGAATGGCCTGGACAGAGTGGATGTTAGGGAAGATGCTTCCATTGGTAGGAGAGACTAGGACCCGAGGGCACAGCCTTAGAGTAAAGGGAAAACCTTTTAGAACGGAGATAAGGAGAAACTTCTTCAGCCAGAGAGTGGTGGATCTACGGAATTCACTGCCACAGAAGGCTGTGGAGGCCACATCATGGAGTATATTTAAGACGGAGATAGATAGGTTCTTGATTATCAGGGGGAACAAGGGTTATGGGGAGAAAACGGAAGAATGGGGTTGAGAAACTTATCAGCCATGATTGAATGGCAGAGCAGACTTGATGGGCTGAATGGCCTAATTTCTACTCCTATGCCTTATGGTCTAATATAGGGCTAAGGAGATAATGGATCATTTAGTCTATCTTAAGTGAGATAGAAAACCAATGGAGAAATGACCATTTACAGGTATGTGGCAAACTGAAAAAATAAGTGCAAAGAATGAAAAAAAGAGAGAATATGTTGCTAGTAGTTTGAGGGGTGCAGAGTAAAATGAATCATATAGGGAGCAGAGATTGTATAGTATGTATGAAAATATTTTGCATACTGAAGTACGAAAACAGAAAAGAGCTCAAGATAATGGCCTATAATTTGCTTTCAAAATAACAGAGATTCTAATAGCTTTCTCCATTATTTATGCAAATATTACAGTAGCTTCAGGCAAGATGTCATGCTAAATGAAGCAATCCAGTGATGGTACCTGAGTTGTGTTGCTTAGCTATTACATTCAAAAGCACAAGATTTCACTGACTGGCTCATTATCAAACTGCATTGAATAGTGTAGAGTTGATGTATTTGGAGAAGGCATGAATTAAGTTCATCAAAGAAAGTTAGTATTGTACTTTTCACTATCAGTAACTACTTTGTGAAATATTAATTGTGGCCAAAGAACTACTGGAAATTTACAGTTGCAAATGGGAATCTAATTCCTTCAGATTTTAATTTTCCGGAGAAAAATGGAATTTTTCTGTCCAAATTCTCTCATTTAATCCAATCTGTCTTTCACTCTCTTTATTTCACTTTTGTACCATATTTAGCATTCAGTTCACCCACTCTAATTTGCACATTCTTCATGTCTATCACAATCATTCAATCTGATTGGCGAAATGCACAGCCACTTGGTCTGTTTGCTTAGATCTCAGGTCCGTGTTATATCAGCTAACACTTTCCACAATTTGCAGTGCAACACATCAGCAAGATTAGACAAGCAAGGCTACGTAAGCCTAACAAACTGAGAAGGCATTTTGTGGTGAATTCAGTGACTCAACTTTCTATAATGCATTTTAATTCATACCTGCTACACAACTTCACACCATTCAATACAGTCCACTCATGAGCCAGTCAACAGAATGCCGTTTTTGAAGTATGAATTTTTATTTAAATAAATGACTGGTTCTCTAAATTTTGAAACAATTAACATTCATCAGTGCTGTTGGAATGGAATGTACATGAAATTGTTGAAAATAGCAGCACCTATCTCCAGGCAGATAAAAATTACCACCCTAGGTTTTTAATATGGCAAAACAAATACAGTTAAATTCAAATTCAGAGATGCTTTGGAACGAAGATATTGCATCTGCCAAAATCTCTGACTGTACAGTCTCCTTTCAAAATGACTATGAACTAAACATCAAATTGTTTCCTCAGTAAGGGCTTGACATGTTTCGCTGTTTGCTTGATAATTTTTTAATCCTAACGTTTCTACTCATGCCTAAAACTTCAAGGCAATTCACATGAAATGACTTTGAAATGCCGCAGTTGTTGCTGTGTAGGTGAATGAACTTCTCCAGAACTAAATTGCTGCAGGTAAGGATTTAGGTCAGAGATAAAAGGTACTGCAGATGCTGGAGAATCCGAGATAACAAGCTTGAGGCTGGATGAACACAGCAGGTCAAGCAGCATCAGAGGAGCAGGAAAACTTGACGTTTCGGGCCTAGACCCTTCATCAGATTTAGGTCAGATATTCTCGAGCCAAATATTTTGCGACAACTGAAACTAAATATTATTGCTGCTATTCTCAACTCAGTTTTGTAACTAATTTTACCAGAAGGCCAAAATCTGATTACTTTGGTTGTTTGATAAATTAAGTGGACAACTAGTGGCTCTACATTGCACCCCTAAGCACCTATTTTTGGGACATAGTGCAGAATATTCAGGGACATATATCAGCTATGTTGACTGCCTGTCTTCTTTTTGTTTGTTGTACACAACCAGGAAAATCACCAGATATGGGCATGAATTTAAATTGAGTGCGAATGAAGTGGCGTCAAAGTATTTTCCTGGTTTTCCTGTCTGACAGATGGTAATAAACATCATTCATTGACTGTAAGATTTATAGGCTGAGGCTAACCCTTTGAGATTAGGGAACTGAGATAGGCTGCCAGCGATTGCTTCGGCCTCCCAAACATTGAGTTTTCATTGCTCCAGTTGGATGCTGCAGGCCATCTGGTTTTATAAATGTCAGAAGGTCACAAAACAGATTTTAGCAATACCAAGTTTCCTCTCTTCATCAGATGAATTTCCATGTTTAAGTGAAGATCATACATTCAAATGAGCTGAATCAAGAAACTCATTAGGCTTCAACAGTGCTCCTTCTGAGTGTAGTGCAGCTATTTGCAATGCAGCTGAGGTATCGAGGCAAGACAGTGTGTGACACTATCACATATTTAGGTTTTAAAAATTGAAATAAAGGTTTTTCTTTGGTGATCAACTGATGCCTATTATACGTCAAACTTACCCCTTGGACATTTGAGCCAAACAACTATGAAAAGCTGCCCATTTTGTTCACTGCTTATGAGTTGAGACTCTCCTCTGAGCGCTCGTGTACTTGCAGTGTTTAGACAGGCATTACTGAAAGGCGCTGCTGAGATCAGCTTGTTATGAATAAAATGTATTCCTGATGAATTAATTAAGCTATGACCTTGGCGTACCTTGGCGTTCGATTCATCAGAGATAAAGGGAGCATTTCCATTCCTTGTTGATTATGTCAGAATGCCAGTTCATTTAATGATCATGCGAGATGCTGGATTCTACAATATAATTTTCCTGACATTTTAAATATTGACCATGCTTTTGAAAATAGTCTGTAGTAGGGTTGTTACAAAATAAAAAAGAGAAAGCACAGCACAATTTAGTACAAAGTGATAAAGATATCAAAGTGAAATAGTTAGAATATAAAGAATACACAGCCAGGATTATAATTGAGGCAAAGATCCCCCAGCGTTTTAAATGTAACAACACCTAGCAACAAAACCTGGATGCACAGTGCCAGAAATTAATTGGAGCTATTAGTGTAGTTTTGTCTCTGAAATGCATCAGCATCATACACATACACTACACGTTCTCAACATCTGATGCTGATGCCGTTTTGCTGAGGGTGCTTGTACATTTACAGGGAACATCCACCTGACACATGGAGAGTTGGCAGATTGTAACAATATCAGTGCCTTCAGCAGCAGGAAGGATCCCCCATCAGCTTTATTTAAAATTATCAGAAACTGCCTACAGGTTAGCTGCGGAGTAAGTTCAGTCAGCTCTTGCTGTGATTGTAGAGCTGTTCCACGGTTTCAGAATTGATTAAAGTTGTTGGAGCCTACAAGGAGTAGTGTGGTATATGTGTCTTTGTCTTAATTTCAAGGCTTTAACGCTCATCCTGAGCCATTTATGTAGTACTGTGCATTGCCTTGTGGGATTACAGGGAGAGTGAACAGAGGTGCCATAGAGTTAGAAAAACGTTGGGAAAAGGAAGGAGGGAAAGAAGTCTCTCAGGAAGTGGCCATATCTTTACAGGACATTCAGTGTTCAAAGATTGGTTCTCGTAGGCAACAGACAGTATATGAGGCATCTCCACTGCATTAGGAGTGTTCTCATTGAAATCTGCCACCTGCTGCAGCCACAATTATTACTACAGAGCAGGATGAGGATTGTTATGTCAATGGCTGTGAAGGTAATCACAATCATGAACATTTCTGCATTTGCCTCCTATCAGGCTAGAGCAAGAAATTATTTCAAACGTCTCTCTGCTTGCACAAAGGATGTTGCTGAGGCTCTGTATTCTGGCAGAGCTAAATACATTTCATTCTTTCTTACCAGTGAAAAACAGATAGAGCAAATAATCAGTTTCAGAAGGACTGTAGGCTGGCGTAGGGTGACAGATACTATACATGCATCAGTTTGAAGATACCTTAATACCAATTCCCTCTTTGTCCAGCTGACGTGTGACTATCCACTAAATATCGTGCACATTTATGCCCAGTTTTCTGGGAACAATCATAATGATTTCATTCTGCAAAAGACTACCTAGAGCCTCCATGACAACAGAGAGGGTGGCCACTGAAGAACAAGAGAAATCCTTTGACGGTATGGTTCACAACACCATTGTACGACCGATGTACATGTGGGTAGCATTCAGGTAATGAAAACCTGCGTGCCAAATACTGTGTGGTATTTCTGATAATTACTATGTTTCATCTACCTGGACTGCTGTGGAAGTGATTTGTCACAGCATGTTTACCTGACGAGATTCATAGCTTCATTATTATTAGGGCCCAGCCCTTACCTTCAGTCATAAAAAGCAGGGGAGAAATAGAAGGATGAAGAAAAGGAAGAAAGGAAGCAAAAAACTCATACCCTTTATATCTAGCTGTCCACAATGGACTCAACCAATTGCATTGCCAGTAAATGCAACCCAATTTCCTGTTCACCAACAATTCCACATCTTCCTTTCTGTCATTGCTTACATTGCAAAGGTAGTGCCCACCAAAAAATAAATATTCCATACCAAATATACAAATTTAACTATGCCATTCTGCATTCAGGTGTCAACTAATCAGCCTGTGCAGCTTCCATTTTTCCTACCTTCCGTGTGCTTTATCCTACCCTGCTGCTGTGATGTAATGTGAGCCCAGTGGCTGCAGCATGGCTGTGGAGGACTGCTGAATCTCTGTAAGAATCTGTGGTTGGACTTGCAGGATGCCATGGGGCAGCTCTGGGATCAGACGGCCTGACTCCGGATTCTACCACCTCAGCATCAGTAGCAGCTCACTGGCTGACCTGCGTGAGAATAGACAGTAGGTTTGAGCTGTACTCCCCTGGGGCATGCAACGACCATGCTCGTAATGTGATGGAGAACAGATTGCACAACTGTCATAATACCCCAGAAGCTGCTTTGAAATCTGGTACCTGCAATTATGATAACAAAGTGTGGAGCTGGAGGAACACAGCAGGCCAGGCAGCATCAGGGGAGCAGGAAAGCTGACATTTCGGGTCGGGACCATTCCCAACCCGAAACGTCAGCTTTCCTGTTCCTCTAATACTGCCTGGCCTGCTGTGTTCCTCCAGCTCCATACTTTGTTATCTCTGACTCCAGTATCTGCAGTTCTTGCTATATGCAGTTATGATGGCAAGATTCTCAATTCTCATGATAGCTGTAATAAGCTTGGTTTCATGAAAGCAGTCTGAGCTTGTACAGCAGCAAGCTGAACTCAGAGTGCTTTCCAGTGCAGTTTCCAGGTGTGGAGGGTTCTGTTTGGGCAGCAATGGAAACTACCACCAGATACTGCATCAGAGAGTTTGCAAATGGGCTAATGGACTGGGTCATCACTTCCAAACTGAAAAAGATGGGCTCCATGCCCTGTATAATGCCCTGTGGCAAATTGGTCCCACACTCTATACTCCCCAATGTTAACTGCAAGCTTTCTGACAAACTTATTAACATCTCAATCATTTCATTGTGTATACGCCTTGGTCTTCTTCTGTAGGCCACCACACTGAAGTTCTCCTCAAGCCTTCTCTTCAGTGAGCTGGCACCCATGATGCCCTTGTGTGCATCATGGTCCTTTAGGCCTGGTGTCTCAGCACATGTAAATCCCACCTGGAAGGTGTCCTGTGAAGTACATTGTGTGACAACATTCAAGCTGAATACGTTGGTTCTTCATCACTGATGTCTTCTTGCTCTTCCATCTTTTGCCCTTCCATTCCTTCCTGACCAGGTTGATGTTCTGAACGAAGAGAGGCAGAGGACACGGAGAAAAGCAAGAGAGTTCAAAAAAGATATGGGAAGAGGGAATTAGGATGTAAGGGGAATTAGATACATGAGAATATTGTTATCTTTAATGGCTTCAGTCCTGTTCCTGATTACTATCTCAGCCATGGCTACTTCAATGATAATCTCTTCCATGGGGGTAAGGTGCTGTAACTGTACCTGCCACCAGTTGATAAAATTCTGCTGCCTCTGGTTATGCATCACCTTATCTGGCACGAGAACAGGAACTGTACCAAAGTGAGGGGTGCAATCTGTCTGAGCTTTGAAGCTGTCAAAATATTACATGTATGTGCACCTCTCTCCTTGGAACCAAAATAGCACTGTTGTCCATTTGTATCCTTTCTGACTTTAATCTATTTGCACAAGGGATTTGATATTTATTCTGAGATATTAATTGTGTTTCATGTCAATTTTTGTTTTTGTTTTCTGGTAATTTGTATTCAGGGCTCAATATTGAGATGCAACATTTAATAGCCAACTTCCATTTGTAAATCGCTAACTTACTCAACCACAGACAAAGAAAACAGACCAGCCCTCTGGGAAGGAGCGATTTTGCCAGGATCTATTGGTTTCCTGGGAAGTAGGCAAATGTTATGTTTCACACCCATGAGCTGGACCAATGTAGACAGAGATTAGACAACAAAACCTTCCTCCTTCTCTCAGTTCTGCCTCAAGTGCACATCGATTGGAAGGGATTTATGTATTCCTGCACCACATGCCCGTTGAAACCTTCCACTTCCCCAGGGTACCTATAAACTGCACATGTTTTCTTCTTACCATTTAGGACACACTCAGCTCCATTGTTGTTCTGCCTCCTTCTCAGTCCAGTTCAATGGAAAGAAAAGAACTAAAGAAGTCTTCTGACATTAAGGGGGAATTCAATTATAGTTACAGAAGAGTCTTATTTTCAAACATTCAAATTGCCAAGGCCAAAATATTTACTTTAGTGAAAATTACGACTTTGGGAAATAGAACATCACAAACCAGTAAACAAACCGAGATAATCATCTATTTAACAGTTTAAGGGTAAGACTCTGAAGTGCAGACATTATGCACCATTACAATCGGTGATTCTGTGAACTCCAGTATTCTAGCAATCTGACTTAAATGTCCGTTTGTAAAATTCAGGTTAATTTGTAATTTCCTCCCCCTACACTTGCTTGTGAAATGTGCTAAGAAATTTCTGATAGGAATCGTGCAGGCAGGATTAGGGGTGGTCAGAGAGACTTAACTCGGGGTGTATCACTGGATTGAACATCTGTCTCCTGCCCAAACCCGTGGCCCACAAGGAAACAGGAAAAATCAGAAATTTGCCAAATTTCTATCCCAACAATCAACACTGCAGAGTTTAACCTACAAGTCCAACAGGAGGTTGGCCTTATTTCTATGAACTGTATTTTAATAGCAGACTGTCTCCGTTCAGACATAACTGGAATTAGGTTTCCAATTGCACTGGAAACTATCTATATGTTCAGCCAGTATTTGCAAGGCTAGACGTGGCTGATCCCATTACCTTTCTATCATTTGGCTGTCAAGCGAGATACTTCTGTGGAATACCCTTCGCTCCCTTTTGTATTTGCCTTGCTATTGTGGATACTCATATCAAATGACCCCTGAAAATCAGGAAAATTAATGTTAGATAACAAGGTGTAGAGCTGGATGAACACAGCAGGCCAAACAGCATCAGAGGAGCAGGAAGGCTGACGTTTCGGGCGTAGACCCTTCTTCAGAAATGGGGGAGGGGAAGGGGGTTCTGAAATAAATAGGGAGAGAGGGGGAGGTGGACAGAAGATGGATAGAGGAGAAGATAGGTGGAGAGGAGACAGACAGGTCAAAGAGACGGGGATTGAGCCAGTAAACGTGAGTGTAGGTGGGGAGTTAGGGAGGAGATAGGTCAGTCCAGGGAGGACGGACAGGTCAAGGGGGCGGGATGAAGTTAGTAGGTAGGAGATGGGGGTGCGGCTTGAGGTGGGAGGAGGGGATAGGTGGGAGGAAGGACAGGTTAGGGAGGCGGGGACGAGCTGGGCTGGTTTTGGGATGCGGTAGGGGGAGGGGAGATTTTGAAGCTTGTGAAGTCCACATTAATACCACTGGGCTGCAGGGTTCCCAAGCGGAATATGAGTTGCTGTTCCTACAACCTTCGGGTGGCATCGTTGCGGCACTGCAGGAGGCCCAGGATGGACATGTTGTCTGAGGAATGGGAGGGGGAGTTGAAATGGTTCGCGACTGGGAGGTGCAATTGTTTAGTGTGAACCGAGCGTAGTTGTTGGAAGTGGGTTAATCGAGTCCAGTTCATCCACTCAGATTGCTGCTTCACTTTATTTGTGCCTATCTTTAATCACTGCAATATAATTAGTAGTCTATTTCATGAGTCAGTGAAAACAATGCTCTCCATGCTAACCAGGAAATACGGTGCATTAATTATTTAGTAATGTATCATTTTTTAATTACATTTGAAGTAAATTTTCTCCCAAGGTGTATTCATTTTGCAGGTTTAAAAAAGACTTAGCCTTAATCTGGGAAACTGTACCTCTGAAGTGAAATACAGTGAAGTCACCTCCTCCAGATAAGCTTACTCCTGTTCACACTCATGTCAATCTACATTTACACTATAACTGCAGTGACAATACAAAATGAAATTGCTTCACGCTGACATGCCAATTAAGTTTACTGTTGAATTCTTATTCCTCATACTTCCAAAATAATATCATTAACATTTGACCACCTTGGCTAATTTTGGCATTATTCAATCTTTGCATTTTGACCATGTTGATGATTTATAGAAAAGTTCAAAAAGTAACCAAATATTACATTGATGTGAGTGAGCATTTATCGTAGTGAATTCTGGCAACAAAATGATTACGGCAATTCTTGGAGTTACTTTTCCACTAGGTATACTGTTACATTCCCTGAAAGAGTACAGAATGCAAAACAGTAGTCTGTTTCAAATTCAACAGATAACATTTTAATTTCATCTTAGTAAGTTTCAAGTGCACAAAATTAATGAGAGTGGATTTTATTCATTTAAAAAAAAAAAGCAGATCTTCCTGTTCCTCAGGGACAGCTTCGGCAATATTAAATGGATCACAACTGACAATCTTGAAAGATTTTGCAGGTTTTATTTCTAGAACTAATACATCAAATAACAATAATACAGGGCCACTTGCAAGCTATGGACGTAATGAATTGAAAATCTTCAGAAACTGGGCAATTCTCTGTATACCCATAATGTTTTTCTGGTTCTGAATAGCTACACGTAGGATCTGTTAAGTTTACGTTAACTTATTAACTGGTGCCTCACAGCGCCAGGGACCTGTGTTCGATTCCAGCCTCAGGTCACTGTATGTGTGGAGTTTGCACATTGTCTCCATGTCTGTGTGGGTTTCCTCTGGGCGATCCTGTTTCCTCCCACAGTCCAAAGATGTGCAGATTAGGAGGATTGGCCACAGTAAATTGCCCATAGTGTCCAGGAATGTGTAGGCTAGGTACAGGGATAGGGTAGGATGGTGGGTCTGAGTGGGATGCTTTTCAGAGGTTGATTGTGGACTCAATGGGCTGACAGGCCTGCTTCTACACTGTAGGGATTCTATTCTATTCTTATGCCTACCCCGGTAACTCTGTGTTTGAAATAGCCATTTGTAGCTGCCCTATGCCGTCTGCTCTTCATGTGGCTTTTGACCAACTACAAACTATGCAGCCACTGACTCCTTGGCTGTGTCACTCATTTTCAAAACTGTGAGGGTGTAAGCTTAAAATGCTTGAATTTTCTGGTTGTCATAGCCATGTGGCTAAGAGCTGGGATGAGAAATCTAGAACTTGGATACTTGGTATTGCCAGATCTGTGGCATGAAGTACAAGCTTCTAGTAAACTCTCAAATCAGGCAAAAGTGTTTGATACAAGTGGGAGCTTCACTTAATATTAAAATAAATTTGAATCAAACATAGCTGTTTTAAGATAGGGTTATGTTTTGTTCAGGGCAAGCTTCAGATGGGTTTCAGGGTTCTGATGTCATAAGACATAGGAGGAGCATTAGGCTCTTTGGCCCACTGATTCTGCTCTGCCATTCAATCATGGCTGATATGTTTCTTAACCCAATTCTCCTACCTTATCCCCATAACCTTTGACATCCTTACTGAACAGAAACCTATCAACCTCTGTCTTAAATACATACAATGTCATGACCTTCATAGCTTTCAATATGTTCCACAAATTCACCACCCGCTGGCTGAAGAAATTCATCCTCTTCTCAGTTCTAAAGGGTCATCTCTTCACTTTGAGGTTGTGCCCTTGCGTCCTCGTCTCTCCAACTAGTGGAAAGATTGTCTTCACCTCCACTCTGACCATGCCTCTAAGTATTCTGTAAATTTAAATCAGATTCCCCTTCATCCTTCTAAACCCCACCGAGTACAGACCCAGAGTCCTCAGCCATAAGGAAGCCGTGCTACTTGCTAATCATGGAGTTAGTCCGTCAATTTTACTGCAGGCCAATTCCTGATGCTGTTCATGATAGGGACCAAAAGATTTCTAGGTACTTACGAGAGCCAGGAATATGGGGCTAATGTGGGAAATTGGCATTGAGGTAGATGATCAGCTGTGATCTAGTCAAATGGCAGTAGAGGTTCAAAGACTATATGGCCTACTCCAGCTCCTTTGTTCCTCTGTGGAGGGCAGGTGCTCTACATTCAGTCTCCACGTTGGAAAACCTCCCGAGTAATGGGTCCACATTGAGCAGACATCCTGTCGGAACATTCCACTTTTCTCGTACACACTTGCCCCATATCCCAGGTTCCCCATCCTAGGCCAGGAATATTCTCAGTGCTTAAACACAGGAGAGTCTCGGGCCCTTCACAAAGCCATTTTTTATTTACTGCCTCTTGTCACATACATCAAGCCAGAAGCAAGTTTACAAATCTATCCTCTTCTATATTACAATGGATGGGATAGAATTGCCTACAGACATTCCTTTATATTCACAGCAATGGTCATACATTTTCTCAACAAAACATTTCGTCTGTGATGTTGAGATTAAATTTCCAATTGTTTATATGTCGAAGAATGCCTGTTTTTCTCAATGATTAGAGACAAGCTAATGTAACTCTTTTAATGGATAACTGTGAAATGTATGACTCTCAATTTATAATGTTGTTAGTTAATTTGAAGTTATGGAATAAAACAGACATTTACTAATTTAAAATTCACAAGGTAATTTTATCTCCATACATGAACGCTATGCAATCAAAGATCTTTTTGCAATCAATAAAAGAAACTCTTTTACAACAATTACCAAAATTGGTGTGAGTCTTACAGCGGTTAATAACAATGTAAAAATTTTATTGCAAGCATAAAATGACCTGGAAATCGGCTCTGCTACCAACTAAAGTGGCTTTTTTTAAATTACATTGATTATATTCTTCAATTTCAGTTGAACGTGGCTACAGAAATCATTTGAGCTCTTTATCTGCATCATGCTTTTAGGATTTGCCTTTTCCTTAACAGCAACTTTTTGTAAAGTAAATTGAGTAAACACAATCTGAATCTGTAAAATGCAACTAATAAGACTGCCGTCATAAGACTGCTGTCGCTAATCGCATTAGCACTACGGTTCGAACAAAGTGCACAAACAGAATTCCAAACTGATAGTATGTGGAACAAGGAAAGTTCATGCAAATACCCAAAGACTAGATTCCTTTAGGAAAGCATGTGTTTCTAGTGGGATGAGATCTTTCACTTTTCCAACCAAAGAAGATCCTTTGCAACACTCCAGTCACTATGTATTTGGCAGTGGAGAGCAGATTAGCAGACAAATCTTTAGCAGAGAATTTGGGGCATTGCTATTCCATCCTGACAACTCAGGCTGTGTGCCTTTAAGGTTCAGTGGAAATGTTTCTACTGAGAACGTGGGCTCAGTACTTTCTCAAGGCCCCAAAACCTTCAAGGAGCATGACTACTGGATCCCAAGAAGAAGTTGTGACAGCCCAGCATTCCTTGAGGGCAAGCACCTCTGTTGCCCTTTATAAGCATCAATCTCACACTCAATTACTACAGTTACTTTACTTTGGATTCTTGATGGAATGAATATTGCTTCTGCCATGCAGTTAGTATAGCTACACTTTGCAGCAGTACTGGCTATGGAGCAAGGATCCAGAGTGTTGGACCCCTAAAATTCAACTCCTTACTCTTGGCCCGACATTAAAGTGTCTATATGAATTAGAAAATTTGTCACATACCAGCTGGCAAAATTTCTAGTTGTAGTGTTCTGTATTTTTTAGTTGCTTGTTAACGCTGAACACACATAGGTACAAAAGTTCTTGTATTTGAAAGGATGAGAAATAAATCACTTTGGCTTTTTTTTTGTTTAAGCTACACTCTTTTGGAAATTTACATTTGTTGTTATGCACACAGAAATGTTTGAAGGATTTTTTGAGGAGCAGCATGCTGTCTTAAGGCTAGGGTTCATTTTTAAAACCAAAATCAATTGTTTTCAATTGAAAAAAAATGCTGCATCCTTTATAAGTTTATTTCATTTTATAGAGTATATAGCAGTGGACACAAGCCATTCTTCTGTTTTAGGTGATCAGGTAATTGTTTCTGAGGCTTTTCATAATATTGAAGTCTAGGCAGCCCAGTTTTTTTTGCATTTGTATTTCTTTTCTTGGCTTGTCCACTTTGACATTTTTGTATCTGAAGGGTTTAGAGAGATTTTATTGTGGGAAGCTTTCAAGTCTGTCAGCTAATTGATCAATGAACTCTATGAAAACACGAACTATTAATGCAAAATTTGGTTATATACTAGTTAAAGGAACCTAATAGCTGACATCCAAGTCTCCATGAATCTTAAGAATATGTTGATCTAATGCAAATAACAGGGAACATACGGTAATTGTTCAACATCCCTCACACCTTTACAAATGACACAAGCAATGAGTAACGGAAAGGACGTGTGTTGGCTAGAGTTTTGTGGTGCAGTTGCCACTGTATTAAAAAAAATCTTGCATTGATATAGCACCTTTCATGACCTCAGGATGGCCTCATGTGCATTACAGTCAATGAAGTATTTTTGAAGTGGAATCACTGTTCCATTGCACAATATCAGGTGTCCCCTTAATTGGTACTCAGAGATAGTTATTTTTAAGGGGGAAATCCACTGTGATATACCATATGGAACATTAGGCAAAGAAACACTGACTCAACTAGTACTCAGCGTCTGCTGTTCCAGGCATTGAACTTAACCTGCAGGCAACTTTATATACAGAATTGACGCTGACGCACTGACTACTTGTACTTAATCACATATTTGTGAATAGTTCTTATTTACTTACTGGTTCTGTGAAGGTTAACCACTTCATCAGAAAGTACAGACTACAGTTAAGTTAAATACTTAAAAATATTGCAAGGATGGTACATATAGATGAAGTAAACATCAAAAGCCAAACAATTTAATTTCACAATCTTTAAGTCCTAAAACTAAATTTGTTTGTAAATGGTCTGAACGTAGAACCAGGAAAACCTAAAGTGGATTCTTCTGGCTCCTCGATAATTGAACCAGCCAATGCTGAGCTTAGCCAGAGTCCTGATCGACCAAGAGCTCAAATTTCGTGTGACCCTCTTCTGACTTAGTTCAGCCTGGCAGCTCACGGTTACTGTTGAGCATACACTCAACCTTGGTTGCAGACTAAATTAATAATAAATTCATTTAGCTGTTACTACATCTTCAATTGAAGGGCTATAACACCTGATGCTCAGGTTTATGTTTTGTACACACATTCAATGATCATTACTGAAAATGGGATGGACAAATGGTGATTTGCAGTTTCTGCCCAAAAGAGACAAGAGCTCAGTGAAATGGCTGCACCATCTGTCCAAAGCCATATTCTTTTACAAGGGCAGGAGATCAGCCAGCTGTCTGCTCCTCTTCACGGCAGTAAAAGAAAAAATAGGGTTGGATCTCTTTGGTGGAGCAACCAGCCTCCCAGTGTGACATTCTGCCACCCCACCCCTCAATCTGTTCCTTGAGGCCTCGTAAAATCCCAGGCAAGGCTTCAGCTTGATGACCTCTAAAAGGAATGTTGCGTTATTTTATGGTAGTTCATGCCTGTGAGCATGACAGTCACCTGACCCATGATTGTGTGGTTGGTTAACTGGTTACATGAGGCAGAGAAAGACGGAAGTAAAAAACAAAACTGCAAATCCTGGAAAATAAACAAAGAAAATGCAAAAAATAGCAAGTTAGTTGACAAAATGGGCAAGTAAGTTAATGGTCTGGATTTTCCAATGGGCACAAGACCCTATAATTCAACCTCAACCTCCAACATCTCCCAATGACCTTGACAATCTCCTCATGACCTCCATAAAGACCTCATGACTTCCAAAACCTTCCATCCATATCCACGACCATACCTACTTGCCTCCATGATCTCCCAGTGATCTCCTTAATCTCTCTCAATGTTACCTCCCCCTTTACCTCCATAATTTATTACCCTCAAGGATCTATTCCCTATTCCTTTATGTTAGCCCTTCTCAACTGTTTCTTTTCCTCCTCCCACCCTCTTCTGATCTCTTGCCCCAGGTTATAGGCTGATGGCACAGGTCATCTTGCTTGTTAGCTTGGCTGTTGGATGGCAAGCCTAGAAAAAGTATTTCAGCAGGAATTCAGGTTTTCCAAGCCAGAAATCCTCCATGTGCCAAATCACCCTGCTACTCCCGTGGCCCACATTTAAATGTGAGGATCATTATCTGCAGTGGAAAGGAGTTAGTTCCATTATAATGACAAGTGTCTGACATTCATTCCTAGAGGTGAATCAACCGTCCTGACAAGAGCACAAGGATTATTCTTATGTTTTGTTTTGGCTGAGTCTGAATTGCATTGAGTTTTTTGGAGGGTTCGTTGCTAGAGAGTCCTATCGGACTTTTGGGCCCCACCTTAGAAAACTCAGCTCATTAATTGCCTATTGCACCCCTAAGGTATCCATCACATCTGATTTCTGCCCTATCCTACTGTGCTCTGTTCCTGGAACAACTCACGATTCATCGGATATCCTGGAGTTCACAAACACCACTAGTGCCCATGCTTTTTTTAAAAGCCTGCTGTGCACCTGGCCAAGCACTACCGGTCCAGAGCCACCATACATGGCTGTTGATGTTTGCCTTGAACAGGGATTCAGGAGGATAGCTGCGCTGCATGGGCAGGATTCATGAAGGTACTGCTGGTTGGGGTGGTGCACAGGAAGTGGATTTCCTCCTCCCTCAGTGACCAGCAGTGCAAGCCATGACACCGAGCCATAGCCATGACAGCCTGATCTAAAGTTGCCATCTGGGTTAAAGCAGGCTCCAACATCTGGAGGAATGCCCAGAATTGTTGGAAACAGATTATATCCTTCTCCACTCACCAGGCCCTCCACCCTGAGTAATTAAGTTCAACCATCTTATCTCTAGTACTCACACACTCTCTATTTCTGCTACTGCACCTACATCCCACCAAGGCTCATGCTCTCACTATTGCCTACAACATCTCTACTTGCTCACAGTCCCCCAAACCCTTACATTGATAACCCTGCATGCCCTCTGTGCCACCCACACACTCGCCCAAGGACATTTTCCCACCAGCCCCAACAGTAATAGCCATGCTGCTCACTTTCACCTCCCACAATGACTGCTTCTGTCTCTTTCCGTGAGGAAAACAGCTCACAGTTGGGCAGAAGGATTCAAGACAGGTGATGTGTTCCCCATTATTCAGCTCCACACTTCTTCCACAAGCAGGATCCTGGATTGGTATCAGAAGTTGCCCTTGGCATATTCTGCGGTGTTCCCCTGGGCAAAGGCTGTCCCCCTTAATTGGACTGAGGTCTACTGACAACCATGACAAATTTCTTGGCATTGTGTCTGTGCTAAATAGACATGGCAAGACAGCAGTATGTGAGCTTTTAGAATCTCTGGTAGAGAGAGCAAAGTACAAGAAGGAGAAGGTAGTGCAATAGAAGCCAGGAATGCTGTGCATGTGCAGGTAGGTGGTAAGTAAGTGAGTGAGTGCCATAAGACCAAACCAAGAGCCTGGTGAGAGAGCCTGCTCCAGCCCATGAGCTGGGTGTCCACTGTCTTAGATGCAGTGTAACAATGATAATTGCTGGAGTAGCCCAGAGTGCAATATTGAAATGAAGAATTTACTGTAAGTGGATCGGAGATGTGCCGTGAGCGCTCTTAGAGACTGGCACAAATTGGAGGCCAATGCCATGGATGTTGGTGATGTGGTTGGTGCCCACAGAGCATGCCCTGAAACATTGGTGGCTGGTTTCTAACATGAAAGTCACTTGGAGCAAGCAGTCTGCAAAATCTGCCAGGGGCTCACACTTGCATCATTGTTCTCCCAACACGTTCCTTATTTTACCTAATCTACCTATCATTACCTAATCTCACCTCATTAATATGCTGGCTCACAAATTCCCATCCACCATATCAATACCAGAATTCTTGATCTGAACGTCTGGGCAGGTACCTGACCACTCTAGCTCACTGCTTGCTCCTCCAAACCCTCTACCTTGGACACCTGGCCACAACAGCTCGTACTACATCCCATTGGAAGTGACCACATGAACGCAACGTCCACGGATGATGGCGTCTAACACTTGGAGCTTCATTACACATTCCTGGAGCATTTTTAATCCATTTAGAATACAGTTCTGTAGTTCAATGCTGCACTTTGGAACACACCAGCACCTTTCATTGCAATGCTGCTGCAAAGACACTGTGCCTGCAGGGTCAGGCACCCAGTTCACGGGCCAGAAAAACGGAAGTTGCTGGAAAAGCTCAGCAGGTCTGGCAGCATCTGTGAAGGAAAAAAGTCAGAGTTAATGTTTCAGGTCCGGTCTTCACTGAGATGTAGGGAATCAATTTACTTTCAAAAGGAAGAAGTGAGAAAGGTGAAATATTTCAATTCTAGTTTTGTTGGAGAAAAGGAAATGATATTAACTCTGTACTGGACATTGTTTATGTTACAGTTGAAGTCTTTATGTCTTTCTTGCCATCCCATTTCTGTTAAGCAAAGACTTAAAATATGGTCTTGTAAAGTGAAGACTTACCAGGAATGAGAACCAACAGAAATAGAGTTGTAAAGTCACGGAAGTTTACAGCGGAAACAGGCCCTTCGACCCAACTTGTCCATGCCACCTAGTTTTCACAATTAATCTAATCCCATTCGCCTGTGTTTGGTCCATATCCCTCCATACTTAACCCATCCATGTACCTGTCCAAATGTTTCTTAAATGACAAAATTGTACTCACCTCCACCATGACCTTTGACAATCGTTTCCGACACTCACCACCCTCTGTGTGAAAAATTTGCTCCCTCGACCCTTTTGTATCTCTCCCCTCTCACCTTAAACCTAGGTCCTTTAGTTTTAGACTCCCCTACCATGGGGAACAGCTGTTGGCTATTCCCTTATCTGTGCCTGCCATAATTTTATAGACTTCTATAAGATCATCCCTCAGTCTCCTGTGCTGCAGGGAAAAGGTTCCTAGCCTATCCACCTTCTTAAACTGGAATTGAGAGGAATATATTGGAGAACCTTGGAATTTGACAGCTTACAACATGTTCTCAGTTCTGAGTGACCTATCTAGAGGCATGGACTAACTAGCACAGCAAGCTGCTTAGCAGTGTCAGTGAGCTAATTCGCCTTTATTAAGTATCCAGTTGGGGATTAATTGATAATGCTACTGGGATATTCCCAACAGTATGGATGGATGCTCCATTGAGACCAATACCCAGATGTTGCATAGTGGCCACCTCCTCGTATCAGACCTGGAAACCAGTGAGGTCCTATTCAATCACCGTGCCCTGAGTGCCGGTGGCCAGAGCTGCGGGTCATGCTGCGGAAGGTCTCGGTCTCCAGAATGGTGATCCAACAGCAGTGGCTCCATTTAATTTCTGCAATTTCCTAAATCTTCCGAGAGTGCCTCTAAATAGGGCTCTGGGAGGTGGCTTCCTCATTGGCCATCTCTGGGATGTACCGCCACAGCCAGTTGCAGGTTCCTGTCCAGGAATTGAGCCTGATGTCAATCTCAGTGAAGTCAAGTGCTAGCAAGGAGACATCGACACATTGTTAGAATGAAGTAGGAATGCTTGAAGAAATAGTCTTCGCTTAGAGTTTTTAGAACACAGAAAGGTACAATTTATAGGGTGCTTCCCAAATCTCTCATTTACGGTGTTGTTTCAGGAATGCTGCTGTAGTTATAAAAGAATGTCCATGGAAATTATACCCTGGAAGGATTCAGTACAAATAGTGATTGAAACAAACTCTCTATAACTTAAAAAGAAAACTGGATTAAAGCAGATAGTTCCAGTTAAAGCTAAAACATAGAATAGTGGAGAAACTTAGCAGGTTTGGCAGCATTTGTAGAGAGAAAAACAGAGTCCATTTTGAGCCCATCGACCGTCCATGAGAAGTCTAGTCCTCATTCAAGACCTAGCATTTGCATCCAAACAATCCACACATGACTGCTTTAATTTAATTGATTTTAACCTCATCCAAAGGGCTGCACTTTAACATAAACAGGCATTTCACATTGTAAAATAGGGAAAGTCTCATCAACTCAAAGGGAATTACGCAGATTGTAACAGCCAGTGGACAGAGATGTACTGTTCATGCTATGTTTGTAAGAACAAAAAACAAACAGTGGAATTAACAAGAAACTTCTAAAATTATTGCCAGTATGACAAATATAATCTGAGAGTGGTGTCACCTACACTGTAACCATCAAGCTGTTGCTGCCTAAGGACTCAGGGATAATAAAAGGGGTCATCTTATTTGAAACGGTAATAGAGAATAACAATATATTTTCAGTTTTGCAGCAGAATAGTTCTTGTGTCATATCTTTTTGTCAACTGAAGGATAATATTGACAATATCCATGAGAAACTCCATACATGCAGGATAATATTTTGGTGTTACTGAAGCATTGTTGTTTGTGGTTCGAATACATTTTAAAATTTTGGCTGTTCGTGAGTTCATTAACCTCACAATTTTCACTTTGGTGAGTAGAAAATCACGTGAATCTTGAATTAATTTCCAGATATGTAACCTTTCTGCAAGCAGCTCTGCACTGGGCATGCTCAGGGCAAATACCTGCCCTTTATATTTTGAAGCTAGTGTTTATGTGCAATAACAAAGGAGCTTTAAAGTCTGGTTATGGGATGCAGTGGTATGTTTCATCCTCTCCAGCTAAATGATAGCTTTTGCCAGCCAGTTCACACTCCACAAAGGCCCAAGTCAGGTTTTCTGCTTCAATCCAGAAATGGTAGCTAATGTTGGGACTGCATCCAGACGTGGACCTTGAGGAGCCAGATGCAAGGTGAGTACTAGGGATTGGGGGAATTTCCCTTGCTGACTTGGCACCCTATCCACCTGGCACGCTACCATGTCCTGACCCATCTGGCTATGTCCAATCCTGGCATTCTAACCTCACACTTACCTTATATGCTTACACTTTGACATCAGCTGTCAGAATGGCTGTCTGTGATTCTGGATTTTAAATTTGATTTGATTTGATTTATTATTGTCAAATGTACCAACGTACAGTGAAAAGTATTGTTTTGCATGCAATACAGGCAAGTCAAACTATACAAAGTGCCTCAGGGTAATAGAACAGAGTTCAGAAACACAGAATACACTGTCACAGCTGCAAGAAAGGTGCAAAGAGAGCTTCACATTAAAATTTGAGGATTAAATTTCAGAATGCAGCACCTGACTGCTATAAAAAGGGGCTACAGTCTTCCTTCCGCGTTACAGGGAACCAGCCTGTATGGAACTTTGGCTCCACATTCCAGAGCGAGTCCTGTTTGGACTCCTGTCAGAAATGTGGAGCTTTTCTGTGATGTGAAACAAGGAGAGAGTTGGCAATTTGCCCCTTAAGATGTTGAACTGGTTAGTTGTTATTTTGAAAGCAAAACATTTATCCCGAAATTAATGTCTTGTATACATTTGGGAGAGGGTGGTAGTGGTGCCAGTGTTGGGGAAACTTCTGGGGCACATGGCATAATGTGGAAGAAGAAAGAACTTCCAAAGGATAGACTGGGAGTTGTGTGAACAATGTGACTTTGGGCATTCTGTTGTCCCTTCTCCCAAGCAGTTAGGCATCTACTAAATCCTTTGTTCCTTCAGGCTGTTTTCCTCACCTCATGGGGATGGAAGAGCCAGAAAAACAAGGGGGAGTCACATTGGGACAGCTCCCTGACACATTCCTGTGGGTGGTGTTGAAAGTCAGTAGACTGTTTCAACAAGGCAGACAGCCAATTATGCTACCAAATGATCCAAGTGAGAGCTGTTTTCCAATAGCGATTGAATGTATCCACTGTCGGAGCAGCATGCAGTTTGTGCGGAGCACACAAGCTCTCTACAGATGGGGTCTTGGTCACATTCCAAGCCACGGGAATATCGGAGCCAGACTCTCTATATCATAATAAGATGCCACTGAGACAAACATCTGCAAGGTTTCGTCAAACGAATCCTGTGAAGGATTGTCCTGTGCACCCCAATGGTCCTATCAGCTGTGGGCCTCTTCAATAGAACTTCTGTAGACAGATGTCACAGTGGGCTTTCTGGATCCCTGTTCTACCTGTTATTGTCAATTGGCTCTTTTTTAATTGTCTGCCTCCAGGAAGATCATAGCCAACAATCCGCTCCAGTCACTTACAGGTTCCCAACTCACAATTAAGGCTAGAGATAACAAGCATGGGGCTGGATGAACACAGCAGGATGTTAGCATCATAGGAGCAGGAAAACTTGACGTTTCGGGCCTAGACCCTTCATCAGAAATGGGGGAAGGGAAGAGGGTTCTGAAATAAATAGGGAGAGAGGGGGAGGCGGATAGAGGATGGATAGAGGAGAGGATAGGTGGAGAGGAGGCAGACAAGTCAAAGAGGTGGGGATGGAGCCAGTAAAGGTGAGTGTAGGTAGGGGGGTAGGGAGGAGATAGGTCAGTCCAGGGAGGACGGACAGGTCAAGGGGGCGGGATGATGTTAGTAGATAGGAGATGGGGGTGTGGCTTAAGGTGAGAGGAAAAACAGGTTAGGGAGGCGGGGACGAGCTGGGCTGGTTTTGGGATGCGGTTGGGGGAGGGGAGATTTTGAAGCTTGTGAAATCCACATTGATGCCATTGGGCTGCAGGGTTCCCAGGCTGAATATGATTTGCTGTTTCCACATTGATGCCATTGGGCTGCAGGGTTTCCACATTGATGCCATTGGGCTGCAGGGTTTCCACATTGACGCCATTGGGCATAATTAAGGCTGATGTTAGGATAACAAGCAACTGAGAACGTCTGGCGCCTCAAATCATATGTCATTCACTGTCCTTTCCCAGTTATCTGTTGTTCACCCCTTCTCTTTTTATCTCTTACATCTTTTTTTCATTTAACTAAACTTAATTCACTTTCTCAAAGTGAGAGAACGCAAAGTTAAAGCTGCACTGGCAGGGTGTGCTGTATTTTTGTCTCAACTTTTCAGACACAAGCATAGTTGACATTGGTGCTTTACAATACAATGTAAACATTAACTCAGTATATCCTTTGAAATGTGTCTAACACTTCAAAGTAATTTGAAGAAGAGCTGCTGGACACAAAACGTATTCAATCAGAATAGTTACTTTAATAGATAACAAGGTGTGGAGCTGGATGTACACAGCAGGTCAAGCAGCATCACAGGAGCAGGAAAGCTTGACGTTTCGGGCCGAGACCCTTCATCAGAAATGGGGGAGGGGAAGAGGGTTCTGAAATAAACAGGGAGAGAGGGGGAGGCAGATAGAAGATGGATAGAGGAGAGGATAGGTGGAGAGGAGGCAGACAAGTCAAAGAGGTGGGGATGGAGCCAGTAAAGGTGAGTGTAGGTGGGGGGAGGTAGGGAGGAGATAGGTCAGTCCAGGGAGGACGGACAGGATGAGGTTAGTAGATAGGAGATGGGGGTGGGGCTTGAGGTGGGAGGAGGGGATAGGTGAGAGGAAGAACAGGTTAGGGAGGCGGGGATGAGCTGGGCTGGTTTTGGGATGCGGTTGAGGGAGGGGAGATTTTGAAGCTTGTGAAATCCACATTGATACCATTGGGCCGCAGGGTTCCCAGGCTGAATATAGTCTCTTTCACTAGAGAGAGACAGCTGGTGGTGGTTTAACCTCAGTGTCACCATGCCCCAGGCAAGGTGAGAGATTGAGAAGGAGAGTCCTTCATGGTAATCTCAACCAGTAGTGGGAATTGAACCACCACTTTTGACATCACTGTGCATTGTAAACCTGCTAACCTGCAAACTGAGCTAAACCAACCTCCAACTTTGTCTCCTACCTACCAGCCTCATCCCGCCTCCTTGACCTTTCCATCTTCCCTCGACTGACCAACCCCCATCCCAACTCCCCATCTACATAGATAACAAGCATGGGGCTGGATGAACACAGCAGGTCAAGCAGCATCATAGGAGCAGGAAAACTTGACGTTTCGGGCCTAAACCCTTCATCACTCACCTTTACTGGCCTCATCCCCGCCTCCTTGACCTGTCCGTGTTCTCTCCACCTATCTGCTCCTTCATCTACCTTCCATCCCCCCCTCTAATATTTCAGAACCCCCTTCCCTACCCCCATTTCTGAAGAAGGGTCCAGACCCGAAATGTTAGCTTTCCTGTTCCTCTGATGCTGCCTGGCCTGCTGTGTTCATCCAGCTCTACACCTTGTTATCCCTTAATACTACTGATGTGTTTTGGAAAGATAGGTACATTGCACATGTTCAGACTACTCAATCTGAGTAGAGACCGCGTCACTGACAGCCTAAGTAACTGTGCCATGTCTGAGACCAGGCTGTATAAAGATGCTGAAGATATTCAAGTAAATGTGGCATTAAGAGGCATAAAAGACAATTCAATTGTTAATGTATTATCATGAAATGTTCTTTTTAAATCTTGATTAAACTGTTAATTTCAGCATTACACTTTTTGATTTCTGCCAAAAACTAGGGATAAACATGTTACAAAAAGAATTTTAAATAATTTGTGAGGAATGGCAGGCAGTGTTATGTGACAAAAGGTATGGAAGCTGTTACATGGGAAATCCCATTTAAACATTCTCTGCAGGCACACTTCAAGAAAATGCAACCACTTCTAATAATGTGAACTGCTATTACATGAACTTTTCAATAAAGTATGAGCACCCAACCACAACAACATTCCTAAACAAGCAATTACAACAATTCATAGATATCTTAATAATATCTAGAATATCTAATTGTAAACTTCCTCCTAATCTCATTCCTGGATCATCTATATTGCCTGTGCATTTTTTATTCATTCATGGGATGTGGACGTCATAGGCTAGGCCAGCATTTATTGTCCATCCCTAATTGCCCAGAGGGCAGTTAAGAGCCAACCCCATTGCTGTGGGATTGGAATCACCCATAAGTCAGACCAGGTGAAGATGGCAGATTTCTTTCCATGAAGAACATTAGTGAACAAGATGGGTTTTTCTTGACAATTGACAATGGTTTCATGGTCATCATTAAACTCTCAGTTGTAGATTTTTAATTGAATCCAAATTCCAACATCTGTCATGGCAGGATTTGAACCTGTGTGCCTGGATCGTAACTGGGATTTTTGGATTAAGTCTCCTACTTAGTATCAGTAGGTCATTGCCTTCTGCTAGTGACGGAATTAAAAATCAATCGACTTTGTAAAATGGGGAAATAGATTTTCAAACGTGCAATATAACTGATCAAAATATTATTGAATGTTTTAATTTATTATGATTAGTAGAACTGGTAAACATTAGATGCTTACAATCATGACAATTAGCAGAAAATTATAATACAGAATGACCTAACCGAGGGACGTTCTGCTAATGAGAGGATTCTTTGAATGGTTGTTTAGGCATCAATTCATTTTTATATACCCGTGGCATTTATTTAATTGGGGTGGCTAGTGAATGGAAATATATGTTCATCATCAAAATGCTCCCATTAAGAGGCTTCAACTGTACGAGAATCAACTCTCACCGACAAAGATACGTTGCATTACGTAACATAGGGAATTATGGTAATGAGGGTTGTTTGTTTCTCTGAATGACAGTGCCACTTCCTGTTCTTTGTCAAAACAAACCCTTTTCTTTTCTCATGACCTTTGGTGTGCACTGTTCGCCAGCGAGTTAGACACATGCTTGAATAAGTGTGTCACTCAAAGCCTCCCTGCAGACAACAGTGCTGTTCACCCATCTCTGGTACTGCACTGAATAAACTGAAAGTGTGTTTTATCTGAGCTGACAACATCAAGTCGAGCTAAATTACTCATGCAAATAGCAGTGGAATTTTATACCTACCTTTTTCCGAGAAACTTGTGTATCTTCGTATGATTTAGCACGCACTGTTTCTACAATCTAGTACCAAATGTAATAATTACAAAGTTGTGTGAAAAATCTCAACTTTTTAAAAATTGTAGAAATGCAAGCAAATTTTTAAATATATAGTGTGTGCATTAAATAATCATAATGCTATATTTGTAATTCTGTAATGAGTTGAATATTTGCATAAGTATATGAACTTTTCCATGCTTCCACTCTCTGAGGAAGAGTGGTGAATTGTCTCGCTCTCTACCAGTCAATTTTTCCTCCATGCCCTGGTAAAACTGTCACAAATTGTCCTGGTCAGAAAGACTGAGGAGTGATACCTCTTGAACTCAACTGACTCTTTTTGTAGAAAGGTTCACGATAACTCATTGATGGAATTTCTGGTGAAAATGAACTAAACTAGCCTTTTCTTTGAAGTTACGATACAGTACATGCAGCAAAAACTTGAATTTACATAACACTTTCAAAATAGGAAAATGGCTCAAGCCATTTCACAGAAGGCAGCCCTGAATATCAAAATTATGCCTTATAAAGGTGAATTGATGTCTCAGTCTGGCAGGAGTAATGAGCTGCTACAGGCAAATGCAACAGAAGTTTGTCTTTATTTCTGTTCATTTCTTCCATTCATTAAGATTAAAGGATCATGCACATTTCTCCATGTTGCAACACCCACATTTTTTGCTAAGCTTCTAACCCTGTAGAGATTCTCGATATTTAAAACAATGTTTCTGCCAACTCCTAAAGTAAAAGCAGCAAAGTATGAATTAGTCTTATACATTATTCTTCGCAAAAGGAAAATCGTCCAGCAGAATGCTTTTCAACCCTTAAGACTTGACTCACATTGCATCTGTCACATTGCAATTCGAACAAATAGAAGTGTTTTCCTTTTGCCATGTAGTTCTAATGTCGAAACCCCAGCAAACATGGCAGAATCTGAATGTGAATCTGGGATATTGCACATGATACAGTCAACTGGTGCAGCCATAGAAAAGACTGTGATTTGTAATTAATTCTCGTCTTCTGCTGCAGACTAAGATCTCCACATCTGTAACGGCAGATGCCTCTTTTCCCTGTGCAGCATACATATTCATGTTTGACAATTGCTAAGGAATATAGGCCATATGCGCAAAACCAAAGCTGGTTTCTGGCCTTTGGCATTCTTCACAATTACCAAGCTGCTCTCCCCTCCTCTGGGATACTATCCTCAAGTTGTGTTTAAGTATAAAGCTCTCATAACTCATCTGTTTAGTGCAGTCTTTGTGCTGTTTTATTTTATTTTCACAAAACACAATCAATGCCTAATGTTCTTGTATCACAGTCTTTTAATTTTAGAATGCACATGTGCTCCCACTCAACCTCAATTTTCAAGCAATAAGACTAGTGATCGATCATTTGCTTCACAGATTTTTAGCATAAAAATATTTCAGTTGCTTAAAGGAGCTAATCACCAATACCCTTTGATTAAAGTATAAAGCTCTCAAGTTTCACAGTATGTGTGTTGTGATGTGTTGTAAGTCTGCCCATGAAAGGCATTCATCATTTCACATCAATCTTCAAAAATGAAGGCAAAACAAATTCTTGACAGGTCAGTCTACATTTGTACAAATACCAGTTGATAAGCGAATTTAGTTGACATTAAACAAAGGGCAGAATGCTTTTACTACTGAATGCTTTTATTAAAGGCAATAGATTGTTAAACTAGTGGAAGCTTGTGAGCAGCTAATTAATTTAGTGAGTTATTATTCTGCAGGAAGAAATGCCATTGTATTCAATGTCATTCTCTTCATTATTCATTCGTGGGATGTGGGCTTACTGGCTGGGCCATCATTTATTGGCCATCCATAGTTACCCTGAAGGAGGTGAAAAGCTGCCTTCCCAAAACACCGTACACAACCAGACTAACAAAGCTGCTAAGGAGGAAGTTCCAGAGTTTCCACCCAGCAACATTGAAGGCATGATGGTATTGTTCCATGTGAGGACAACAAGTGGCCTGGAGGGGAACTTGCAGGTGGTAGTGCTCCTATGTATCTGCCACCCTTGTGCTTCTAAATGGTAGTGGTTGTGCATTTGAAAGGTACTGTGTAAGGAGCTTTAGTGAGCCTTAGTGCAGTGCCTCTTGTAGATTGTACATACTACTGCAACTGAGCATTGGAGTGGAAGGAGTGAATGTTTGTGGATGTGGTGCTAATCAAGCAGGGCGCTTTGTTTTGGGTGGGGTCAAGTTTCTTGGGTCTTGTTGGAGCTGCACTTATCCAGGCAAGTGAAGAGTAGTCCATTGCAGTGCAAACTTGTGCTGCCCAGGTTTTGTGGTTGTAGTGATGGTAAACTGTCAATGTTCACTGTTATTATTTTGAAACTGACACTGACTTCCAGAGTTTACACATGTGAAACTAAAGGAGAAAATACAAACATTGCTCTCAGGAATTGTCCATTCCTATGAAGGGTGTGTTGCTTAATTCCTCGCAAATGGAAATAAAATATAAATCATTGATTTGCCATGAACTTTTGCTTTTAATGCCACTAGTCTGACAGTAAAAACAGTTGAAAATGTATTCATAGAGTTGTGGTCGTAGAGTTATACAGTATGGAAACAAACCCTTTGGTCCAACCAGGCCATGCCAACCATAATTTTCTTTGTTGAATGAGGTCATAATTATTGTTGAACAGCCTCTCTAGGTCTGAAAATAACTTTTGTGTTCATAGAGTGTCAAATGGAGGGAATGGAGGGTTTGAATTATGGGGAGAGTCTGGACAGGTTGGGACTTCTTTCACTGGAGCGTAGGAAGTTGAGAGGTGACTTCATAGAGGTTTATAAGATCATGAGGGGTACAGAAAAGTTGAATGTCAGGTCCCTTTTCCCTAATTTGAGGGATTTCAAGACCAGGAGGCATATTTTTAAACTGAGAAGAGAAACATTTAAAAAAGACACAAGAGGCATTTTTTTAAACACAGAGAGTAGCTCATATGTGGAATGAACTTCCAGAGGAAGTGGTGGATGCAGGTACAGTTACAATGTTTAAAAGATATTTAGATAAGTATATGAATAAAAAACATTTGGAGAGATTTTGGCCAAGCGTAGGCAGGTGAGTTTAGTTTAGTTTAGTTTGGGATTATGGTCAGCATAAACTGGTTGCACCAAAGGGTCTGTTTCCATGCTGCATGACTCTATGACTCTATGTCTGTAATCCACACTAAAAATTAAATTAGTTGGAATCTTATAGGGGTTTGTGTGACAGGGACCATTGTGAGATTTGTGGCAAAATTGGTGAAGATGTCCAGCAAGGCCTGTCATGACATTGGGAGCATCTCACTCCATCTTTTATGTTTTTGATAAGTGGTGTGCCATGTTTCTTTGTATACAATGGTGAGTTGCCAATTAAAAGGTATTATTGTTTGTTAAGTGCCTTGTTAATGGACTCATTAATATTCAGTTGTCCCACCTTATCAAACATATCGAACAAGTGGGATATCAAGAAAACCTGACATGGATATCAGAACGGATACCTGGTGACTGAGGTCAGTGCTTGCTCCAAAGGACCACCATGTTACTTAGGACCAAACAACATCCCAGGGCACGATCCACAGGCACCAGCCACACCTGTCATCCATGGACATTGGCATCTGGCATTTGCCAACCCTTCACAATCATCATGGCAACTTCTGAAGAAGAGCCATAGTGGACTTGAAATGTTAACTGTTTTCTCTCTCTACATATGCTGCCTGACCTGCTGAGATTTTCCAGAATTCTCCGTGTTTGTTTCAGCTTGGCGAAAAAGCTATGTTTTAAGGAGTATCCTGAAGCAGCAAAGTGAGACAGAGCAATTGTATTCCAGAAGCCGCTAGTTGCAGAAGTAATCAACAGAAGTCTCAGCTGTCTATGGTGGAACAATTATATTTGGAACTGGACAAGAGGCCAGAATTAGAGGAACACTGATAAATTGGAGGGATGTTATGCTGAAGGAGATTATGGAGATAGAAAGGACCAAAGGTTTTGGAGGGTTTTGAATGCAAGGAAGAGAATTTTAAAGAAAATATTGTATTCTTCAGAGGTAATGTTGGTTAGCCAGCAAAGGGATGATGGGAGCTTGGAGCCTTGGGCAGCAGTGTTAGATGACCTCAAGCTGACAGAAGGTAGAAAGAAGAAGACAGCTAGGAGTACTTTTAAATAATCCAAGTAGGAAGGTAATGAAGACATGAAAGTGTGTTTCAATAGCAGGTCAAGTGATATTATTGAATTGGCAATAGTGGCCTTAGTGATGGCACCAACATGAGAGCAGAAATCATCTCAGGATCAAGTGTGTCAAGAATGTTGTGAATAGGCTGCCGCCAGGACGAGAGTTGGAAATGGTAGCAGGGAAACAGACTTTGGAGTTGGCATCACAATCAATGACCTTAGTCTTCCCAATAAACAATTCACTATTTAATAGAATATTTAGGAATCAGGTATCGAAGAAATGTGTGCCTCAATTTTGCAATCATTGCAGTCAGCATTTTGGAAACTGGAGAGGCGATGACATAGTGGCACTGTCACTGAGTTAATAATTCAGTAAACCCAGGTAATGGCCTGGGAACCCAGGTTCAAATCCCAACAGGACAGATTGTTGAATTTGAGCTTGCAAATATCTGGGATTAAAAGTCCATGAACCATTGTTGATTTTTATAAAAGCCCATTAGTTTCCCTAATGTCCCTTAAGGAAGATAATCACCTGTCATTACCTGGCCTGGCCTACACATGACTTCTGACCTACAGCGATGTAGTTGACTCGTAACTGCCCTCTGAAATGGTCTCGCCAGCCACTCAGTTGTAACAAACTGCTGTAAAAGTCAAAGGAATGAAACTGGGCAGACCACCTGGCATCAACCTAGACACACCCAGAACAGACAACGGCAGAAATAGCCCCGTTGATCCTGCAAACTTCTGCTCACTAACAACTGAAGCTAGTGCCAAAATGGGGAGAGCTATCTCACAGACTAGTCAAGCAAGAGCCTGACAGTCAGTACACTTGGAGTCGTACATTAAACACCATGGGTGGAGCTTGAAAAAAGTGGGCTCGGGCTAGGCTTATGGCAGAATCACTCTAGAAGTCTGGCCAGACCTATCTCAATGTCAGGAACAACTCGCTGCATCTTTAATGCATCTGCCAAGCAGTGAAGCAAGTTTCTTCAGGAAGGAGCAAGTTGCCAATTAATAAGAATCATTGTTTCTTAAATGCCTTAATGACAGCACAATTCACCTCATCAATATTCAGCTTCCTGTTTTACCAAATAGGCCAAACAGCTAGACATCCAGTCAGAGTGGACACTTGACAAATTCAGCTCTCCACTGGCTGTAGGGAGCTCCATGTTGCCCAGCAACAAGCAGCATCTCAGGGCATGATCCAAGGGCACTAACACTTGTACCCTTTCGTCCATGGACATTGACACTCAACATTTGACAATCTGTAATGATCCACATGGCACCTCTCCGATCCATAGGCATGACACTTAGTTGAGATTGAGGTAACAGGCTGGCGAGAAGGGTTACAACAGTTGTGAAAGGGAACAACTGTATTTGTAAGATGGTTATCTAAGATAATAAAGCATGGAATGGAAGAGGTTCATGTGGAAGAGATGGGGATTTGTCTGTAGTCAGGAGCATCTGATGCGATGGTGGATACACATATCATGCATGGTCACCTCATACCCCAGGGGCTGGGGATGTGGGAAGCCTGTGGAGTTTATGGGAAAGACTAACAGGAAGGGAATCTGGATGTTTGTGGCTTCACTGACGCATGGAGCTGGAGGCTGTTAGCCACTAGCCAATGAGCACTCAGCGTTAACTTCCATCCGGCTGGAAATCGAAAATGTGCAATAGGGAAGAAAATGGCTCCAACCACACCCGGAGTGAGTGGGATAAGCATCTCAACCAGTGAGGGAAGGGGCTGCAGGACCTACCAATGCGAGGCACTTTGAAAGGACACAACACAAGGCACAGACCCATGCACTGTACAGGACACAGAACTGCAGGGTCCCTAATCCTTGCCCATCCTTATCAGTGGCTTCCTGTGTACTGTACGCCTCCCTATCTCAGACAGATGGACCAGTTTATTCTGATTGGGATCTTTGGCCATGAGGGACACGATGTGTCAGCAGAACCTGCAGTACTATGTACGCCTACATATGTACATCTTGGTGGCAGTGGGCTCTCAGCACAGACATCGATCCTTGGTACATCCTGTAAGGACATGAAGTTAGGTATTATGCTGGCATAGTTTCATTTGGAGCGACAGAGAGAGTCGAACAAATGGATGTAGTATGAAACCAATCGAATTTATGCAAAGGTGCTTCATATACAGTGCGTTAAATCTCATACCACCAAAGTGCCCTCAAAGGGTTTTTTTTTCTTTCTTTCCCTTCCATTCCATCTTAATATTGCCTCAGGTATTGTATCTGGGATGGAGGGATTCTAATCAGTAGTAGAGCCTGTTGGCCCTGGAGGTTTGACAAGGCAACCCTGAGGGTTTTTGTATCTGGACAGCACAGATATGCTGACTGTCTTCTTGTCTGAAATGGACCCTCTCAGCTGACCTTCCAAGGGCGGGAAGGAAGCAGGCAAAGTAGAGGTGGAGGGCCAAGCCATCTCCTGAGTATCCCGAGAGGACATTTCTGATGGGCTTCCTCAGACTAGGTGTCTCCAACCCTGCCCTGGTTCCTTGTGAGAAAAGGGCACCTGTAGCATGTCACCTGGAGCATGTGCCATTATCCAGTTCCCCTGCTGACGTGCCCTCAGTCCTGAGACTCCAGGGATGCTGCTGTTTCAGTGGATATCTGGTGAGTGGCGAGTTGTTCTAGGAACAATAGATGGTAAGTTGGGGATAAAATCGAATGAGAGGGACATAACTGGAATGGGGAAGCCTAATTTATGAGATGAGGCTCTTAAGATATGGTGAGAAAACTCACTAGGCAGAATACTGTTGAATAAACCCAAAGCAACTCACAGTTACTGAAACAAATGTAAGGTTCAGCCCCATGTCCCAGATACCATCATCACTGCTCTTGAGTCAGTCTCATCTCATCAGGAGAATAGATCCAGCAGAGGTGGCAGCTTCGTGGAATACTGTTGTGAGGGAAATGTTCTGGGAGTCCTCCACATTCCCACTGGATGCCACGATTTCTCCTGGCACCAGCTCAAACCTTTGCTGAATACCATGGACTCCTGCAGACGTCTCAGCTTCAGGACATTTCTGCAGGGGTTCTTCTGGATAGTGTCCTAGGCCCAATCATCTTCAACTGTTTCAACAATGACCTTCTATCCGTCAGAAGGTCAGAAGTAGGGATGTTCACTGGTGATTGCAGAATATTTAACACAATTCATGACTCCACAAGTATTGAAGAACTCTGTAAAAATGCAGCAAGACCTGTACAATATCCAAGTAACATTTGTGCCACACAAGTGCAAGGCAAAGACCAGCTCCAACAACATAGAATTTAACTGCAGCCCCTTGATATTCACGGGCATTGCCATCACTGAATCTCCCACTATAAACACCCTGGAGGTCACCATTGACCAGAAATTCAACTGGAGCAGTCATGTGGCTACAGTGGCTACAAAAGAGGGTCAGAGGTTGAAGTGAGTAATTCACCTCCTGCCTTCAAAAAGCATAAGTGATGTTTATGCTGGAAAACCCTCCACTTGCCTGGATCCATGCAGCTCCAACAACATTGAAGAAGCACAATACCATCTGAGGCAAAGCAGCTCACTTGATTGGCTCCATATCCACATTCATGCCCTGAACCACCAATGCTTAATAGCAGCAGTGTGTACAATTTATAAAATGGACTGCAGAAATTCACCAAGGCTCCTTAAACAGTTCCTTCCAAATCCATGACAACTTCCATCTAGAAGAACAAGGGCAATGGATACATGGACCACCGCCACATGCAAGTTTCCCTCCAAACTACTCACCACCCTGACATGCAAATATATCACCATTCTTTCAGTGTTGCTGGGTCAATATGCTGAAACTTTCCCTAACAGTATTAAGGGTCTCTGTAATGATTGGGACCAGGTGGACCTCATTGACTGTGAAGTTCTTGATTGGCCCAGGTTAATAACCGCAATCAGGAAAGCCCTGGCTGACCAGGAGATTAGAATCTTCTCAGTTGAGGATTGACTCCGAGCTGGCTGGCCACAGCCAGTGTACTGTGCACTATTAAATAAAAGGTGACTTGGCAATGGGACTTCAACTCTGAGCAGTTGTTTCAGTGGCGACAGGAGAAAACAGGAGGTGCCCGAAGAACATTCGCTTGCAACTGTCATCTTGGAGGCATCATGGCACTATTTAGGAAGCTTGATTCATTTGACCCTGCTGTCAAAGACAGGGCACAGTATATGGAAAGAATGCAATATTTTTTCTGGGTAAATGATATTGGGACAGATGTAAAACAATGAGTAATCCTTGTAACTGCATGTGGACCCACAGCATTTTCAGTTATAAGGGGCTTAACTTTCCTAGAAGCACCAGATGCCAAGACCTTGCAAAGAGTTGACAGAGTTGGTTAAGGAATATTATGACCCCAAACCTCCACTAATCTTAAGGTCCTATCGGTTTTATTTGGCGCATAATGACAGCTCCATAACATACA
The DNA here is from genome assembly GCA_024137785.1 of Ginglymostoma cirratum. NCBI lineage: Eukaryota > Metazoa > Chordata > Chondrichthyes > Orectolobiformes > Ginglymostomatidae > Ginglymostoma > Ginglymostoma cirratum. The sequence continues at coordinate 19,906,136 of JAHRHZ010000065.1, forward strand.
TTGTCCGATGGTCTAGCAGAAAGAGCGGTCCAAATGTTGAAGGCAGGCTTAAAGAAGCAGCCTACAGTGTCAATTGATGCCAAAATGTCCTGGTTCCTGTTTGATTATAGGACCACCTGCACGCAACAATAGGGATAGCTCCAGCAGAGTTGCTGATGGGGAGAAGACTCCGTACCAGGTTAAACCTGATATTCCCAGACCTTGGGGTGGGGTATGGGGGTGGTGGGGGAGAGTGAAACGGCAGCAGGAACACCAGTGCCAGCCACATGCATCCACTTAGCAAGAGAGACACTTTAATTCTGGGGACAAAGTTTGGTGCTGGAAGCATGGAAATGGTCCTGTATGGGTTCGAGGCAAGGTTGACGCGAGGTCAGGTCCTGTCACTTACAAAGTTCGGGGAGGTGATACAGTCCTGAACAAACATGTGGATCACCTGAAAGCTGTTAGATCACAAACAGGGCAAGAGTAAAACATACCTGGTCCATCAGAACAGCCAGGAAGCCTGGCAGAAACCGCAGGTGCTGCCTGTACATCTAGTGTCGAGGAAACTTCAGAGTTTAAGATGGATGCATCCTCCATACTGTTGCCACTGGAAGAAGAGGAGGGAACTCTCCCGAGATGTTCTGGATGCAGGAGACAGGCCACTGTCTGGTATGCCTCACCTGCATCCAAGTCCTAATCAGAGGAACCGGACCTGGGGCAAAAAAGTTGCAGAGAAGCCACAAACAAAAGACAAGGCCTACATCCCCGCACTTGGTGAGGATGGGAGGGTATGTAGTGATTGAAACCAGGTAGATCTTGTGGGCAACAAGATCCTTGATTGGGGTTGTTAACCCAGGCCAATCAGGAAAGCTTGGCTGACCAATATAATCCGGAGATTAGAATCTCCTCAGTTAAGGATTCACTCCGAGCTAGCTGGCCACAGCCTGTGTATTGTGCCGTAGTAAATAAAGGGTGATTTGGTGACAGGACCCAGCCTCTGTGCAATTATTTCAATCTCTACACTAAATGGAATGCAGACGTTCAAGACAGATGGGTTAAGTGCCAGGCCCCGGGCAGGTGGATACATGAGGGCCCAATAAGTAGGATTGGGGGCAATAAGGGACTGCTGTTCTCAGGTTGAGAGGGCTAGGCCATGGATCCAGGACAGGAACAGGACTCGGCTTCAGTGATTTTGTTCCCGACCCCAGTTGCAAAGTGTGTTCGAGACCCACCTACTGCTTCAGAAATGACCCCTAGATAATTTAATCTCATGGGTTCAATTTTACATTGGCGGCTGACTTCTCAAATGAATGCCAGAAACAGAAGGGAAGTGGCAGACATTTGCATGATCTGGAGCTTGCACCCCAACAAAAGAAAATGGTGGGTTTCAATTCCTGCACCATCTCGCGCATGCACTTTATTAAAGATCTCAGGGAAGGGAGTGTTTAATTCCTAAGCCTAGTTGCTATTAAAAAGAAAGAAGTATTGTACATCCTAAAACATTTTAAGTTAGATAAGTCCTTAAGTTTTAGTGTGGAAGGGCAAAATGTGTTAGTGCAGGCTTCGAGGGCCGAAGGGCCTGTTCCTGTGCTGTATTGTTCTTTGTTCAAGATAGAAGTCACAATTGGGAAGCAGTTGAGAGGAGCCACAAGCTTTCCTTGTGGGGTCTAGAGGAGCCAAAGCCTTTGCTCTTTCATTAATGTCTTAATAATGTTAAAAGATGATGGCTTAATTTGGTATTCTGTTTTAGCCAAACTACAAAACAGAATACCAAATTAAGATTCATCCAGTGTGGGAGAATATTGACAAGTCATCTTGTTTTTTGGCAGGTCTGGCTGGATGCTGGCACCCAGATTTTCTTCTCATATGCAATTTGCCTTGGATGTTTGACTGCATTAGGAAGCTATAATCCCTACCATAACAACTGTTACAGGTAAGAGAGTGATTTGCTAAAGTGTATTTTTTGGCTTTCAAGATATAAGCTAGATATCAACCATTGTTATTCTCAATGTCCTATATAACACTACGCAGTTTACAAAGCCTATGTGCTCGTACAAATCAGTATTCTTTTATCAGCTAGAGACACTAAAATACTATTTCATTGTTCTCCTCAACAATACACCATTTGATTTAAAAAGCCTTGTCCTTCTATCCTTTTACATTGAGAATACAACTGGGCTGAAACACTATGCAGAAGCACTTTAGATACCATTTCAGAAATTATCCAGTTCTTTACAAAACCTCTCTGACACTTTTGCCCTTGCAACATGAATAGAATCATAATTCATGTTAATTTATTTCTAAATGATGTTCCTGATGGCTTAGTAAGTCTGTGATCTTTGAGACACACTGACAAAGATATTTCTGAATTCGATTCCTGGTTTATGTAGCAGGAATAAAGGTTTCAATGTCACTGAAGGGGAATAAATAGCTTGAGTTTAAATCCTTGACTACTGATAGTTGGAAAGGCAAATGCATTTTTTTTCCCCTTTATTCACTCACAGGATGAGAGTGTTGCTTTCTTGACTACATCTATTGTCCATCCCTAATTGCCCAGAGGCAGTTAAGAGTCAACCACATTGCTGTGGGTCTGGAGTCACACGTCGGCCAGACCAGTAAGAATGGCAGTTTCCAAGGACATTAGTGAACCAGATGGGTTTTTCCCCTGGCAATCAGCAATGGATTCATAGTCATCATTAGATTCTTAATTCCAGATATTTATTCAATTCAAATTCCACCACCTAACCTGGTGGGATTTGAACCTGGGTCCCCAGAGCATTATCTAAATCTCTGGATTAACAGTCCAGTGATAATACCACTAGGCCATCACCTCCCCTTATGACCAACCTGATTCTCCCCATGGTTGATCTTTGCTAACATCCACCATTTAGACCAACAGAAGAATGGGATGTGGGCAAAGCAAAGAGCTCCATCTGTGTATGCAAGTAATACAGTAAATACTGATGAGACATGTGCAACAGGCCAAAAGTAGACATTGCTGAAAATTTAGCAAGTACCCAGCACGCTTTTAATTGCAAATAATGACCCTATCATTTTTATTTTAAAAATAGCTTTTAACCAACTGGTCTAAAAAACAGTTTTAGCATTAATTTCTAATAAGATGTTGCCACAGAATTAGCTTTAGTTCACAAGAGGTTAAGTCTCAGAGTTAGAAGAGTTACCCTGGGATCTGTTAGATGAGGTACCATGTAGTAAACCAAATTATGTACTGCAAGATTATAGTTTAATATAATAGGGGTTGTTAGCACACTCCAGAGAGATTTACATTTATAAAATTCTCTTAGATCCAACCATTAAACACTTCAGGAGTTTTGGTTAAAATGGCAAAATGGTAGCTTTGGCTTGCATGTCGCTCAATTAAAATAGTTGATTTGATTGGCAGTTTAGTGATCCAATTTTCACAGATGATGAGACAGTTTTTAGACTCTTGGCTTATACTTTGTATGAAAAAGTCAAGCTGATGGAGATTGTTTGTGTGGAACCGTAGCTCAGACGTGGAGGACTCTGACGATTTGGCATGAAATTACACGCCAAAAACCTGCCATGATTTAAAAATTTAACAGAGGACCTCCGCGTGCCACAAAATGCCCACTGCCATTTTTTAATGGAGGCAACCAATCCATTTGTCATCAACCAATATTGTTTGTTTATTGGGGCCCCATGTCTAAGTTTAAAACGTCATTTTATTTTTAACTCATGTGCATTGGGTTTCTGAGGCCTCAGCTAATCTGCCAGATAAAAACGTAAGGCCAAAAGATATAGGAGCAGAAGTATGCCATTCGACCCATTGAGTCTGCTTCAGCATTTAATGAGATCATGGCTGATCTGATAATCTCCAGCTCCACTTTCCTGCTTATCCCCGTAACCCGTGATTCCCATAATTATTTTAAATCTCTCTATCTCAGCTGTGAATATACTTAATGACACAGCCTCAACAGGAATAAAGAATTGTGCAGATTCACTACCCTCTGAGAGAAAAAAACTTCACCTTCATATCACTTTTATATGGGTGACCCCTTAACTCTGAGATTATGCCCTCTGGTCCGAGGCGCTCTCGCAAGGGGAAACAATCTCACTGCATCCATCTGTCGAGTGCCCTAAGGATGTTATATGTTTCAATAAGGTTGCCTGTCATTCTCTTAAACTTCAAGCAAAGTCATAGAGATATACAGCACGGAAGCACACCCTTCGGTCCAACTCGTCCATGCTGACCAGATATCCTATATAACCCTGGTCCCATTTGTCAGCATTTAGCCCATATCTCTCTAATCCCTTCTTGTTTATGTACTCATCCAGATGCCTTTTAAATGTTATAATCGTACCAGCCTCCATCACTTCCTGTAGCAGCTCATTCCATACATGCACCACACTCTGCATGAACAAGTTGCCCCTTAGGTCACTTTTATCTCTTTCCCCTCTCACCTTAAACCTATGTCCTCTAGTTTTGGACTCTCCCATCCCAGGGAAAAGACTTTGCCTATTTACCCTATACATGCCCTTCATGATTTTGTAAACCTCTATAAGGTCACCCCTCAGCCTCCAACGCTCCAGTCTATTCAACCTCTCCCTATAGCTCAAACCCTCCAAGCCTGGCAACATCCTTGTAAATCTTTTCTGAACTCTTTCTAGTTTCACAACATCCTTCCTATAAGAGGGAGACCAGAACTGCACACATTACTCCTAAAGTGGCCGAACCAATGTCCTGTACAGCTGCTACATGACCTCCCAACTCCTGTACTCAATGCACTGACCAATAAACACAAACATACCAAACACCTTCTTCACCATTGTATCTACCTGCAACTCCACTTTCAAGAAAGTATGAACCTGAACTCCAAGGTCTCTTTGTTCAAAAACATTCCCCAGGACCTTACCATTAAGTGTATAAGTCCTGCCCTGGTTTGCCTTTCCAAAGTGCAAGACCTCACGTTTATCGAAATTAAACTCCATCTGCCACATCCTGGCCCATTGGCTCATCTGATCAAGATCTCGTTGTACTGTAAGTTAACCTTCTTCGCTGTCCACTACGCTTCCAATTTTAGTGTCATCTGCAAACTTTCTAACTATATCGTGCAGGGCGGAAACCCAGCAGATCTGAACTCTGACCAAAGCTCTCGGAATTCCACATGTGTCTCGCTTTACCTCCTTCAAGCCTACCTTGCTGAGCAAGCTGAGATCACCCTGATCATTATGTGATGCACAATCGTACTTTGTTCTAGAATGCTGCGGTGAAATGCCTTGAGACATGTCATAACACTAAGGCACTATAGAAGTGTAAATTATTGTCCCAATCTGAAAGTATCTGGTGGGAACTTGGAGCTTTTTATTTCTTTCTACAACTTGGAATTTTGTGCCAACAAACAAGATCTTCATGTCACGGAAACAGGTTCCAGCTGATTCGACAACAGGTATTATATTTGACCTGGGGCAGCTAGTTCACCTCAGAAATCCCAAGCTAAGCTCAATATGAAGCACAAATCCAGCCTTTATTTGGTTAATCGCAGCAAATATACAATTCAGAAGAGTTATGGTGGGCCATTATTAAATTCTCCTAGTTGGTGACTGTTCAGAAGGATTAATATCAACATTGTTAATTGACTGTCAAGCTGCAGAGTGTTAGGTTCAATACTTCAAAAGCACTTGCCAAGCCCACAGAACAAACGGTAACTTGAGAGCCTAATGTCTTTTGAGTGCCATTAGTGTTTTTCTGACCTGCGCTAATTCAGCTGTTTTTCTGAGTGTGAATATCCTACAATTACAGGTTGTAAGCTGCAAAGTGTACTCGTGTTGATCTAGCTCTGCAAGTATTCCAGATATTAGGAAGTTTGTGAATGCCCACCAACCCAAACATTACGCGAATCGCTGTTTTTTAAAACCCTTTGTTCCGATTTATCTCCAAAGGAATTTGAAGGTAGATGTTAGGTGGTATTAGGTTCAGAGGTATCCATAATAGGAGTAAAATGAAAGATAGAACTTGCATTTATTTCATGATGTTAAGGAATTCTAAAGTATCTTACAATCATTGTACATCTGAAGCTTTCCAATACAAAAGGCTAATCAAATGCTCCATAGTGTTTTAGCAGTTAGCATGTGCTGACGGCAGGTACAAAAGAGACATTTTCATTGTTTCTGACATGCAGGAGGTAATTTAGACTTGTAATTGCTGTTTGTAATTGTAGTATGTTCAATTTTAATAAAGCTATCTTTGATCCAGTAAGTCAAAAGACAGTAACAAAGGCTTTCTTTAAAACTGACCCTGGGTCTTGCTATTTTTACAAAAACAGAAATTGCTGGAAAAGTTCAGCAGATCTGGCAGCACCTGTGAAGAGAAATCAGCGTTAATGTTTTAGGTCCGGTGACCCTTCACTGAGAACTCAGGAAGGAGATGCAAACCCAAGCTGAAGCCACAACTAAGTTGTATTTGAATCACCCTAACTTCCCAATTTATAACTAAATTAATCATCCCTCTCATAATGCAGCCAGAGTGCCTGAACAACTCTCCAACCATATTGAACGCCCTTGAAATAGCTGCTGAATGGCAGACCATTTTAGACATCAATGGGTGTACCCTTGCTTCGGGTTGGGCAAAAAAGTGTTGACCTTACCAATGATACCCATATCCATGGAAGAATGAAAAGAACTGTCCTTGCCTTGCTGTCACTGAGATCGGGAAGGACACAGTTCCCTGAGAGTTCCTCTCCCCTTCTCCTCTGGTCTCATCTTCTTGAGTACTCCACATGGCCTCATTCAGTCATGCTGAATTCCAAGACGAAGGTCTGCACATCTACTCATGATTTGGGGAGCAGCCTCACGCAGAAGCCTCAGCAGGTCTGTGGAGAAAAATCAGAGGTAACATTTCGGGTCCAATGACGTTACATCAAAGCTGATTGGAGTTAGGAAAAGGTTGGTGTGTATGCTGAACATGGGGTTGGGGGAAGAGGAGAAGAAAAACATTAACTCTGCACCTCTCCACATCTGCTGCCACATCTGCTGAATCTTTCCAACCATTTCTGTTTTGCTTCTGATTTACAGCATCCGCAGTTCTTCGAGTTTTGTTTTATTCAGTGCAGAAGCATTCTGCTTCCATCTCATACCTAGTGTTCCTCTCCTTGTTGACAGATATTGAACTGGTGTAACAGACAGCTATTAGCCTTTACAAGTCATTGATGCTTGACATTGATGACATGCCCAGGAAACTGGAAAATTTTGCAAATGATCTTGCCTTGCATTATCGAGTGAAGTAAACTGAATTGTGCATTCAGGCTGCCTTCGGCTAACGCTTCAGGTTATTTGTAGGAAATCATTTGGGAATTTATCGGAGTAGAGATGATTCAGATAAATTATTCCTGATTTCTTTATGACAGAAACAATACTATCACTCTTAACAAAGAAGTACTTTTATTTTAGACTTGGTATCCTTCTGTGTAAAGGTGAATTCAATAAGGTAATCATGGTGAATATTAACCAAACTGTTCCATGTTTAATAGACAAGGTTTTATTGAACACAAAAACTGTTTTAAACATTGAGTTATCGTTGTTGCTGTTTTGCAGGGATTGTGTAATGCTATGCTGCCTCAACAGTGGCACCAGCTTTGTTGCTGGTTTTGCTATTTTCTCTGTGTTAGGATTCATGGCTTTTGAACAAGGAGTGCCAATAGCAGAAGTAGCTGAATCAGGTGAGTTGTAAGCAATCACCTTAATTGTGACTTGATCATAGTGAACTGATGCAAGCTGGAAAAACAAAATAACGTTAAAGGCAAATTTGAGCACACCATTGTTTTCAACTTAACATCACTTCTTGACAAGTGTCCTGTCTCTTGGACAGTAAAGGATAGGTGTCACTCCTTGCTGACAGTCCAATATGGATATTTTCTGAATCAGTTGCTGGTTATACTTGCCACACTATATTAAGTTGGGTTGAGCCCGGTGAAAGAGATCATCGGTTTGGATCTGTAGTAGGAGATTCAATGCAATGTCCCCATTCTGCATTGCTGGTCAAGAGAAATTGTAGCATCATTGTCTCTACATATCTCCCATTTTTAGCTTCCCTTAGAGAGAAGGACAGACCAAATTATGAAGTTCCAAAACATGATCAGAACTATTCTGTGGCCTGCTGGTAAGAATTGAGTGTCTTCTGGGCAAAACCAGTCTTGACTTTGTTTCTTGGCCCCAACAGAGAATATTTGGAGCCGCCAATACAGTCTGAGTTAGCAACTGGATAAAAACCGAAAATGCTGAAAACATTCAGCAGGTCAGGTGACCTCTGTTGATAAAGAAAAGGAGTTAATGTTTCAGGTTGATGATGTTTCATCAGAACTCACATTTTATTGATTCACATTTCCATCATCTGCCGTATTTTGATATAGAAACTAGAGAAATATTTTGGAGAACAGCATTGATATCTAAATAACACCGAAAACCAAAGCTGTAAATTTGCCACTTGCCCATTGGTTTATTCCTAGGTTTACTGAAGTAGATTCTATCTGAATTAACTTCAAAACTCACCAAGGCTGAAGGAGGGTGACATTTTATTCCTGTCAGCAGAAAGAATATTTTACCACCAACAGTTAGGTTGTGGAAACATTACGCCAGCTAAATTACTAGGTTCTGCTGTTTTGCATCCTGTTGAGGCTTGAGAGAAAGGAACAGAGTTCCAGCTTTGATATCAAACCTTAGCAACAAAGTTAACCACACCACTGATCAGGTGGAGAGCAAAGATCTATCCTCACTGCCCTAACATGTATCCCAACTTTAAGCACCTGCTAGTGCACCAATGTAGGATTTCACTGACCAGCTATTATTTTAGACATTCTGAGGAAGACTTACCTTTTATTAGCTGCACAACAACTTCCTATTCCTTTCCAATTGTTTTTTTCCTCATTTTGATTTGCTTTTTTATCGTTTCCCACTTTACTAAAACCATTATTCCAGACGTTTTATTGAAATTGTTTTAAAAAAGTTTTTTTTCTCACTGTTTCTTTCCTGTTTCCATTTTTCCTCTTTCGGTCATGTCTTGATTCATTCTGCAACAGGAGGCTGCTGAAAGACTGGAATGATTGAGGTTAGAGGGAGTTGAACAGAGAGATTTTGAAATGCTTTAATATAGGGGTGGCACAGTGGCTTGATGGTTAGCACTAGTGCCTCACAGCATGAGGAACCTGGGTTCAATTCTAGCCTCAGGTGACTCTCTTGTGTGGAGTTTGTACTTTCTGCCAATATTTGCATGGACTTCCCCTGGGTGCTCTGGTTTTCTCCCACAGTCCAAAGATATGCAGGTTAAGTGGATTGACCATGCTAAATTACCAAAAGTGTGCAGGATGGATAGAGTAGGGGGGCTGGGTATAGATGGGATGCTGTTCAGACGGTCAGTGTGGACTTGATGGGCCAAATGGCCTCCTGCCACAATTTTATGAATGTAATGGAGAAGCAGCAGGAAAAAGTTTGGTAGATGATAAGCTAGGAATGTTGTTTTGCTGTGTGTCAGTTCATTTAAATTAGAAAATAACGCCATCCCATGAAGCTGGATAATACTATACTCTGCAGAGCAATGAAAGCGTTTTTGTCAGCTTGCTCTTCACAAATGTATGAGTCAAATTATTGCGCCATTCGGTGGCAGTACCAAGTAATAGCATTGTTTTTACAATCAGGATGCAAACCAGGAATAAAATCATGTTTCCATGGAAGCCACAAATAAGAATTCACAGCTTTATTCATTACAAGATGAGACAGAATTTGAAACAGAATAATGAAATAACTCAACTCTGCTTTATGGAAATGCCAAATAACTGATTTTCACTGCTGTTTATTCATGAAAAGGAAGTATGCAACACTAAATTCTGCCAAAATATAGATTTGAATAGATAAATTTAGATAGGTACAATTGAGCATTCCAAGATTGGTGTAATAAGGATCCCTATTTTCCTCTGCATGCGAATTTTGATGAAAAAGATAGCTTTGAGCAAATAGGGAACATAACAGAAGAAACACAATAACTAGGGGTATTTATGTAGCATTTAAGTAAAACGTCATGAGACTTTTCAGAAAGGGGTTATTAAAGGAAAAATTGACGCCAATAAATATAAGGAGGGATTAGGGCAGATGACTAACTAATTGGGCGAGAAGATAGATTTGAGTAACATCTTAAAGGAAGAAAGAAAGAAAATAGAGTTAATGTTTTGAGTCTGGTTCTGCTGAAGGGCCAGACGGACATGAAACATTAACTCTGCTATCTTCTACACGATACTGCCAGACCTGCAGACCTCCAGAACTACACTAGTAGTTTTTGTTTTTGTTTTGATGTTACAGGAGTCTTGGTGACGTTGTAGATTTGCGGTTATAAACTGATCTCCTGATTAATTATAAGGACAACATTGTACATGAGGGAAAAGGATGGCATTGGGCGGTTAGGGAATGGAGTTTGCCAAGGGGACTGAAGACAGTGACCTCAGACTTCCCAAGATTTGTTTGGAGAAAATTTCAACTCATCCTGGAATTCCCTTCCTCAGGGCATTGCGGATCAACCTACAGCATGTGGACTGCAGCAGTTCAAGAGGCACTCACCACCACCTTCCCTAGACCAATTAGGGATGGGTAGCAAATGCTATCCAGCCAATGATGCCCATGTCCCATGAGTGAATAATAAAAACCAATCCATTACCAGATGGCAGGCAGGCAGTCTGACAGATCAAAGATAGTGAAGGGTTTGAAAGAGACGGTTATCCCTAGGGTTAGATGTCATCAATGTACACATGGAAACTGACAATGGGCTTTCAGATGGTCTCCCCAAAGGCAGCATGTAATAAGAAAAAAGTAATGATCCCTGGGGGACAGCAGTGGTAATAGTACTGCAACAAGAAGGGAAGTCTTTGCAGATGATTCTCTACCGATGAGAGGTAACAAGCAAGCACTAAGTCCTTAGCTGGGCAACAGAGAAGAGGCACTGAAGAAGAATTGTGAAACCATGTCAAAGGGTACAAGTTGATCAAAAGGATGAAGCTGTCAGCTGTAGCTCAATGGGTAGCGCTTTTGCCTGTGAATTGCAAGGTTCAAGTTGCCCTTTAGAGATAGAGCACAAAATTCCAGCGCAGTACCAAGAGAAAGCTGCATTGTCAGAGGTGTCATCTTTCAGATAAGACATTAACTCAAGCCCCCATCTGCCTGCTTGAGTGAAATTAATAGATCCAATGGCATTAATCTGAGGAAAAGCAGGGGAGTTCTTCTCAGTGAATAAAAGCAAAGTACTATAGACACTGAAAGTAAGGGGAGGCAATGCCCTAGTGGTATTATTGCTGGACTGTTAATCCAGAGACCCAGATAGTGTTATGGTTACCTGGGTTCGAATCCCGCCATGGTAGATGGTGGAATTTAAATTCTGTAAACATCTGGAATTAAAAATCTAATGATGACCATGAATCCATTGTTGATTATCAGGAAAAACCCATCTGGTTCACTAATGTCCTTTAGGGAAGGAAGCTACCATCCTTACCTGGTCTGGCCTTACATGTGACTCTAGACCCACAGCAATGTGGTTGACTGTGAACTGCCCTCTGGGCAATTAGGGATCGGCAATAAATGCTGCCTCGCCAGTGATGCTCTCATCCCATGAATGAATAAAAAAAGTCTGAAATCAAAACAAAGTGCTTGAGAAACTCAATGAGCCTAGCATCATCAGTGGAGAGAGAAAAGCAGAGTTAACATTTTCAATTCAATTTGACTCAGCAGTTGGATTCCAACAGCTGTGCTTCTTTCCCTACAGATGCTGACAGACTTACAGAGTTTCTCCAGCACTTTCTGTATTTATATGACTTCTTCCAGTGTCTTGGTTGATATTTATCCCACTGTTAATAGCTTATCTGGTTATTATCACATTGCTCTTTGTGCGTGTTTGTTGTGTTGAAATTGACCAGTATATTTCCTGCAACTTGACTGCACTTCAAAAGTACCTCAATGGCTATAAATTCTTTGAACTCTCCAGCTGTTGTGAAATGCACCGTATAAATGCATGCCTTTTTTCAAAAGTAAAGGCTATTAAATTAAAGTCATCGTTAGCCATAGAACCGTGTGAAGAGTTGGTTGTGTAAGTGTTACTTTAAGAAGGGTTGAGTGTGCTGGTGCCCAAAGTAGGCAAGGAAGTAACATAGAGAGTACCTAATGTGTTACCTTGCCAGTTTTGGTGAGAACACTGAACTTGTTGTGGCTCAGTGCCAGTATAACCTTCTAGGCAGTATGGGTCATCTTTTTGGATAGCTTGTGATATCTCTCCCTAGTAGGCAGTATGTTGACTGAGCTATCTGGTAAATTTCCTGCCACCATCCTCTTTCCCGATCTATAGGGCCCGCCTGGTGTAGGGTGGTAGAGGAAAACCAATCAGCAGTCTAATGAGAAGAGGTTCTTGTTTTAAACAAGACATTGGCTATTGCATGATAGCAATTATGTACAAGTTACATTTATATGAGTGACATTATTACAGAGACAATGACAAGGACCTGGATGTTAGGTCTTCGAGTTTTTAACCTGTTCTCCCATCACGTCCATGTGATATGATCATATTGAACAGTGGTTGAGGAATTCCTCTAGGTTAACACTTTCAGACCCTTTATGTAATGCATGCCTCATGATTCTGATTTCATCGAGGAGGATTTAAAGCTCTGATACAGGGAAGCAATTTCTTCTTTGTATTCTGGCTTGGTGCTATAACCTCCTGGACCCTGCACGGCTATAAATCTACATGTAGATAGTAAAAGCATTGTTAAAATATGCTGTGAAGTTATTAGAGAGGGAAGTGCAAAGACAAATGTCGCTCTCACACTTGCTTGTAACACTCCCACTGACCAGTCTGCTGCTTGCTGAATGTAGGCAGTACTGTTTCTTAAAGACTACATCAGAACCTTCTGCTCGTTCAGTTGCTTGCATCCATTTTATGCATGTTTTGCACTAATGTCTAGATCAGTGGGTATGCAAATGAGCAGATCCTTAGTTACTTTTGAAATCACGAGCAAGCTGTTTTTTTTAAGAAGAGGCAAAACTGAACTATCTCATTTAAAGGAATTTCAGACCACTATACTGTATTGCAGTAGAGAATATCTCCATTGAGACATATGACATGCCAAAGCAATGTTTCTGTGCTGTCCTTGTTCTGCTGGACATATGATACAAGGGGCATGCATTCTTTTAGTCATTGCATCACCTTTATATGCCATATTAGATGTTTCTACTCACTGTGGATACACTTTTTGATGTGACATATTAACTATCTGCTAAATTGTACTGTACATTACATAACATTTGCTGCTCATTCCCAACCTCTTCCCTATTACCACCACAATTGCCATTTTGTAAATGATTTGCTGTGGAGATATCTATTATTATGCAAAACTGATTTAGCTGATGATTTGGTCAACATAAATATCTTATGGCACCACACTGAATTTGTGATTGTGGCATGTGTAATGCAGTTTGCATTATTCCTCATTGTGACCTTGTTAACATTTGTCTCTGTGATTGCACTCTCTGTTACAATATCTATAGTTTACATCAATATAGTCTGCTGCTACTTTACAGTAATATAGTTGCTGTACCTTGGGGTTCAAGCTAGAAGCTTTTTCGGGCCTTGCCTTTAGCTCCAAGAGCATCTGTTCAAAACAAACCATAATGTATTGCCACTTAGAGTTGTTTGTGGTCAACCTGCAGAGCTAATAAAAGTATCTTTCTGTTCCCCATGATTCCAGTGATAGGATCTTGATGAATTTGCAGCACTCACTCTTGTACAAAGTTTTGTGCTCTCTAGAACTTGATTCATAAACTTGTAATCATTTATACGAAATGATTAGCCTATTCGCTGTTTCAGAAGTGTTTAAGGTGCATTATCTCATTAATACCATGAGCTATTTTTCTGTTGTATCCCCCAACAAGATTGTTTTGAAGGTGGGCTGGGTCATTGATGTCATATAGAAGTGGCATGGAGGGCATGAACGGGCCATGGATCATATATGGCAGCATTTGTGTCATGCTGCAGAACTGCACACAATCGTCAATTTGGTTGCAAGTCATTGCTATCGATTGGAAAAGACCATTTCAGTTCGTATTGATAAAGTGGAAAAATGGGACAGAGTAAAATAATGGCAGTAAGTTTGACACACCCCAAACAAAATGCACTGGACTTTATTTTTCATTCAATCCTTTTTGCACATGCTTCACCTTGTAACATTAAACACTACCCCCAACATTTCACTTTCACAAAAGCATTTAGTTCCAGGTCCAAAATAGAAAGAAACCTGTATTTCGTACATTAATGTACGTTAATTAAATAGCAAAACTCAATTATCTTAAAGGCAAAAGATGCAAGAAATGTGAATTGTAAGCAGAAGACATTCTGCAGGCTAGACAGTGTCTGCCAGAAATCTGCAGTTTGGTTTATGGATGAGATTTTATGGAAGAGACACACAGCAGAAACAGACCCTATGCTCCAACGTGTCCACACTGTCTGAGTTTCCCAAACTAAACTAGTCATTCACTCAAAACCCATTCTCTTATGCAGAGGTAGATCTGACTTTCAATGAGAATGATAAAATGTTCAAGATGTTTTTGAGCAGGGAAAGAAGGTGATGTGGGAAAGTAAAAACAAAAAGAGAAGAATCAAAAATGAGAAGGAGAAGGGTATTAAAGTCAGGTGGTATCTAACAGGTTCTATTAAGATCGTAAGACCAAAAGAAATAGGGACAGGAGTAGGTTGCTTGGCCCCTCAGACCTGCTCTGCCATTCAGTAGGATCTTGGCTGATCTGACACTCCTTACGTGCACTTTCCCTGTAACGTTTGATTCCCCTACTGATCAAGAATCTATCTATCTCAGCACTAAGTATACACAAGGATGTTTATAGATGTTAAATACTGAGTGGTTGAAAGTATTGTTAAACACGTGGGCTAGGTTCAGTTTGTTTTGATTGCTATACATAGGTGTGTTTTGGGGGCTCCTATGGTGCAGTGGTAGCACCCCTTTTTCTGAGCCAGAAGGTTTGAGTTCAAGTCCCACCTGTCATGAGTGTGTCATAGCATGTCAGACATAGAGTCACAGAGTTTTTAATAGCATGGAAAGAGGCCATTTGACCCATCCTGTCCAAGCTGGTCATCAAACATCTATCTGCTCTAATTCCCTTTTCCAGCGTTGGGCCATAGCCTTGCATGCTATGGCATTAAAAGTATTTGTCTAAATAATTCATGAATGTCTCAATGATCCCCATCTCTACCACCCTTTTAGGCAGTGAGTTCCAGATACTCACAAACCTTGAGTAGAAAGACGTTTCCCAAAATCCCCTCCAAACGTCATGCTTCTTACCTTAAAACTGTGCCTTCTGGTGAATGACTCCTCTGTTAAGGGAAAAGGTTTCTGCTATCTACCCTCTCGATGCCCCTCGGAATTACACACTGCAGTCACATCCGACATCAGCTTTCCCTGCTGTCAGGAAAACAACCTCAGCCTATTGAGCCTCTCTTCATAGCTGAATTGCCTCAGCCCGGGCTACATCCTAATGAATCTCTTCTGCACCATCTCTTGTGCAATTCCATGCTTGCTATGGCAACCAGAACTGCGCACAGTACTCCAGCTGTGGTCTAACTAATGTTATTCACTGTATTTTTTAAATAACTACCTAGACATGTTTAGGGGTCTCTTGTCGTACAGTGGTACTGTCCCTACCTCGAAGCGAGTAAACTTGAGTTCAAGTCTCACCTGTCATAGAATGCCTGAACAAGTTGGTTAAAAATATCTACTTAGATATGTGTTGCCAAAAGTGTACTTAGTTGTGTGGGATAGTGATTATCACTGGACTGGAACCCCAGACTAATTTGTCAAAGTAGGTTCAAATCCCACCATAGCAGATAGTGAAATTTGAATTCAATAAAAATCTGGAATTTAAAAATGAGCTAACTTCATGAAAACAGTGTAACTACGGTCATTTGTTATAAAAATCTATCTGGTTCACTAAAATCGTTTAGGAACACAAATCTATCACCCATACCCAGTCTGGCCCAAACCCACAGCACAATGTTTGACCTTAACTGCTCTCTGAACAATTATTGATGGACAATAAATTCTGGCCTCGCCAGCCATACCCATGATCAAATAAAAAAGCTACTTAGATGTGTGTCTAAACTGTCTTGAGGCACAGTGATAATGGCCCTACTTCTAAGCTAGGAGGACCATGTTCAAGACCCACCTCCCCCAGCGATATGTCATAACACCTATGAACAAGTTTCTTAAAATAACTAGTTAGATGTAGATGTTTTTTTAAGTGACCTGCAGGTAGGACATGGCAGGTAGGACTTGGACCTGGTCTTTCTGGTTAAAAGTTTGGGACACTATCTAAGATAACTTTTAAGGTGTGTATATAAAAGGCCAGGTGGCATGATAGGGTATTGGTTAGAAAGCACTTGTACATTCTGTGGCAACCAATAAACGGTCTGTAAAAATGCGTTCTAATCTTGATGTTTTCTTCATAAGTCTTCAACTTGGAGGTTCTCTAACTAGGCCATTTGGGCCTTTGAGTCTGCTCTGTCATTCAAGAAGATCATGGCTGCTCTGATTTTAACTCCAGCTTCCTGCAAGCTCACTTTTGCTTCCCTTGTAGATCACTAATCCGTCAAAACTCAGTTTTGAATAGATTTAATATTCCAGCCTCCACTGAACCATGGGATATAAAATTCCAAGATTATTGTCCCTCTGAGAGAGGAAATTCCTCCTCATCTCTGTCTGAAATGGAGACCACTTATTTTGAAACTGTATTTCCTAGTTTTAGATTCCCTCATAAAGGGAAACATCTGTCTGTATCCACCCTATTAATCTCCCCCAGAATGTTGTATGTTTTGAGACATTTGGATAAGTTCATAAATAGGAAAGGTTTGGAGGCATATGGGCCAAGCACAGGCAGGTGGGACCAGTTTATGAAACATGGTTGGCGTGGACTGGTTCGACTGAAGGGTCTGTTTCCATGCTGTATGAGTCTATGTCTCTATAACTCTCATTCTTCTAAACTCCAGTATACGTAGGTACAACCAACTGAACTTTTCCTAATACATCAACTGAAACAGATAGCAATGGCATTTGACTAAGCCATGTCTTGTCATTTCATTCCCTGTTTAAATCTCTAATGTCTAATCTCAACTCATCATAGTACTATCCTTCAGAATTAGAGGGATTTGAAAGATGGGTGACTGTCTGAAAATTTCTCTCAATCCAGGGAATATTTGATATTATTGATAATACCTTGATGTTTATCTTTAGGTCCTGGTCTGACATTCATTGCTTATCCGAAAGCTGTCACAATGATGCCTCTTGCACCACTATGGGCTGTTCTTTTCTTTTTGATGCTCATTTTCCTTGGACTGGACAGTCAGGTAAAATAAACATGAACATAATTTCACATAAAGGAATGTATAAATGCTTTGACAAACCAGTGTAAATAAACTGGAATAAGCAGCGTGTTACTATCGGACTTTACAATCAGGTCATCAATCACACTATTTGACAGGGGACTATGCCGGCAACATAGCTTATTTGTAAATCCAAGAATTTTCATATGTGATCTCTGATTAATTTTTTTTGTTGCAAGTTGAGTTTTTAAAAAATCTATTTTAACTTACAAATTAGCATATTATAAAATGGAAATTTCAAAGTACGTCTACATAATACATTTTAATAATGAGTTATTATCGAAATTGTTCAAACAGTTCATTTCCTTTCAAAGTTTAGAAAGGGTCACATGTAAAATGGGTGCCTCCCTGCGTATACAATTTTTGACTGATGATTACAAAAATACCTAATGCATAAATAAATGGCAAGAACATCAAACTAAATTGATGCCCTTATGCATCAATCTCAGCACAGTTTGTCAGTCAAATCAATAGGGGCGCTTCCAGAATTGAAAATATGGCCTTTCTTGTTGCTGACCAGAATCTTAATGAAGTTAAGGACCTTTCTTATAACTGAAACAATCAAATATGGTTCAGGCCCAAAGAAAAAAGATACAGGAAAGTGAGGAAATAGATTGGTTCTGTACAGAATTTCTGCTCTGTCTAGAGATAATGGCTAAATGTAATCATGGCATATTCAGTTTTGATTTGAGCTCCTGACCATGCCTGTTCTTAGCTAATGGCATATCTTGGATGGACACAGTGTCTATTCACAACCTGCCAATCAGAATCCCAACTTAGTGCCAAACTCCTTAGTTCATGTTGAAGAATCATTCATCTTCATAAAGTACAGTTGTGCAAGGTAGTTTTTGTCATTCGGACAAACTGTAGGGTGAGCTGGAATTAGTTACTGAGGAGAGATCAACACTGTTGATACCTGGATTAGCGAGTATTGATCAAGAAGTCTGTCTCTGCTGCTCTGGATAACTCTTGCTTGAAACTGCAAGAAGTAAAATGGGTTTGTTTCACGTTGTCGGGGACCAGCTCACTCTGACCAAGGGATCAAGATAGCTCCCAGACAACCTGTGTTTTACACTCAGTGAACTTAGTGCTCTCCAGCAGTGATATGAGTGCAGAAGAGCAGACAGTTACCACTCCTGCAATTGACAGTTTAACACCATCATGTAGTAGCTGAAAACCTATTTTCAAAAAAGCATTGATCGTTTATCCCCAACGCACATAATGCTTTTTTGCAGTTGTACGCTCACAGACCTCTCGGTTGAGGGTCACAATTCATTTAAACTAAACAACCCTGTATGCTCTGTTTTAATAAGGACTGGCGAACAAGGCTATTTATTTTGAAATTCATGCAATTTATGCGTACATTGAATAAAAACGTAATGAATGCAAATACCAGAACCACTGAATAGAGTCATCTTATTTTGAATATAATCGCTGCCTGTCATTGTCTTGTTCCAAGGGAAAGAAAGAGCTGGTTGTTAAACGTGAAACAAATAGAACATATTCAATTCTGAGCCAAACCTAGACTAGTGAAGCAATCAGCAGAGCCCAGAATAAGAAACAAACAATCCTGGCTGGTCTCTCACTACTAGCTGCTCCAGACCATCATTTCTGGTCTTTATCCAGGTATATGGTGAAGCCAATGTCCATGGTAATATTGTGCAGCTCTGCCACATACTGTTACTGCTTAGTTAAATTTTTCTGGTTTATACTGGCTTCCTTTGCCACATCACCTTTCTTAGTAACTACCCTGAAGAAGTTAATCTCCTTTGTCTCCCCTCTCCTTTTCCCATCTCTTCATCAGGAAAATCATCTGCAGTGTTGTTTAAATGCTCCAGATATCTGCTCATTGATGTAGTATAAGAGGCTAATTGTTTGTGATGATATCAGAGCAGATGTAGCTGGAAGCTGAGAAAGAAAAGTTCAGAAGACATTTTGCCACGGCTTACCTTGCTTTAAGTAGTGTGAACAGCCAATGACTGCATATTAGTTTATGACAACGTGGTTTTCATCTCTGTATGATCACAGGCATGTAGATCCCCCCTCCCCTGTCATCATATTAATGCAAATGATACCCTCAGGTTTGTTCTTGTTCCTCATTTAGCAGTCCTCAGTTACATGTGAGAATTAAACATATATTGGCCGTGGTTGCCACCTTAGAGCACAACACCAAGGAGTCAGTCTTCCATACTTCCTTCCTTGAGTTTGATTGTCTTAGAATGAAAACATCATGCTCACTGGACTCTGGCAGAATTTAGTTGGACAGGTACCTCACATTTTTCCTCTTTAGGTTTGCACAGCATTATGACTTTGATGGAAAGTGCATCCAGCTCCACTATTCAGTGAGTTATTACAAATGTATAAATAATCATCGAAACACTGCGTTGATACGTTTACCTGAATTTGCCCATCATTTAAAAAAAACTTATAGTAGGTTCCACCAATAAATGGAACTTATCCTTTAACAAATGACAAAATGAATTATGGACTACCACTATACAAACTTAAACTATACCCCCTCTGAACCCAAGTGCGCACACATTCAACTACATATAGGACAGTCAAGACTCTGCATAAAAATCATGGGTAGAAAACATAAGCAAAAAGGAACAAATGTAAACAAGGGTGGAATGAGGTGACTTTCTTAAGTTATTTTGTTTTTTGGCAATGATGTCACATTTTTGTCGATCACAGGGTGATAAAAGATCCTCAGCTTGGTACCCAGACAGATAGAATCATAGAATCCCTACAGTGTGGAAGCAGACTATTCAGCCTATCGAGTTCACATTGATCCTCTGAAGAGTATCCACCCACTCCCACCCACCACCAACTCCCCACCCCACCCCACAAAGGCACCTAGTGTCAGCTTGTCTCTCAAAATGATAAAATATAGCTTCTTCAAAAGTTACATGACCTTGTGTAATCAATAAGTGAACACCAGATAGTTCCACTTTGATCTGCAAATGCTGGAAATATGAAACAAACACAGAGAATGCCAGAGAAAGTCAACAGGTCTGGCAGCAACTGTGGAGAGAAATAGAGTTAACATTTCAGGTCTGGTATTTCAGATCTTCTTCAGAATTTCTTTGAATTCTGAGTACTACCTAAACACTGTCCCATTTGCTGTGTATGTGTGTCTGTAAGAATCGTTGTAATTTTAAAGTTTGGATCTACGGTGACTTTAATTGTAATTTGGTACACATAAATGACAGTATTGGAGGCTTTTGTAAATCACTCTGAGGCAACCCATGGAGCTTTGTCATAAACTGCTGATACCTGTTGGATTCTCTGCCTGAGGTAGTTTATCTTGCTGTTGTGCCTCCCACATTCCCAGGCTATCATTTGTCTGCCCTCACTAGGATTACAGCTTGATTTAATGGCTATTATGTGACCCTGAGAGATGCTATGCTGTCAGGACTATAAAGCCTGGTAAGGCCATACAAGTCAGACATATCTGAAGGTAGGAGCTAAATCAGGGAGGTCAAGCTCAGTTTATGTAGTGGGTACAACCCAGTATTTTTGCATTTAGCAGCAGCGACATTCAATGCAGTAATAAAGATAAATCGTATTAGGTCTTCCACAATAATCATTCATTAGCTCATATTTTACATGCCTTCAATTATTCCATTCTTTACAAATCTAACAATTTTTTAAAATGTGCATTTATTCAAAGTATTTCCTCTGCCTTTCCCTGTTGGTTTTGCGCAGTCAATTTTCTTCTTTATCTCCATTGCAATATCTGTTTCATGACCGTTCTTCCATTTTAGAGACAACCTGTTTTTCCTTACATTTATTACTTTGGTTTTTACACTTGCTCTTAAATTAGTCAATAATTTAAGCAATAAATAATTATAAAACTGTTGTTGAAATTAAGAGCCAAGTTAATGAAATGCTGACTGAGTTTATTAAGTCATTAATATGTGATTTCATGTTGATAGTTATGTATCACACTGACAGCTTTGTTTTAAAATTGCTAGGGTAACTGTGAAATTAAAGAGTGTCTTTTTGAATGTACGTAGTGAGGTGTTTTCAAAGATTAATTAATAACAAAATACTGAGTCAGTTTTATCCATTTATTTTTGTGGTATCAACTCATGCAAAGTTGCCTTTGAGTTCTCACCCCACTGGTTCCCCATCTATTGAAGAAGTTTGTTGTACCTGTTCCAAGATCAACTACTAGCTGCCTTCTCTCTAGCATTTCTGAATGGTCTTTCTATTTCTTACATTTGCTCATCTTGATGTCTTATATCATTTCCAACTCCTTTCCTTTAACTTACTGCGCCCATTCAAAAATTGTCAACGTAATTGTCCTACTCTATCTTCTGGGGTTTTGCTTCCTTGTTTTGGAGCTCCCAGCAGAAAAATAATTTCCTGTGCTTCTTCCCTGTTTATCCACTTCATTATTTTATGTTGAACATTGATTACATCCTTCTAATCCCAGGGGATAAAATACTCAAGAGCTGTGATACAATTAGCCATAATGTTCATTGGGATTTCACTGGTTTGATGCTCTATTAAGTAATTTTGCATACACCATATGGCCATGAATTTCAGTATTGTCACTCTTTTCTTGTAGTTTGTCTGCATGGAAAGTCTGGTAACAGCTATAATAGACATGTATCCTAAGGTATTCCGTGTAGGATACAGAAGAGAACAGCTGATTTGCATTATTGCAATTGTGTCATATTTGATTGGATTAATTATGGTAACAGAGGTAAGCTAATTAACCTGAAGCTTTTTGTTCATGTTTTAGAATTTTATGTTAAGAATATGTTAAGGTGAACACCCTTCAAATCATTTACAGGTTGTATCAATTAGAGCAACTGTTTTTATTTTATTGTATAAAAGCAACTGCAGAAATTAACATTTATAGTATGAGAAATGCTTCAAAAAAGCATAAATGAAAAATAAATGGATACTGAGCTAAAGACGACTTTAATCAAAGGGTGATTAGCAGCTTGGTAAGAAGTATGTTTTCAGAGGAGTCATAAGAGAGAATATGGGGTCGGAGAGGCTAAAAGGTTTAGATAGAGAAGTCCAAAACATGTGGTCCAGAGCTAAAGGCAATGCCACCAGTAAGGAGAAGTAGACAAATTTAAGGATCCACGCATTGGACAATTTATACAAAATGGGGAATTGTTAGGGAAAGCAGGAACAGTGAAGATCTGAAGGGGAGACTGAAATCACAGAGGGTGAGCAGTCACTCAGCATTCTTGCTTCAGGGATGATAATTGAAAGAATAACTTAGTCAGAAAATCAGCGTAAGGCATGGAAGGTTACTTTAGACAAAAAGGATTTTAAAAGAGAAGCAGGAAGGATAAACAAGGTACAGTTCTCAAAGATGTTGAAGGTCCCAGGAGAAGTTAGGAGGAGACACAGTTATGATTTAATGAAGGGCATCACGCCACCATGACAGCACCTTTGATGATAGAAAGTGTGGCCAAGCGAAGATGCAGAGCGGAGGTTCTTGTGATTAATGAGTATGAATGTTAAGCTTGGATGGAAGTGAGAGACAGGTTTGGCTGGAGGGCCTTGTTGCTAATTAGAAGGCAGCAGTGGGTATCTTATAAACCCTTTGAAGAATGCCAAGAAAAACTCAAAGATGGATATGGGCTGGTGAGCAAAAAAGGCATGAAAGTAGAAGTAGTTTTGAATATGTATTTGAGAGAACAAAATTCTTGAAAGTAGCAATATCAGAGGTGGCCTGAACTGTTTGGTAAGAGAAAGGAAAGATAATAGGGATATAGAAAAGGAATGGGCTCATATCCAACATATAAGCAAATGGACAGAAAGAATTTTCAACTGTACAGTCGTGGCAGAGATTAGACAGTGCAACTTCGTCAAAGACAGACGATAAGGAGGAACCAATCCATTGTTAGCCAAGGGGGAATAAAGAGTTGACCAGGCGTCATCAGAGATTCATCCAGAGACGAGCAGATCTGTCCTGAGAAATTGGTGGAGCATGCCAGAAGATGTAGATGAAAGCAGTGAAAAACAGTGTAAGTAGAATGTTGTGACCAAGATCAGGGATTTAGAGAAAAGTGTAAAGTAAATCAATAGATCTTTTCAGATAATGACCTGGTCTAAGGAGCAGCTATAAGAGTTGAGGAGTACAAAAGATCTGAAAAACAATATTCATGCTGGAATCATCAGTATCATTGCAAAGAAAAATAGCAAAATGCAGAACAAATCGTACTTCCCTTTCAAAGTACCAGGTACTGACATGACAAAAATTGAATGGGTATAAGTCGAATCAATTAAATTTGA
This sequence comes from Ginglymostoma cirratum, assembly GCA_024137785.1. Classification (NCBI taxonomy): domain Eukaryota; kingdom Metazoa; phylum Chordata; class Chondrichthyes; order Orectolobiformes; family Ginglymostomatidae; genus Ginglymostoma; species Ginglymostoma cirratum. The sequence continues at coordinate 19,929,831 of JAHRHZ010000065.1, forward strand.
AAAGCAATGAAGTTAATTACATTCTCTAATCTGATGTGTCAATCTAACCGTGTTTCTGAAAATCAATTTACAAGTTCCAGTCTCCACAAACTGAGTGATTTCACTAACATGTTTTATTTAGCGTGTTTCATAAGATGTTATTCAAAGTAATAAAATAATGATTTAGCTGCCATTTGGGTATGAGATCATTCATAATTGGTGACATTGAGACAATTTCTTTGGATATACAATAGAGAAAAAAAAAGCTATAAAGTATTAAAATATATGTTAGGAAAATTGACGCAATAAAAAAAGGACCCTGAAAAAGAATGTGATAATACACAGAATCTGATCATCATAGTCATCATTGACCTGGTGACCTCTGGACACAGAATAGGCTGCTTACTACCCGTGAGGAATTGGGCAGCCCAAAACCCAGCAGCAGCCCTCAGGTGAGTCTTTAAAGGAGACTGGAAAATAGTGCAGGAAGAGGTAAGGGTCTGCTTGGGGAATATCCAATCAGTTACGGTTGAAATGTTGGAAAATCCAGTCAGGGGAATGTTGGTGGCTGGAAGGAGCTGGAGAGCAGTGATTGGGAAGAGTGGCTAATGGCAGAGACCAGGAATGGAGAGAGCAGAGATAGGTATCAATAGGGGTTGTGATCTTGCAGAGTGAAAGTGTGGGTGTGTGAAGTAGTAGCTGACAGTGGACTTCATGATTGAATACAGAGCTCCAGGCTCAACATTCAGGTAAGTACATTTTAAACACTTACCTTGTTACTTGTGGCCACACATGGTCCTGATTAGGGACCGTCTGTTGAGGTCACAGACGATATCTCTGAAAGCAGTCAGCATGGCATCAACTTCATTCAGGCCAACTTAATATTGCAGAGGAAGCTGCAAGCATGTCTTAAGCCCCCATATTTGAATTTAAAATAGACCTAGACACAAAATATTATTTTACTTACGCCATCATGGAGGAAGCATACATGAGCACATAATGAGAATGTACTTCATGCCACCTATATTGGAGGATTAGGGAGCTGTTTAGTGTTTTACGACAGACCCACAATATGAGGCCGATAAGCTTACAGAGTGACCTTGTCATGTAGAAGTACTTGCCTCTATCCTGTGTTATGCAGTAAAGTCCCAGTGGAGACAAACAATCTAACCTGGTTGCAATGTAGCCTATTCCACTTAATTTTGTAGTCTCATTCACGGATACTCTTATTTTTGAATGCAGAGTTCATTTCTATTGCATTTTGTCATGTTACGTTTATAATACAGGAAATGATATTGCAGATCAAACTCCCATTGAATTGTTCAGAACAAAATGTTGACAGCAGTCTAATCCTGATTCACAGGTAAAATATTTGATTAACCACCTCCAAATAAGAGGAGTAGGCTGCATGAGCAAGCTATAATTAGCTTTATCATATTCTAAGTTATTCTTTAAGGAATCCAAAAGAAATTTACTTATTCTAAAGAAATTACTTTTTCTACTACAGAATACATTATACTCTGCTCCTCTTAAATAGATTCTCCCTGGAAGGGCTACCACAGGAAAAAAAAGGTAATACTTTGTCAACGACACTGGATGCATGTCTCTTAGGCTGCATCTTATTCCAAGGGTCACAATAGGATTTGGAAGCTACGGAGGTGTCTGCTTCCTCCATGAGTGGCTGTGTGTTTAAGACACAGGGCAGGAGCAGTTTAGAAAGTAAACTAACCAGTTCAAATGGGCAATCTTAAAAGATCAATGTACAACATTGCAGGGGGCCATTTATCTCTGTTATTTTCCCATTTCTTAGCTGAACAGGAAGATAGCAGGAGAAAATCACAGGGGCCAATTTGGTCTCATTATCACCCCATTTTATGATGGTTTTTGACAGCAATGGGACAAAAATTACTGAGCAGCTACAGTTAACAACCCGTCCACCCATCACAGTTTCGTAGCTAGTCAAATAATAGGTGTCTGGCATGCTACCCAGATTAGGTGGGAATCTCATGGATTTACACTCATCAGGATCCTGTGGCATGCAAACAACTGCAATGCAGGTTTAGTGTCCGAAAAGACTGTGGGTGGGCTGCCCAAACCCCGGCTAGGTGGAACTCAGCGTGCAGTGGTGTGAACGTTGGTCCTGAAAGGGACTGCTAGAAGCTGCAGCAAAAATACTCAGGTAAGTTCTTTTCTAACAATTTTATTGTGGAACCACGAGGAACTCAAACGCAAAGGCAACTCAGGATTCTTATTGAAGTGAATCGTTTGGGAGTCCCACCAATATCCCACTCAACACCTATCCACCCAAAACAAAAATCGACCTGACCCTTAAATGTTTTCGAATTGAAATAACTTGGATATTATGAAATCATGAGGGTTATAAGGAAGAAAACATTTCCTTGAATGCTAGTTAATTCTTTTGTTCCATGTAAGATCAATCTTTTGAACTGACATTTATTGTATTGATTTACATTTATCAGTCCACTGTTGACTACTGTTGTTTTTAAATGATGTAAATTTAGATTACAATCAACTTAAGTTATTTTCAGTGAGACAGTTCCAGGCATAGCTTAGAATTTCTGTAGAGCAATTATCAAATGTACAGTAACAAAACTATGTAAGCATTTTCCAGCACAATGAAATACTAAACTGTTTTCTTTCTGTTGGAAGGGAGGAATGTATGTTTTCCAGCTCTTCGATGCATATGCTTCAAGTGGCATGTGTCTTCTCTTTGTGGCCATTTTTGAGTGCGTTTGTATAGGATGGGCCTATGGTAAGTCAATCACAATATGTTTTATCTTTGCCAGTGGATTGGTGTTTAAACCTTGAATTATTAAAACCTGAGATGATTAAGATAAAACTGACCAGCTACTTCAGGATGTGTACAAGTCATTCATACATTCATAATTTCAAAAACATTGCATTATTCTAGTGATTTGAAAAATGATAATACTTGGCATTTATGTCTGACAATAACCAATGGAAAAATAAAATGTTCCATAAATGAGATTAGAGAAGTTAGCACTGAAGAGGACACATTGAATGATCATTGAATAATCTGCATGTTTTTGTGAATAAATCACAAACAGTTGCCTCACAGGTTAAGCAACTAATTAAGATAGAAATAGATTTTGGTTTTTAAAGTTAGGAATTTACAGTTTAAAAATAGGGAAGTCTTGGTACAACAGTACAAGATATTAGTGAGTCGCACCTGGAGTACTGTGTACAGTTTTATTATTTAAGAAAGGATATATTAACATTTCAGGTAATTCAAAAGAGATTCACTCGGCTGATCCTGGGATGAAAAGGTTGATTTATCAAAAATGGCTAAACAGGTTAGGCCTTTATTCATTAAAGAGGATTGCTCTTATTTAAAGGTTCTGAGGGGGCTTGTCAGGGTAGATATTGAGGAGAAATGATTGGAATTCTTTACCCAGACTGTTGTGGAGGATAGAACACTGAAAGCATTTAAAGAGTAGATTTTTGAAATATCAGGGAGCTGAAGGCAATGAGGAGGTCGCATGACAGAGGAGTTGAGGCTTGGGACAGATCAGCATTAGCTTATTGAATGACAGGGCAGGTTTGTGGGACTGAATGGCCTACTCATCTTTCTATTCCTTATGTCCTTATGAGATGTGACATTACTGAACTAGTAATCCAAAATCCAGGCTAAGACTAGAGGTCAAATTCACATCCATCAATCAAGAGCAAGTCTTGCCTCAGAAGGTTGTTGGCTATTTAGGTTGGCTGGCAGTTCTGTAGCCCCACAAACCTACTGGGGAGTGGTGGTCACTGCTGCAAATACAATCAGTCTCCAGTTTCTGAACATGAGCCCTCAGGATCAGGTAGGAACAGCATCTCACAGTGGAGACGGGAAGGGAAGGCTGTGCATGATGGGGAGAGGAGGGTGAGGGTCTTGAAGGAGAGACCACAAATGGGGAAGCACCCAGGAGGTGAGCAGACTTTGTAGAAAGGGTGACATTACCCAGTTTGAAAAAGGGCTCACAATGAAGGTGACCTGTTTCTTGCCTGTGGGCCAAGTGAGGGGATTTGCATCCCCCTCCATTAGTGGCCAGTGTATAATGTCACTTCAAGGACTCAACTGGGGCAAAAGCAGGCTTCCTTTAAAATTGCGACAAGTTGGGAGGATACAGCAAGATGGCTACAAGGCTCCTAAGATAGTTCATAGGCCCCCTCACCTGCAAACCCACTGGCAGGAGATGTTGAAATTTCATGCCATTAATAACTAGTGTTGAAAATTAACATACAATGCCACTTCTATTAACTATATTCATACAAATATATAATAATAAATAATACTACTTCTGGCATTGTTGTTTATTTTTCTGAAATCTGGAAAGAAAGACAATCTAGGCTGTTGAGTTTGATGATCAGCCATGATCATATTGAATGGTGGAGCAGGTTTGAAGGGCCGAATGTCAGCTCCTGCTCCCGGTCTCAATGTTTCTATGTTATAAAATGTTTACGAATGAATGTAGGAGGCTGCGATACTAATGAGACAGTAGATGGTGCTGTTGTAAAACAGCCTAAACTTTTCAAACTCTTGTAGTTGAGCATCAGAGAAAAAGAAGCACAAATCTTTCGTACTAATGATTGGGAACTTATGGGTATAAGGATGGTGAAATGGACATAGTGCACTGTCATTAGTGCGAAATTGACAGTAAATTATGTCATATGCATACACCACTAGATGCAAAGCCTCACACCTTGCTCTCAACAATCTCTTATTCCTTCATAGGATGTGCTATTGAAATGCTTGCTGATGGAAATAATTAGAAATTAATGAATTGATGTGAGTTTCCACATTGTCACTATTTTTCAGCTGTAAAACCCTTGTAAAGGTTGCCCCATTTAAGTCATGTTCAACCAGGTTTATTGCAGAATGCTAAGTCATTCCTAGTGTTCGATAGCCCCTCCAATCATAAAGACATAAGTTTACATTTGTGCGGCATCATATTTCCCCATTCCATGTTAAAAATTACACGTGTGTTTTAAGTAATCCAAAAAAAAAGTTTTTATGATATTTTTGACTTCCACATTAATCCCATTTGTTCTCATCTTTACTTAATTTTCTGGAAAATTATTGAAAAGATCTGCCTGTTTCATTCCTGATTTGCTGTCTGTTAGAATTCTTTAATGTGATTGTACAGCCTGCTTGATTATTTTGCTCTTACTAAATGCCAGAGATACCCTATCATTAGCACTGTGATTAATTCTATGCCATAAAAATTTGCTAGGTCTTTGTGAGAAGCTTTTGTGAAGTCAGCAGAAAGGGCCACTAATGGTCACAAAATCTGAGTCACAAAATCACAAAATATGTTTGGAAGGTCTGTACTGAAATCTTCCTGGATTCAAAAATGACAAATTGTTACTATTTTTGTTGTTACGTAGTAGATCTTCCTCCTCGAAGAAAATTGACAAATACGCAGGGATGGCCATTTTAGTCATAAAGCCAGTGCGTGGCCTCTCAACAAAATACGATTGTCAGTTTATTTTGTGAGCCGCTTTGGAAAGCTTATGAGTATTCATGAGTAAATTACAGCTAGCTGGTGACACTTGGAGATGGGAATTTTTAAACACGGTATTTCAAGGGGAAAATATTAAATATTTTCTACCTTTGTCTTGCTCCATCTTTACAATTTCAGACATGTATATCTGTAAGCTTTCTACTATTGTAAGCTAATTTCAGAAAGAAAAAAGAACCAGACAGTGTCACTAATACGTAGTATTTCAGAATCTATGGAAATATCTAGTTTCCTGCATACAAAATGTCTCCTGAGCTCTATACAACAGATTGGTGGAATAACTTATCTTAATTCCTGAAATAAAATGTATCCACAGTATTCTATCCTGTATGTATGCAAGAAAGATTGTAAACCAAATATGTTAGTTGAACGATTCAGATTAACAGGACTGTGAAATGTTGCACTAATATTAAATAATCCAGATAATGAGACGGCCTATCTTATGTATAGTGTTATACTTGATATTTTCTTGATCCCTCTTATGTTCACAGGAAGCAATAGATTCTATGACAATATTGAAGACATGATTGGGTACAGGCCATTCATTTTAATTAAATGGTGCTGGAATTTCATCACTCCTGGTATATGTTCAGTAAGTTCTTAAGCTGTTGCTGCACCTTTTGTCAAAGGCTTTTATTTTACACAGTTAAAAAAATCTTACAAGTTATTCTCAGAATTAGATATTTTACATTATTATTGCACCTTACATCCTCTATTTGTAATCATTTACAGAGTATTTATTTTTATTTTAATTTTTCTTAATATTTAGTTTGCAATCTTACTGTGCACCAAATACACTTGGCTCCTTTAGTGTTCATAACTTATGCATGTATTTATGTTTAGAATTACATACTTGTCTCTTCAGAGCATGAATTTGATTGATGCTATTTTTATTAGGAAAATATATGTCCGCTGGGTTTATATATTTGCAAAGGGGTAGAAAACAAGACAGGCTGTGAAGTCTGGTCCAGAGACAATACACTGTGGATGTTGGAAATCTGACACCAGAAACTGCAGTGGAGCTGGACTTGCAGTGGGTGGTTTAAATTGCAATGCATTTAAGGGTTTAAAGTTATTTGCCAGCTGTAAGCGACAGAAAGGATGTATCCCTGGACAGCGGGTGTCCTGTTGCAGTGACTTTGTAGAGACCAAGGTATCCTCTGATTCATGCCCTGCTGTCATGACAGCCACTACACCCTCAATCACACCACTGCCACCTCGACTGATGGCCAGGCATTAGTCACATTACAGACATGGTTAACGGTCTTACCCACTGACTGGACCTCCCAACGCCAGAACCTGACTACTCCTCCTGAAAGACAGGGCTCCCAGAAATTGCTTCCTGATTAGCTGCCTTTGGGAACATCACATCTATCATCCTGTCACAGTTCCCTTGTTCACAACTGTTCACAATGAGGCAACTGGGGACATTGGGCCAATGTTTCAGATTGATTGGATATGAAGCCAAGAAGCAAAGAATGCAACCAAGTAATGACTGAAAACCCAAGTAACAGAATGTGTGTGCAGTAAACGTAAAGTCACTATAGTCCCACTGCCTGATCAGACAGAAACAAATGGTGGTGGTTTAACATCCCTCAGGTGAGGTTGAGAAAATGGGGCTGTAATGGTAAGCTCAGCTGCTACTGGAATTGATGTCAATGCACTGCAAAGCAGTTGATCAACAAACTGAGCTAGCTGACCCCATGAGTAGTAAATTTTGAACATCTTACTTCTTAAATTTCTTGTAAGAGAAAGTTGCTTCACAAGCCTGGAGCGACACTGAACTGGAGTCATGCTGCCTCCGGTAACATGATAAAGCTTTGAGCAGTAACTTTCCTAAGGGTGTCCAAGATGTGGAGTCAGATCAGAATCTGACACCAGAGTTAGATTTGAGCCACACTAAAATTGGAAATCTGAAACTTAACAGTCTGAAAAATGCTGGAAATTCTTAGCAGGAGAGTGAAACAAAAGTCACATAGGGTTAGGCATTCTTCGTCACAAACAATCACTATCCTGAAGCATTAACCAGAGCAAATTGTTACTTCTGCAAAATAGTTTTTTTCAGTATTGCAGGATAATTGAATTCTAAGTGAAATATTTGGGAAGCAAGTTTCAAATGTTTTACGTGAGCACATTAGAATATCTGAAGCAAATATTTATCTTAAATGTTACTGAATTGTTTATCTTTCAGGCAATTTTCATTTTCTTCATTGTGAGGTATAAACCACTTAAATATAACAACACATATGTCTATCCAGACTGGGGTTACGCTGTAGGATGGGCTCTGGCTCTTTCTTCCATGATTTGTATACCTCTAGGATTTATCTTCAAACTATGGAACACTGAAGGAACTTTTCTACAGGTAATTATAATTGGATATGTAATCACTGTCATTATTGCTCTTAATCCACTAAATCCATTACATTATGAACTGTCTACTTCTTGTCAAATAAACAACCAGGTAGCGCATCAACTTATGCTATCAGCTCAGTGAATCTTTTTTATATGAAATCTTGAGTGGTTTGCACTTAAGTTATGATGAGAAAAATTCTTGTACGTTTACAGTCAAAGAAGTCCTAGTGCTGGAAACTGAAAGTCTAGTTTGTCAGTTATGTTCCAACAAAAAAAAAGCAGCATAAACTTGATTTCCTGTTTGCTCCATAACTATTTGCATTGGCTGTTCTAAGCTCATATTTCTGTGGCATTATCTTCTTTAAAAAGGTTATAATAACTTTGTAGCGTGTACAGCAAATGCCAAGTTGGCTGGTAAAGATGGCTGCCCCTGCTTGTGCATGTGCAGGTGGTACCAATAAACTTGACATTCACCAAGACTGTGAATCACCGCCACATGATAGTTCACTGAAATGTTGAGGTTGGTTGGCTCGCCGAGCAGGATCGTTGTTCTGCAGACATTTCGTTAAGGGGTGCTTGGTAACATCCTCAGTGCAGCCTCTGATGAAGCGTCGGTGTGTTTTCCCGCCTGGTTTTTAAACTCTGGGGTCCATTGCGATGGATTGCCTCACTTCCGGGTTTCCTCCATAGTGGAATGTATATGGGGTCAAGTTCAATGTGTTTATTAATAGCATGCTTCGTGAAGTGCCATGCTTCCAGGAATTTTCGTGCCTGTCTCTGCCTAGTCTGTCCCAGGATCTTGGTGTTGTCCCAGTCGAAATCGTGGTTCTCCTTGTCCACGTGGATTGAGATAAGAACCACGACTTCGACTGGGACAACACCAAGATCCTGGGACAAGCTAGGCAGAGACAAGCACGAGAATTCCTGGAAGCATGGCACTCCACAAAGCATGCTATTAATAAAACACATTGAACTCGACCCCATATACATATCACTACAGAGGAAACCCGGAAGTGAGGCAATCCATCGCAACGGACCCCAGAGTTTAAAAACCAGGCGGGAAAACACACCGACGCTTCATCAGAGGCTGCACTGAGAATGTTGCCAAGCATGGTAACAAAACGTCTGTGGAACAACAAACCAGCTCGGTGAGCCAACCAACCTGAACACCCACAACCAGAGCTACAGATCTACTCCAAAACCTTAGTTCACTGAAATCTATCATGATCAGCAACAAACCTGAGGTTTAGATAAGTGGGGGTTTGAAGTATTTTTTATTTGACTCACACCAGCATGTATTTTCTATGCAAAATCTCGCCTCAACAGATCAAATTTATTTTAGAGTTTGTGGGGCTTCTGATTTGTAAGGTTTAAAAGTCAACAAATTGTTCTGACCAGAAATAGAACCCATAATTATTTTTACATGCAGGGAGGTGCCAATAAAATGGATGAAAGCTGCTTTGACAAGTAGTAGATTAGTAGATTTTTCTAGTGTTTCTATCAAAAGCATTGTGCAATATTCACTTGACCTTTTCGTGCGCCCTTGCTCTTTGCACGGCCTAGAGGTGGCATTTATACATTTCACAGCCTTATACCTTTTACTAGTACCTCCAGTACAATTGCTCCATCTTCCAAGATGATTGAGTGTTACATTTTAGCTAGCTACATCATGCATAAATGCTAAAAGTGACCTTGTCAACACCAGAATAGTGAAGGAGAAACAGTTCAACATTAAAGATCAGTTGTGGTTCCAGTATGCTTTCTAGTTTATTCTGATTTGTTTCTTTTAATTTTATGTGCTAAGTGCACACAAGGCAACACATTTCCTTCTACTGAGTGCAACCAGCAGCTTGAGCTTTGGATTGTGTCTACAGCTAAGTCTCTTTTCACAGGGAGAAGTCATTAGTTTATGTCAGAACACCTCCCAGAAATACCATCAATGTGCAAAGGAGGAGTGACGTGGCTGGCTGCTCCCCTTAAACATGAGAATCTTACAGAATACCAGCTTAGAAGCTTGCTTTCCACTCACTAGGGTTTATTCAAAAATGATCTATCACTTTTTAAAATCTAATATCTTACATTAAACTGGTATTACAAAACTACATAAGCACTCACCTTCAAAAAGGAGAAAATAATAACATAAATAGCCCCAACACTAAACTGTGTTCTTCTAAACTCTTGTCACAATTACAGAGAATTAAAAAGCTTACAACTCCCAGTCCAGACTTACGACGAAAAGGAGTGGGATCACCCAATATGGAGTCATGCTGTAGCACAATTAATGACTATGACAGTAAACTTAAAGGCGATGGACGCATTTCTGCCATCACAGAGAAGGAGACACACTTCTGAAGAAATTCCTTGGTCTCTCTTTTTTTAAAAAGATACAAAAAAGCAAGATGATATACTTAATTATAGAGGCCTGCTTGTTTTGCACAAACCTTATTATTAACATGTTAATTCAAAATTAAGCATTATATACTTGTTTAAAAAGTGACTTTTTAATGATTGTATAAGTAACTGATTATATATAGTACTTGATATTAGTGAGCTCATGTAATAGTGTGACACTGGTAAATGTTTTATAGAAATTCTAGTCTGGAATCAATGTATAATGTGTTGTAAGACTTTTCTACTTGGAACTCTTTTTCATTATGGAAGGCACAGTGTTTATTGGACATTCTTGCTCATCTGTGAGTATGAAAAAGACCATTCCAAGTCATACTGCATGTTTGTGGAGTCATTATTTTTGAGCCTCCTACCTATATTCATTTGGTAGGTACAACAAAAGTCTCCGATGTTAAGGAGACAAATTAAATACGATACTTCAGTTGTCACTTCTGAATCATTTTTGATGGAATTTGTTATTTAAAAGCTTTTAAATTTACAATATTTCTATAGATGCGACTTTTGTCACTTGTATATTTTCCCTAACCAAAGTCCCTTATGCATACATATTTGATTGGTGAGGTCCAAAATACATTACTAAAGTTCTCTGCTTGTAAATGTCTGCTATTGATATTGAATAACCCACTACTGATATCTTTTAAAAAATTTCAACTTTCCTGTTATTTTCTCAGACAAATATTCAAGAAATTTTTGGGGGGATAATTGGATCTCTCTAGTTTCTGTGAAGACTTTTTTGGTACATAGTAAGGCTAAGTAATCATCCCTTTTTAAAAGAATTTGCAGTATTAGGTTTGGTGCCAAGTTTTTTCACACACTGGAGAGTTTCGTGGCACAAAATTTTATTCTCTGCTTACTCATCATTTTTAAAGATAAATAAAATTATCAATTTACCTCAACGCTGTTCACTTTTTTTATGGAATTGATGTCTAGCCTGGAGCTATGGAACAGAAACGTATCATTGTATGTGTTGCTGCAAATAATATTTCAAAGGAGATCAAAAGTCAAGAAATCAGAGATCAATGTCATTCCTGTGTAAAGTAGATGTAAGCTGCTTGAGGGCACCTAAATCGGAATGCAGTCTTTAAACAGCTCAGTCTAAATAGTTCAGCAGCTTACTGGGATCAACCAATTTGGGAAGGAACAGAGTTTGACTCACTTGTTTGCTTCCTCACATAATTTCACTACATCTCTCATCTGTTTTTCTCTGTTAAAAGTGTCTTAAGTAGGACCATATGGATTGAGTACCAAAAAAGGGCAGGATGGGTGATACAGGTTTTCCTGATGTAAACCTCAAATATCTCCTTGAGAAAGTTAAATGAAAGGAATACAACATTTCTTGGTGTCCAAAACAACAAGCAGCCCAGGAAAGATCCTTATTATATCTGTGAGGTTGGTGGCATTGATGCCAAGTGCCAGCCCTCTTACTCCAAGACTATTGCAATACATTTCATTAGTGCAGACAAATTAACTCCCTCATGTCTTTCTTGTACACCTGAGCACTATTAAAGTAAAACTTGTACAAGTAAATCTTCACAATGTAACATAGGGAGGTAGGTGTTGTAACTCAGCAGTTTGTGCTATCCTTATCCAGCTATACTAGCGGGAATCGCTTACAGGCACATTACAAAAGCTCCTCCCTCCACTTCATCTGATTCAAACCCCTATATCTCTTACTTTCAGGTCTCCCATGTCACTTGTCACCAATTTCTCAATTGCCATCCTTCCCTTTATTTACTTTATCCCCTTGCTGGAGACTTGAAGACGTAAAACTGAACAAGGACAGATCACTTCAGACATATTCCCACCTTAAAACACCTAATCTCATACAATGAATATGATGGATCTCATCAAGAGTAAGTCTGTTCTTGCCGCAAAATGTTGGTGGCACAATGCCAGAGCCAGGATAGTGACTTAATATCCAAGTTGTCAGTTTGCTATCTCTATAAAAGGAGACTTTACCTCATGGTTAATTTTGATGGTGAATGTTGGCAGATTGAAATACACCCAGGGATCCTGGGCAAAGATCTCCTGTTTCATGTTCCACTGTCATAGGTTCTCCATTCAACATAAGCCCTGCATTATTTGCTTTTTAGCTGTCACTCAGTGGAATGTGATAGCACTTAGTGAAGATGTGGCACTGGTTTATATATAGATATAACAAGGATTGGGAAATGAGTGAAGATGTTTCTATTAGAGCTGAATTTATGGCTTTGGAGGCAGTGGTCTCCAGAGTTCATAACTTTTCACCTCAAAGCAAGTTCAAAGAAACATCACAGCAACGTTCGGGCTAGAGGTTGGTCAGTCAAGCATGAGCAACAACTGCCAGATGTGAAATTCTAGTCACCAACTCTCCTTGGCTGCAGCACGAGAGAAATCTTTTTCATTTCAGGTACCAATGCAGTGTGTGATAAACTGCTTGGAAGCTAGACTGTGTGAGATCATGGATGATTATTGGACATGCTGGGAGTTAACAGTCCAGTGTCAAACTTCTTTTTATTGTACAACAACAGACTTCCCAAGATAAACAGGATGGCTTTGAAAGTTGTACCTTGACCATTTATGCTTCATGCCTTAACATCTTATAAGTGGTCTTGCAGGAAAGTAAGTGGCAGTTATGTCATGAAGCCTCATTTGAGAAAAATAGTTTTGGAATAAGCATTTACAACAGTTTACATGTATTGACAGTTTTCAGATGATTTGTGAATTAACACATCATGAGATCTTATCTGTGACGTGAACCTTTGATGTAGATGTAAAATTCTTACGGATAAAGAAACAGAGTTTTCAACAGCTTTCAGCAAGCTCAAGAGATATGGAAACCGAACAGCTGCTGTTTCTTGTGCTGTATAACAATAAACAATGTTCCATAGACTCTGCACCATGTGTCCTGTGCTTATTCAGAACGAGTTGCTATGGATTACTGTATGGAGATTGAATGCCCACCTTTTGAAGTAGTCAGCAACCAGCGTCTACACTTCCATGAATTAATGTTAATAATCTTTCAATGTATTAAAACTAAATCCCACTGAAATTATGATGATAAAGATTGGAACATGGAGGGGAGAAAAATGTAAAGTGAATTGTGATGCACAGGAGGACTGATGAGATATGCTGTGATGCATTTTGCTAGATTCACTGAAAATTCTCTGTCATGACACTATGTTCCATGTAGCTCTGGTTCCAATCAAGCCTTCATTATGAGCAATGTCCAGCCACAAGAAAAATGCAAAGATCAGAAAAGAGCCACAAAACAGTTTATGAGAGCTACTATAAGGGATAATGAAAGGAAGGTCACAAAGGTTAGCAAAATCAGTAAGAAGTAATGATATATTTACATAAAGGAAAGCTAGGTGGTCTGGAGCAATGTTGGTCCATTAAAGACTGAAAGTGGAAATATTGTCAATGACTATGGGAAAATAGCAGACATGTTGAATAATTTCATAGCCTCAGTATCCTCTGAAAAGGAGGATAGCTTGCCAGAAGTCCATGGGAAATTAATTGTGTATCGGGACCAGGGACTGAATAAAACTAACATAAGTAAAATTTGGGTAATCAGGAAATGAATAGAATTTAATAATGACAAGTCCCTAGGACCTGACTGTTTCCATCAGAACCTGTTAAAGGAAATAGGGAAGCACATTGTAGATGGTCTAACTATAATATTTCAGGGTTCCCTAGATACAGGAGTTGTCCCACCGGATTGGAAAATTATGCATCATACTACTTTTTAGAAGGGATAAAGAGGAAAACCAGGGAATTGCAGACCAACTAACCTAACATCTAGGGTAGGGAAATTATTGGAATCCATAGTCAATGATGAGGTAACAACTCAAAATTTTTCAGTTAATCAGGGAGAGTAGTTGTCAGTGGAATTTCTATGGATGTTATTTATTTGGACTTCCAGAAGTATTTGCCAAAGTGCTATTTAAGAGACTGTTAACTAAGGTTGACTAAGCCCATGGAATTAAGGGCAAATTACTGACATGAGTTGGAAATTGGTTAAGAGGCAGGCAACAGAAAGAAAGGATAATGGGTACGTATTCAAATTGGCATGATGTGACCAGTGGTGTCCCACAAGGATCTATATTAGAGCCTCAATTACTCTATTTGTGAACAACTTGAATAATGACCTAGAATTGCATATATACAATTTTGCAACATTAGGCGGCATTGTAGACAGTGTAGAAGATAGCATATATTACAAAGTGATATTGATTGACTAATTGTATAGATAAACTGTGGCAGGTGAAGTTCAATGTAAGCATGTGTGAGGTTATCCATTTTGGACCGAAAAGGGATACATCAGCGTACTTTCTAGATGGTATGAAATTAAATACAGTGGTGATTCAAAGAGACTTGTGGGTTCAGGTACATAGATTTTTAAACTGCCACAAACAGGTGAAGAAAATAATTGAGAAAGCTAACGGAATGCTAGCGTTTATATTCAGAGGACAGCAGTATAAGGATGCAGAAGTTATGCTGCAGTTATACAAAACCCTGGTTAGACTACACTTGGTGGACTGTGAGCAGATCTGAGTGCCACACTTTAGGAACGATATATTGGCCTTAGATGAAGTACAACTTGGTTTACAAGAATGATACCTGGAATTCAGGGGTTAAGTTATGGGTAGAGTTAAAACAAATTAGGCCTATTTTCTCTAGAAGTTGGAAGGCTAAGGAATTATCTGATGAAAGTCTTTGAGATATGAGCATGACAAGACAAGTTAGATAAAGATAAATTTTTCCACAGGTTGGAGATTCTAGAACTAAGGGGCATAGGCTTAGAATTAGAACTAGATCATTCAGGGGAGATGTTAAGAATCACGTCTATACAAAAAGGGTGGTAGATGTGTGGAACTCTCTTCCATAAATGGCAGTGGATGCTTGATCAATTAAGTTTTAGATAATTTTTTGTTAAGCAAAGGTGTCAAGGGATATGGACCACTCATCATGTGGAATTAGGCCACAGATCAGCCATGAACTTATTAAATGGCAGAACAGGTTCAAGGGGCTGAATGGCCTAATCCTGTTCCTATGTGTTTTGGTTATGGCTCTCACTGTTGTTTGAACTATTCTGACTGGTATCATCATTAGAGGTACAAGGTTTGTCATTAGTTAACCTGATTTTCTCCCTGAACGTGTCAAGGAGGGCTACATTTCAAACAGTTAATGCACTGTAACAACTTACAATATCAGGAATATTTGTTTCCTGAAATGTGCGCTTTGTGGGAATGGAAGCCCTTCTTATGGAGGTGTTGGAATATTCAGTGGGCCACACAAAGCAACATGTGTGACATCAACTGCACTTTCAGCTTTGGAAATCATAAAAACAGGAATTGAGTAAGATCATCCAGTCCCTTGAGCCTATTCTGCTACTTATTTAAAACATGGTTGATTTGTAACTCAAATTCATTTATCTGTTTTTGCTTCACACGACTTGAATCACTTGACGCCCTCCTGTAAAGATGTCGAGGTGAACCAATTTCACGGAAGGTTCCTGAGGCTAGTGTAGGATCTTTAGTTTATCTTTGTAATGAGTTTCTGAATTGTTCCAATGCTCTGATACCTATGGAACAGACCTGATATGGCATACATTGCATTTTCAGGACATGATGGATGCATATTCATTGTACTTTGTGTTGGTCCTTTAAGCTTACATTTTATAACTAATAAATGGATAGAGTACTATCAGGCATGTAGCTTCAAGAGTGTATTGGCAAAATAGTACAAAGAAAAATCACTGGAAGTGACAGAAATTATTACTCTAACTCCAAAATCCCCAAACTCAGGTGATCCTTATTTCTGTCTGCATGAGTTGATGAACACAGCATCTGTACCTATAAATCTCAGTCCAATACCATCTTATTTGCAATGCAAATAGAAAAGCAGGAAGCTGGCAGATCCAGAAACATTGTCCCCGATTAGAATATATTTAAATGAGTGGCCTGGGGACTCTGGCACATTGCAGGAAAATCTAAAAAGTCTGAGAGTGTTTGGGCTGGGAGATATAATTGAAAAGACAGAAAGAGAGTGGGAACAACATGCTTGATTCCTGTCTCGCAAACATTCGTGCCCTGTTTATACATTACAATTCTGCTGAAAAGAAGAGATTCACCCACATAATTTTCATAATAAGATTAAGAGGGAATTTATGAAGCTGTAAAAATTCTCCAGCTGCATTGTGATGTATCAATTCCTTCTCAAGGTAATGGAGACATTGCTGTTTTTGAGGTTGAGTTTAGATACCATTGCACAGGAACTGAAAGCTCAGACACTAATGCATTTGATTGTTTGCTAATTCTGATATGGGTATGACATGGCATTGTGTTCAGGTAAAATATATCTCTCGATTTAATTATGTATGCAAATTACAGATACTGAAAAGTGTTACAGCATAAACGTCTGCAACAGGGGTTGGTTTTAGTTTCTGGCATGGATCACAAGCGCATTGAGTCAGTCAGCATTCTATCTGCCTTATAAGCCTCAATAAGTACAGGATGTTTGCTGCCTGTGCTAATCATGTTACTCCTAGGGAGCACATTGTTTGAAAGTGTGGGAAATATGGTGGAGTAGAGATTGAAACATGCCTACAGCAACACCTCAAAGGGGAGGCTCAAAATACAAAGTTGTGAGTTAGCAGAGCAGCAGATTAAATTAGAAGTGAAATGTCAACAGTACACTTGTCTTTGAGGCTCCAAAATACCAAAATAAGGATGGTATTAATGCTAGTTCACACAGAAATGGTACTCATGTCTTGGCTTCTTCGGTCTTTGAAATGGAGATTACCTTGTCCATCACCAGGGTGTTTAGTACATTCCAGTGACTACTTAGCTGGCTATAAAGGCTGGCCTATATCCATAAGGTTCTGTTGTAAATTGGACAGGAAACCATACATGATTAAGATTTGGCAAATTGCTGCCTGTGTATTTCCTTTTCTTGTAGTTTATCTCTGCCCCTGATATCAGCTTCCTTTGATCACCATGACAGCACATTCCACTCTGAAGCTCATTGTTGAGGATTCACTTTGTTAAACAAATGTCAAGCATTCTGGCTTCATGACCAGCAAATTAAATTGAACATCTCAATTTTACGTGGATGTTTGACATGCCAGCTCAAGTGAGCTTCTCACTGGCTGGCATTTGGCCGGCCATCTGATCTTTAGAAGCTTCTAAAGGACACTGAAGTGAATGTGATTGAGCTCCTTGGCATGGCAATGGTGTATCAGTCCAAGTCCCCTAGGCAAAGAGGAGAGCGATCAGGTGTACTACTCAATAGACTTCCGGTTGTTAGCAGACTAATTCCTCTTTGATCCCAGTGATGTTTAAAGTCTGTCAAATGCTACACCTGCTTGGCAATTTTGAATGTGCCTTGTCATTGATATAGCCAGGTCAAGAAAGTTTGCTGTCATGATAAGTGAACTTAGGCTAACAGAATTCAATGTTAAACTAAAAGCCTGGGCTGGAGAAGGGGCTTTCCCAGTACAGAGTGATACATTACTTCAGTTTCTTCATACTGATTGTAAGGCAATAGTTTTTACATTCTTGAGAGAAGGGGAATTCTGGGTAATCCAAGATGGATGATGGGAAGAAGTTCTGGCTGAAGGAGCTGCTCCTTTTTAGGGTATTTTCAGTGTTAGAGTTGATTTCTTCCAATTCTAGGAGCAGTAATTACTGTTTTCTAAGCTGTTTTGGAACTTTGGGGGGAAAAGGATCAAAACAATGGCACTTTAAAAAGGAGGAATAGAGACAAAGGCAGTGACTACATGGGAAGTGAATCAAATGGAGAAATAAACCTGCGCTGCTGTCTGACTCAAAAGAAAATCTGCACAGCTGACCGTTCTGCTGTTTGATTTCAAGTTTCTCCGGACTTTGGAGTCATCTAAGAGAAATCAACAAACAGTGAAATTTACACCTGACCTTCATGGTGTGGGAGAGCTCGCAGCAGGGGAGCAGCTAAATGGCTTTTTAAAGTGTAACCTTTGTTTTTTGTAAACTTACTATAGTGAGTAGAGTGGGTTTTTTTCACTAGATGTTTTTATTGAACTCTGTCTTTTAATTAAACTTTAAAAGTATAAAACATGGGTACTTAGCTAGCCTGGAGCAGAGTTTTTAGAGCAGTAAGACTGTGCTATTTTCTGGGTCTGTAGACTGTTAAGGTACAAAGATGGCCTGTAGTAGAGTGTTGTGCATTTTCTGTTGGATGTGGGAGATTAGGGAGAGATTCCATGTTACTGATGATTATGTCTGCAGGAAGTGTGTTTGGTTGTGAATCCTGTCGAATCGCATAGATCAGTTGGAGTAGTAGTTAGAGACAATGAGGAATTTACAGGAGCTGGGGGTGTGATGGATGGCAGTTGCAGGGAGAGAGATAAACTGAAGATATAGTCAGGTAGGTGGGTTATCTCCAGGAAAATGCAGGAGTCTCCCGTCGCTATCCCCATCTCAAACAAGTATGCTGTTTTGGAAATTATAGGGGGTGATGGACTCTCAGGGGAATGCAGTGCTGACAGCCAGGTTTCTGGTACTGAGACTGGCTCTAATGTAACAAGGGGTATGCCAGGTTCCAAGTGATCAATTATGAAAGGGGACTCTCTAATCAGAAGCACAGACAGACATTTCTGCAGCCAACAGTGAGACATCAGAATAGTGTGTTGCCTACCTGGTCCCAAGATCAAGGATCTCTCGGAAAGGGTGCAGAATATTCTCAAAGGGGAGACGGAGTAACAGGAGGTCATTATACACATTGGTAAGAAGAGAAAAGGATGAGATTCTGAGGAAAGAATATGGGAAGTTAGGCAGAAATTTAAAAAGTAGACCCTCAAGAGTAGTAATGTTTGGATTACACCCAATGCTTCGAGCTAGTGGGGGTAGGAATAGGAAGATAAAGCAGATGAATGTGTGGCTCAGGAACTGGTGCCTGGGAGAAGGATTCAAATTTTTGGATCATTGGAGTCTCTTCTGGGGTAGAAGTGACCTGTTTAAGAAGGATAGATTGCACCTGAATTGGAAGGGGACTAATGTACTGGTGGGGAGATTTGTTAGCGCTGCTTGGGAGGATTTAAGCTAGTAGGAGGGCAGGTGTACCCAGGCGGTCAGTGAAGGAAGAGATCTGTCTGAGACTGGTACAGTTGGGAAAAGGAACAAGTCAGACTGTCAGGACAGGCAGGAACAAAGCAGAGAACGAGGTAGGATTGATAAATTAAATTGCATTTATTTCAATGCAAGAGGCCTAACAGGTAAGGCAGATGAACTTAGGGCATGGTTGGAAACATGGGACTGGGATATCATAGCAATTACAGAATGTTGTGGCTCAGGGATGGACAGGACTGGCAGCTTAATGTTCCAGGGTATAGATGCTATACGAAGGATAGAAAGCGGGGGGCAAGAGTGGAGGCAGAGTGGCATTTTTGATTAGGGATAACATTACAGCTGTACGTAGGAAGAATATTGCTGGGAATATTTCCAGGGCAGTTATTTGGGTGGAGCTGAGAAATAGGAAAGGGATGATCACCTTATCGGTATCGTACTATAAACCCCCTAATAGTCAACAGGAAATTGAGAAACAAACTTGTAAGGAGATTTCAGTTATCTGTAAGAATAATAGGGTAGTTATGGTAAGAAATTTTAACTTTCCAAACATAGACTGGGACTGCCATAGTGTTAAGGGCTTTGATGGTGAGGAATTTGTTAAGTGCGTACAAGAAAATTTTGTGATTCAGTATATGGATGTACCTACTAGAGAAGGAGCAAAACTTGACCTACTCTTGGGAAATAAGGCAGGGCAGGTGACTGAGATGTCAGTGGGGGAACACTTTGGGGCCAGTGACCATAATTCTATTTGTTTTAAAATAGTGATGGAAAAGGTCAGACTGGATCTAAAAGTTAACGTTCTAAATAGGAGGAAGGACAGTTTTGACATTATTAGGCAAGAAATTTCAAAAATTGATTGGGTGTGGATGTTTGAAGGTGAAGGGATGGCTAGAAAATGGGAAGCCTTCAAAAATGAGATAATGAGAGTCCATCAACAGTATGTTCCTGTTAGGGTGAAGGGCAAGTCTGGTAGATGTGGGGAATGCTGGATGACCAGAGAAATTGTCAGGTATAGACAGCAGAGATTGAGTGAATCCTAAGAAGAGTATAAAGGCAGTGGGAGTTTACATAAGAAATAAACCAGGAGGGCAAAACGGAGACACGAGATAGCTTTGACAAATAGGGTAAAGGAGATTCTACGAACACATTAAGGACAAAAGGGTAACTAAGGAGACAGTAGGACCCCTTAAAGATCAGCAAGGCTGCCTATGTTTGGAACAACATGTGATGGGGGAGATACTAAATGAATATTTTGCATCAGTGTTTACTGTGGAGAAGGATATGGAAGATATAGAATGTGGGGAAATAAATAGCAACATCTTGAAAAATGTCCATATTACAGAGGAGGAGGTACTGGACATCTTCAAATGCGTAAAGTTGGACAAATCCTCAGCACCTGATCAGGTGCTCCCTCGAACTCTATGGGAAGTTAGGGAAGTGATTGCTGGGCTCCTTGCTGAGATACTTGTATCATCGATAGTCGTAGGTGAGATCTAGAAGACTGGAGGTTGGCTAATGTTGTGCCACTATTTAAGAAAGGTGGTCATGAAAGGCTAGGAAACTATAGACCAGTGACCCTGACATTGATAGTGGGCAAATTGTTGGAGGGAACCCTGAGGGACAGGATTTACATGTATTTGGAAAGGCAAAGACTAATTAGGGATAGTCAACATGGCTTTGTGTCTGGGAAGTTGTGTCTCACTAACTTGATTGAGTTTTTTGAAGAAGTAGCAAAGAGGATTGATTAGGGAAGAGGGTTAGATGTGATCTATATAGACTTCAGCAAGGCATTCAACAAGGATCCTCATGGTACCCCACAGAGCACAGTGAGATCACATGGAACTCATGGAGAACTAGCCATTTGGATACAGAACTGACTCAGAGGTAAAAGACAGAGAGTGCTGGTGAAGAGTTGCTTTTTGGACGGGAGGCCTGTGACCAGTGGTGTGCCACGAGGATCAGTGCTCGGTCCACCACTTTTCATCATATATATAAATTATTTGGACGTGAACACAGGAGGTGTGGTTAGTATATTTGTAGATGACACCAAAATTGGAGGTGTTATGGACAGCAAAGAAAGTTATCTCAGAGTACAACAGGATCTTGATCAGATGGTGCAATGGGCTGAGGAGTAGCAGATGGAGTTTAATTTACAGAAAGGTGAGGTGCTGTATTTTGGAACGGCATATCAGGGCAGGATGTATACACTTAATGGTAAGGTCCTGGGGAGAGTTGCTAAACAAAGAGACCTTGTAGTGCAAGTTCATATTTCCTTGAAAGTGGAGTCACAGGTAGACAGGACAGTGAAGAAGGCATTTGGTATGCTTGCTTTTATTGGTCAGTGCATTGAGTAAGGGAGGTCATGTTGTGCCTGTACAGGACATTGGTTAGGCCACTTTTGGAATACTGCATTCAGTTCTGGTCTCCCTGCTCTGAGAAGGATGTTTTGAAATTTGAAAGGGTTCAGAAAATATTTACAAGGATGCTGCCACGGCTAGAGTGTTTGAGCTATAGGCAGAGGCTGAATAGGCCTGGGCTATTTTCCCTGGAGCGTTGGAGTCTGAGGGGTGACCTTACAGAAGTTTATAAAATCATGAGAGGCATGGATAGGGTGAATAACCAAGGTCTTTTCCCTGGAGTGGAGGAGTCCAAAACTAGAGGCCATAGGTTTAAGGTGAGAGGGGAAAGATTTAAAAGGGACCTAAAAGATAATGTGAGGGTGGTGCGTATATGGAATGAGCTACCTGAGGAATTGGGGGAGGAACTGGTACAATTACGACATTTGAAAGGCATCTAGATGGGTATATGAATAGGAAGGGTTTAGAGTGATATGGGCCAAATGCTGGCAAATGGGAATTGATTTATTTAGGATATCTGGTCAGCGTGAACCAGTTGGACCAAAGGGTCTGTTTCCATGCTGTACATCTCCATGACTATATAACAAACCCATGCTACATTGCATGTTAAGTTCTGGTCCAGCAGTTAGTACAGTCAACAGCAAACAGAAACCAGTGAAATGTGTTGTTGTAAAGTCTGGTCTTTGCCCTGTGGCCTGTCAGGTTGGCTTGTACATGTGATATTTCATTTTGTTGCCAGGTCATCTTCCTTGAGGGTATCAGTGAGGATTGTGTAGAAAGAAGTGCTCTGTCGAGGGTTGGTGCAAGCAAGTAGCCCTGAATAAATCCTGACCGACACATCATAATCCATGAGACAAGTGTGAATGCTTTATCTTTTCTTCTTTATCTTTTTAACCTTTGATGACTTCAATCAAGTGTGTTTGGAGAGGCAATGGCCTATTGGCATTATTGCTTGTTTTTTTTTATTCCAGGGACTCAGCTAGCCTTCTGTGGATACAGGTTTGAATCCTGCCATGGCAGATGGCGGTGTTTGAATTCAATTTAAAAATATCTGGAGTTAAGAATCTACTGGTGACCATGAAACTATTGTCAATTGTTGCAGAAACCCCTGTGGTGCACTAATGTCCTTCAGGGAAAGAAATCTGCCATCCGCACCTGATCTGGCCCGCACATGAGTTCAGACCCATTGCAACTGTGGTTGACCTTCCAATCAATAAATGCTTGCCTAGCCAGCTCTGCCCACACCCTCTGAGTGAAAGCATTTTGGGTACAACTCAGTGGAATTGAGTAGCACAGAAGGAATCCAATCAGTCCATCAATTTTGTGTCAGTAATTTCAAACACCAATCCAATCACATAAACTGCCACTGCCCCAAAACTGCCCACCCATTTTTCTTGCCCAAGTATTTAACAATTTCCTTTTGAACGTAACTTGAATTAATAAACTTAAAGCTATAGCACACAAGGAATACATTTATTTCCTAGACACTGAGCTAATTACAAGACAATAGACATCAGTTATCAATTGTCATTTTTCAAAATAACCGATGGACACGGCTACACAAGAAAAAAAACACTCTAAATGGCCTTGTGCAGATCGATGGGGTGGTAATAATGTGTCTTCATCACATAGATAGAAAGCTGAAACGTTCTAATTGGGCAGTGACCACTCTTTTACTGCTTCTCAGATCCTAATTAGACCCTAATTTAAGTTTTATAACTGAGACTGTTGATTGCAATAGAATCTCCTGATGGTATGTGGCCTCAAGCTAGAGATTCCACATTCTTTTGCAAGAACCTCATTGCCTCAGTGATTTCAAGTCTTCCTGACTCCCAAGTTGTTGAGTCTTCTATTGTTGACAGGTTTAAAGCTGTTACCTCTTCTTTCCAGCCTGTCTCTCCACCTTACCTTGCAACCTCCTACAACCTCTCACATCTTTGTATCCATACTTTTTGTATCCTTGCCCAGCTCCTTGCAGCTTCCTGCTTTCCCTGACACCTCTTGCTGTCTCCTCCTTCAAGCCTCTTGCAGCCACATCCTCCCAACCCTTCACTTGCAACATCCTTCTTTGTTTTCTCCCCACTTGCAGCTTTCTCCTTTGCTCCCAGCCTCTGCACTCAGTTGAGAAGTTATCGAAAGGTAGGACAGAAGTGTCCTGTGAATGGAAGAGGATGGGAAGTGCAGCTTCACTACTTGCAGTAGCAGCCCCTCACAGTTTCTGTCTCTTTATTGTTCAGGGGAGATCTCGATCTGATTGGTCACAGAGGAACAGCCCCACTTGAAAGCACATGACTCGGTAATGAACATCGCCTGCATGCCCCCTTCATGGACCTTAACAGTAAACACAATATCAATGGTTCCTCAACCTTTTCTGAAGCTGCCCTGACCCTTTGGCAGCTGATCCCAGTTCAATTGGTATTTAGGTCCCAACAATGTCCTAAAAACCTCATTTTACAATAACAAATTAAGGCTTCATCAGACTTGGGAGGACAGGCTCTCTAAATCGATACCCACCTTTAAATTGCATTGGGCAGCCCTCCAGCTGGACTACTTTCTATTTCCTCTCAACCTTAATATCTCACTTTAGAAAATGGATCAGTGAAGATAAAATCTAAATTATTGATCATATGCATGCCAGACATTCAACTAAACTAGTGGAGGTTAGTCAATAAAGTGGACATTATTTTTAAAGCACTTTTGATAGTAAAAGAATAATCAATGAACCAAAGATTAAAACAGATATGTTTCTTCCAAATTGGTGCCCCATTGAGAGATATGCATCATTTACAGCACCACTTTTGTTTGCATGCGGAGTCAATAGTTGTTGAAATTTTAGGAAAAGATACGTTTTGTTCACATTTATTGTGAATTGATTTAAGACAGCCACTGGATCAGTACTGCATTAAAGAAAAATCTAACTGAATATATCTCAGCTTGTTAGGTACAACCCAGATCCCAACTCAAACTTGAAACAGGTCTCCATAGTATAGTTAATGCTGAGGGTATCAGAAAGTATGATAGCCTTTTGAATAAAGTTAACTATGAAGCTGGAACTTAGAATTAGATGTAGAACTGGCTATTTATTATAGTATTAAAGACAACTTGATGATAGGCACAAAAAGAAAGATAAAATCACTGTCCAAAATGTATGAAGGCAATACTGGCAGTGCAGTAGATCAATGTGCAAAAGGTGATTGTTGGTGGAAATAACAGTGCAGTTGCCATGACAATGTCAATCATAATGTTGCATAAAGTCAATACTAAGATACCGGTAATTTGTGTAACAATATCTGGTCCTGAAAATTTTGAAACACATCTCTTTGCAAGAATATTCTTTTAATGTAGTTACTGTGATTGTTAGGTCCCGTCCCTGTTTAACCTGTCTCTCCCAATGAGATCTGCTAAGCTGGCTGTGCTCAGTACAATTATCCAGAGAATCCATGCAGTGTGGAAAGAGGCCATTTGGCCCAACAAGTCCACATCGACTCTCCAAAGAGCATCCCACCAAGACTCACCACCCTACCCTAACCCTATATTTTACCCATTGTTGTTCCCTCTAAATTGCACATCCCTGGGCACTGGGCAATTTTTTAGCACAGCCAAACTACCTAACCTGCACATCTTTGGACTGTAGGAGGAAACCAGAGCACCAGGCAGACACAGGAGTTGCCTGAAGCTGGAATTCAACCTGGGTCCCTGGTGCTATGAGGCAGCAGTGCTGACCACTTACTATCCCAACGTTGCAATATAGTTTGCACAATGGTTTTCTCTGAAAGTGAATATTATCCTCCTCAGTGCTCTTGGACAGTATGTATAAACTAGTGTGAAGGTCAAGATTGACATCATTAGGCTAATACCGCCCTCAGCCACTGCTACGAAGGTACAAACATATGAACAAGAGAAGGTCACTCGGCCCTTCAAGCCTGCTCCGTCATTCAAGAAGATCATTGCTGATCTGATTATCACCACAAGTCTACATTCTTGCATATTCCCTGTGATCTTTCATCCCACCAGTCATCAAGAATCTGTCTACCTCTATCTTCTGATTATTTAAAGATGTTACATTAACTGCCTTTTGAGGAAGGGAATTCCAAATACTCACAACTGTCTGAGAAGGAAAAAATAGCTTTCCTTTAGAAAACATGCAACCTTCTTGCTTCAACACTGTTGAACTTCCAATGACAAATACTGATGCTATTCAGAAGCCTATTACTCTCAAATGAGAGTTGATGTTCGCAGGTAATGTGCGACTCTCCTTATTACTGAATGACTCTATTTGATTACCATGATTCAACTTGCCAATAATCTCACAGAAGGATGCACTGAAGGTAGAGGAAATGAACTGGTCAACAACTAAGAACACACAGCAGCTGGAATTGGATAAGAGACTCAAATAATTGTACCTGACCACATGCCTCTTTCTCAAGGCCAATGACTGAAGCGTTCCCAAGTCTTGTCAAATTCAATTTTTTTTAAACTTTTGAATTAGTTGAAAGTCAGATCTCATCAAATGAAAACACACAGGATGCATTTTTTTATTTTGAGTGATAGCCAGATCACACTGTAAAACACCAGAATAGTCATCAATGGACTTTGGTCTACAGCAAAATATAATAACTTAATTATTCCCCAGGGTGTGTTCTTGGAGGTGATAGGTCATAGCTAGGGTTCATGTAGGAGATGGGGTGGGGAGTGGATGGAGTGGAGTGGTGCATGATTGTGGTGGAGAATGTAGAGTCAGGCCGAAAGGTGGGTAACAAAGTTCCTCTTGATTTAATATTCCCTTGAGTAAGTCGGGATAGGGTGGGGGTGAGGTGGTGAATATGTTCAAGGACAGCATTTTCCCTGAAGGCCAATTGAAGCCCCCAGGGCTCAGTAAATGAACATTTAAGGGCCTCATAATAACACTGCTAAATTGAGTCAAGGGGATAGAGAGGCTGCACAGTAACACGTGGCAGCGTCTCCATGGAATGGCAGCGAGAGAAGAGGAATGTATAGGGTGTGGTTTATATTTCATGGTGAGCATACCATCAAGAGTAATGCTTCTGATATCATTGCTGCATCATAGAGTGCAACCTGAGGGTATAAAGATCTAATACTTCATCTTATTGATCATTTGAAGCATGACATGATCATGGAGGCACAGTGTTCTCTTGCAATCTAATATCTGTGTCGAATAATTAGCTGCAGAAAACATCTGGTGGATTCCTCAATACCACAATATCCATGCCCTCTTCCTTATGTTCTGAGGACTAGCTTAAGCATTGGCAACCAGCAAAAATACCCATGCTGGTGGCAATATCAAATCATGGTTAGCAATAGTGGCTATTTAAATTTTTTAAAAAATCCCACTATCTTCATGATTGAAGACCAATGAGCTACAGTACTGGACATCATTAAATTTCAATGAACAGTGACATTAGTTTCTATGGGTATAGACTGCCATAACAGAGCTGTAGGTAGGATATTGACTATCAGGAAGACAGAGCTAATAATCATTTGTGTAAAATGTAAGTTCCGTTGAAATACAAGAAATTCCTAAGAGTGTCTCTACTTAAAGATAAAACAGCTGAAGTTACTAATTCAATAAAAACTAAAGGCTAAAGACCTATGCGAAAGCAGTGATCACTCTACCTCTCCCTCTATTCAAAACAACAAAGAACAGAAAGCCTGATGATCTGATTTTTTTGAAAAACAGTTCAATGGTCATGAATGAATGAAAATACGGTTCCACAACACTGAAAATATGCTTTTCTAAACTAATAAAAGCCTTACCTGTGTCCAGACCTTGGTCAGTTCCATCATTTCACCTCTCCAAATCCGCACAAATGTTTAGCAAAACGCTCCATGATGTCATCACTCCTTACTTGGCATGAACACCATCTGCAATCAGAAATCTGCAACTACTTCCTGCAACTCTTAAACTTAAGGCATGTACTTCCCAAACCAGCAGTCTTCAAGGGGGCAAGGACAGTGGGATAGCAGTTTTAATTTGTGCTGACTGTAACAATATTATGAATTAAGAGGCATATTATGTCCTTTTCTTTTGAAGAGAGATTTTAAAAAAGAAGTCCAAGCTGTCTATTCAAAGCCAATAAAGTAAACAGTTTATGAGGGTTGGGTTCCTTTTAAAATTGGACCAATTGAAACAGCATGAATGGATGGAGTCAGACTCCCACAGAACCAGGATTTTAGTTTAGCTTTCAGTGGTTGCTGGTATTTGCAGTTGGCTGTAGAAGCTGTTACATCTCTCTCGGCCACAGCAAAGTGCTGCAGTTCTCCCTGCTACCAGCATCACATGTGAGATGATCTGTTCTACTGAATTTGCCTTTACCAAGGATGTGTAAATGGGATGTTACTATATTGGAATAGTTGCTGTTTAGTAATTAAATAATCTATTATTCTGGTAAGTTTTCCCATGGAGTTAAAGTTTGACCAATTCTTCTTTCTTTAGTTTGTATTTAATCTATAGGGTAAGAATAAAATGTGTTTTGCTTAAAGCCGAGTAGTGTAATGAGTCAAATTACATTTGGAACACAGCTCCTTACACTTACCTTTAAATAAGGTAAAAGGTAGGGTCTTTCTCCTTGATATATTTGAAGGGGTCAAAACAGTGTGGCACTGGAGGAAGACAGCAGGTCAGGCAGCATCAGAGGAGCAGGAAAGTTGATGTTTTGGGTTTACATCCTTCATCAGCTCCTCTGATATTGCTTGACCTGCTGCGTTCCTCCAGCTACACACTGTAAATTGGATTTTTCAGACAAAGAGAAAAACCATCCCATTGATCAAGCTATTGTGGCAGACCATCAACAATTACATGCTTTAAGAGCAGCTAACATCATCATTACATTCAGTGAAGTGCAAAAAAAACAAAAGTTGTAACAGATGTGGTTTGTTGCACCCAATCAACAGCTGTCCAACTTGCCATAACATCTGCAAAGCATGTAACACCAAGTGACACCATCTGCAGGGATGTGCAGGAAGTCTGTTTCCAAGCTAAGTTGCAGAAATAAATATAGGTGACCAACAAGAGAGTGCACTCCTCAACACTGATAGTGAGAGAAATGTTAAAAATGTGCACAAATGCAAACACATCCGCGGAGTTCAGAATCAACAAAACAAAACTCAAATTTCAGAAGATAGCTAAGCTTTCCATATTATTAACCTAACAATAGCATGTTGATAATGTAGGACAATCAGAAGCCTTTATAGTTATTAATATCTTATGTCTTGAAAAGACAGGACAAAACTTACTTAAAGCTAAAATTAACACTGGAGCTAAGGTCAACATACTACCACGGTGAATCCTGAGAGAAATGTACTTCGGTAAGTGGCAATGCATGGTGCAGCCTACAAGAGGTCATCTCACAGCATATACCTGCTCACCAGTTCCATGCATTGGCAGAGTCACACCCCAGTATCATACCGCAAATCCAATACATAAGCTAAGCTTGGCTTCCCAAAATCTTCTACCTGGTAGACAGAAATGGTCCAGGATTGGCAGAACGACTGGTACTGATTTCGATACAGTCACAATTCATGAAATTCAGACCACAAACTGTGGCAGAACATACCACACATGATACAAATAAATCAGTTAACGATCAGCAAGGATATGACTTTCAAGTGACGTGACATAGTTTGGAGATGAGTTTGTTTGGATTTATGATGTTGAGGGCGGGAGATGTAGTCAAAAGGTACGAGCCTGATGTAGGTATCCTTGTTGTCCAGATGTTCCAGGGATGAGTGTAGGGGCAGGGAGATGGCGTCTGCCATGGATCTGTTGCACCAGTAGGTGAATTGCAAGAGATCAAGGCAATCTGGCAGACTGGAGACGATGTGGGCCATGACCATCTTCTCAAAGTACTTCATAATTATGGATGCCAGAGTGACTGGGCGGGAGGCATTGAGGCATGCTGCATGATTTTTCTGTGGTACTGGGGTGATGGTGGTCTTCTTGTAGCAGGTAGTGACTTCAGATCGTAGTAAGGAGAGGGTGAAGATGTCTGCGATACTCCCGCCAGCTGATCCACACAAAATCTGAATGTTTGTTCAAGGACTCCATCCAGGCTGGTTGCTTTCCATGGGTTCACCCTTAAGAAGGCTGATATAATGTCTGCAGCAGTGATCGAGGGTACTGGTGCATCTGTGGTTGTCAGGATAAGTGATATTGTTTTATTACCCTTCTGTTCAAGACAGTATAGAATGCATTGAGCTCATCAGTGGGAGGGATACACTGTTGCCTGCAATTCTGAGTGATAGAGTAATGAGTGATGCATGATGAGTAAACAGGTTGAAAATTACCATAACTGCGCACTGAAAGTACAAGTTAGAAATACAAATACAAATACTTGGGTATCAGAAAAAGTTCCTAGAATATGCAACAAGCCCAAATCAAACAAAAACGTTACTGATCACAGTAGTGATTGTAACGAATTCAGCCAAGCGGACCTCATAGAAAATGAGTTTCTTAACCGGGGCTGTTAACCTGGTCCAAACAGGGAGTCCTGGCTGACAAATATAAACAGAAGTGTCAGAGATCAATGTGGATTTCACAAGCTTCAAAATCTCCCCACCCCCAACCGCATCCCAAAACCAGCCCAGCTCATCTCCACCTCCCTAACCTGATTTTCCTCTCACCCCAAGCCACACCCCCATCTCCTATCTACTAACCTCATCCCTCCTCCTTGACCTGTCCGTCCTCCCTGGACTGACCTATCTCCTCCCTACCCCCCTACCTACACTCACCTTTACTGGCTCCATCCCCGCCTCTTCGACTTGTCTGCCTCCTCTCCACCTATCCTCTCCTCTATCCATCCTCTATCCGCCTCCCCCTCTCTCCCTATTTATTTCAGAACCCTCTTCCCCTCCCTCATTTCTGATGAAGGGTTTAGGCCCGAAACGTCAAGTGTTCCTGCTCCTATGATGCTGCTTGACCTGCTGTGTTCATCCAGCCCCATGCATGTTCTGTCAGAGGTTCTGTTGACTCAGAGAGCTGGCTCTGAGGAAGCCGGACCAATGTCAAGGACTCTCCACATGGAAATAAAGGGTGATTTGGTGATGGCATACTGGTCTCTGTGGAGTTATTTCAATCACAGCGTTACATTGTAAAAGAACAGAAGACAGTTCAAAACTTCTATGACACAGCAATCATGCAGGAACAAAGTAACAAAGGATATTCTGATAATAGTGATGATTTTGTAGCGATGTTGAGTGGCTGCAACTAGCAGCAAGACTCCAAGTTGTCAGTCAAATGCCCGAGAGAACAATATGCACCTGTTCAGATAGGTGTATTATCACCACACCAGGGTGAGTTGTCAAATCTACAAAGCATTGCATGGAAGTTTGAAATATTAGTTTTATAAACTCTTTCACCACTCGGTATAAATATCCATTTGACAACATATGCCTATGTACATTCATGCAAATCAATTTGAGATAAATTTAATTTTCGAAAGGAAGGGGAATGTGTTATGTCTCATAACAATATACATTTAAAAAACATGTTCATGATATCATCACTGTATCATAGCAGGTAACCTGAGGGTATGATCTATATTAACTTGAGGATCATTTGAAACACAACATATTATTGGAAGCATGCTGCTCTGTTGTAGTCTAATGTTATTTATACTACTTCTCTATGTATAGTAGTTAGTTGGAATAAACTTCTGTTGGATTCTACAGTACCACAACATGTACGCCTAGTTTCTTATGTTTTGAGGAATGACGTAAGCATTACCAAATCAAGTAAGATGCCCCACAGAAAGTGAAATCACATCATGGGCCCTCTGATTCAGACATCCTGTAGCTTACTGAAGCCCCTTCCATCATTCTACAGTGGCAAAGGCTGCTCCTATCACAAGTGTTATCCTGCCTTCCAGAACAACTCTTACCAACCTTCTGTATGTCTCCCCCAGATCATCTCCCCTTGCTCCTCAACTGTCAAGGCCTGCTACTTCAGACCACTCTAGCTGGGACTCAAAAGCTGGCTATCTGACTGACTAACAGATCTTGAGGCTGGGCTTCCAAGGAACCAAAGACCTGTTGGCACGGAGTTAACAGCCTGACATTTAATTCCACTGGGTCTTCCAAAATTGACTTCAAAATGATTTTGACCAGCATTCCAGGCTATGATTGTGGCCATTACATCAGCCATTAAACTCAATATTTTCAGATGCCGCATCTTCATCTAGAATAGTTCTAAGGTGAAACTCATACAGGGGTTCTCTTCATTTATGGTTATAGGTTTATAAGAAGCAATGTGAAACCAGTGAAAAACTGGACAATTGTAATTTATATCATGTTTCAGAATCTGTACATCTCTTTATCAAAGCTTTGATAGAAAATCCACAATATCCTTGCAACACTGCACCCTCAGAGATTTTATTATAATTTTGACTGAAGGATGAAGGATCATGTAGGAGAAATCTTTCTGTGGCTTATCTTCTGTGTATTGTGCGTGCATGTTTTTTCCATCCTGGCTTCTTCTATCATCATCTCCAATGATACCATCTGTAACTAGAGGAGGCAGTGATATCATAGCAATGTCACTAGACTAGTAATCCAGAAGGCCAAGTTAATATTCCAGATACTTGGGTTTGAATCCAACCATGGTGGGTGGTGAAATTTGAATTCAAATAAAAGTTAGCCTTTGATCACCATATAACCATTATAGATTGTTATAAAAACCCATTTGATTCACTCATAACCTTTAGGGATGGAAATCTGGTTCACATGTGAACTCAAGAACTACTGCAATGTGATTGACTCTTAACTCAGTTAGAAATGGAGAATAAATGCCGGCCCAGCCAGCAACGTCCTCATCCCATAAACAAATAATAAAAAAAGTAGACGTGATCTACTACGAGGACTTCACGAGTACTGTTTTACTGTTTCTCATCTGGTTGCTCAAAGATTCTTGGGCAAGAGTATCAAATTTATTTTCTCTGATAAATATACATAAAATGCAAATTGGCTGAATATAAAACTTGTCTTTTTCTGTAAACTGATTATTCTTTGTTCTCTTTAATGCTGTACACATTGCACATGCACAGTCCTGCGCATGCATCTGTAATTTATATGCAAATACAAGTTACTGTTAATCACTGTCTAACGCTTTTAAATGAAAATGAAAGCATTGCTCTTATTGTGTGCAAGCAATGGAGTATGAATACTGATGTAATCAAACCAGCACGACTTCCGCCCTGCTGCATACTTGGTACAAGATTCCAATTTCTGCTACATCAACTTATGCTTTTCAATTTAGCAGGTGACTGAAGAGTCAAGTTATTTTAGCATTTGCTTCAACTTCTCCGTTTATATACTCGTGTGCTACAATAACAGACACTGTAAAGCAAATTATCTTTTTCTGAATATCTCTTACGAGCCTATCTTGTTATTATTTTACTTTTGTATTTTCCAGCTTTATGTTGGTAAGACGCCTATGCACTTGACTAATTCAGTCATGCCTTTTATATTCAGGGCAAATCGTACGGATGGCTAAGATTTAATTGGAAACAATGGTAGACAAAAATTAGGACACCTATTAACTGTTAAGTGAATCAGAGTGAACTGAATTTGTGCAGCATAGTTTAAACGGAGGGCTGGTGTGACAAGTGGTACTCCATAGAGATTTGTTCTGGGTCCTCAGTTTTTCACTATGTTTATTCATGAGTTAAATGAAAACACCGAGTATTATGTATTCAGGGCTTCCAATTATGTCCAGTTGGAAGAATCGTAGTAAGTAGTACAGAGAAAAGCAGAAACTTACAAAGGGAAATTGATTAGATGGACAAAACTGTGACAAAGGCAATTCAACGTGGGCAGATCATCCATTATGGATCCAAGAAAGAGAAATTGAAATATTCACTAAATGATGAAAGACTAGTAACTATAGAGGAAGGAAGAGGTCTGGGAGTCCATATACAAATCTTTAAAAGTTAGTAGATTTATACATAAAAGCAATGAAAAAGGCTAATGAAATGTTGGCTTTTATTTCCATGAAGGCTGTAGTACAAAAAATGCCAAATACAATGACAAGTCACTTTATCCGTTTTGTTTAAAAACCAATCAATCTCTCCCTTCTGCTTTATTCCAAAAGAGTGTGGATTGCCTGTCTGGTTTCTGCGAAGTCACACTATACTTCATCACATTACTGTGATGAGTACTTTCGGATTTTCTTTATTTTTGGGGATGGGTCCAGGCCAAGGATTCCAACAGCCTGGGATTCCTTACGGTGGCTTCTTGAGCATCTTTGGCGGCACAGTGGGTTCAACCCGGCCCAGATTTCCTTGCGGCGGCTTTAGTATCAGGTCAGTGGTGTCCTGGAATTCCTTTGGTGTCGGGTTTCCTCAAACTCAGGAGCTTTGGAGCCATGAACTGAACCAAGATGGACTTTGTCTTAATTTTTTCTTTTTTTAAAAATAAATTTCATTTGTTGTTAAGATGGTGCCGAAGTATGGTAACTTAATCACTTTTCACTTTTTTCACCCTTTTGAATGTCACTTTTTTATATAAAAGATACAAGTGACTATAAATTACTATTCTACTAATTATACTTCAGTTATATGGATGCCAATGATGTGGTCAGGTCCCAACAGGGGTACAGTGTTAAGCTTTGGGCATTGTGGATGTTATTTACAAAAACAATGAGGATATCACTGGTTGGCTGGACAGCTAGTGAGAGTTTCTTGTCATCACTTTTGAACGAAACACCACTCAAGCACTTAACGGACAGTGGTGGCTTTTCCCAGGATCAAAGCCCATGAGGGCAGAAAGTGAAACAACCAAGAGCTACTGGCCCATTTTATTGTGTTAGCCATTGTCTCTATACTAATGGGTGCAGGATGAGACCCTCACACCAACATTAATTATTCACTTAAAGCCTTCATTTGAAAGCAGGATGGGCTTTCCTGTTGAAGACTTCACTGGGGTGGAAAGGTGACGAGTTCCCCATTCACCACGCCGCTGCCTAATTAGACATCATGTGGGAAGATCATTGAATCCCTACGGAGTGGATACCATTCCTATTGCCATGTGCCTAAGGCAGGGTGAGAGCCACAGAAAAGAAACGAAAGAAAATGTAGGATTTTAAAGACAAAGGAGCAAAATTTGCAAACGTATTAGATCTGAAATGAAAGCACCAAATGCCGAAAAATTTGTTGAACTGGTTTACAGCCCACTTTAGCTGTTATGACAGAGAAAAGATCTTTGACAAAGTAGTTGCAGATGACTGAGCTAAGGAGAATTCCTTAAGAAGCGCTTAAACTGATATCCTGTGTTTGGGGTGACTAGCCTCCCTAAATTACAGTCATCATCCTTTGTGCTGGAAATGACTCAAGTCAATGGATAGTTTTTCCACCAAGTCCATATTATCGGTTTCTCTTCAATTCATGTGGTGTTGAGCAATTGCAGAGCCTAAAAGACATATTGAAGGCAGTAGGCCAGACCAGGCTCCAGTTCTACAGCTCTAGTGATGCACACAGATAACGTAGATAGGAAAACCCTTCTCCCTTAGTAGAGGACTGGTTAACTGAGCATGGGTGGGGGTGTCAGTTTTAATGTAAGGAGCAGGACGTTTCATGCAGGTGTTGTTGGGAATATGGAATTCACTGGCGGAGGCAGGAACCCTCGAGATATTTAAGAAGCATTTAGATGAGCCCTCAAAATGCCACAGCACACATGAATACAGGCCAAGTACTGGATAATGTGATTAGAATAGATTAGATGCTTGATGACACAATGGGCTGAAGGGTCTTTTCCATGCCTTATGACTCAACGACTTTCTATTTTCTCATTAACCTGCAACAGACAGATAAGGACAAAAACATGTTTCCAATATTTTAGCAAGGATTGTGCTAAACACACACTGTCATGGAAAATTCTAGCAGTTTCCTGTAGTGATGATTATGCTAACTGGCTGTTTAAGAGTATAACACTAGTTTAATTCATTGAGAAAAATATAAATATTTTAAGTTTAACATGAAATTGCTGTTTCTTGATTCATTTTCTTCTTTGCAA